>VFFE01009207.1:3148297-3310560 GCA_008921705.1 Burhinus oedicnemus
TTTTTTTTTTTTTTTTTAATTGAAGTTACATAAAGGGCTATTCAAGGTATTTTGGGTGGGGAGGGGAGACTGTATAAAATAAAGAAGCTGCGAGATGGGTTTTGGAAATACGACCTCACCCCCTCTTCCTTTTTGGGAAACAGTTGTGGGGAGAGTAAAAAGAGAAAACAGAAAAAATGTCCCATCACCAAAGGGGATAAGAGAATCACTGGTGCTACCGCTAATACCCTGTGTCTGAGGCACCGTAAGCAGAATGCACATTCACACAGGAAGATTTCTTTTTTTATTCAGAGATAATCCGAAACGCAGAAGTCTGAAACGCGTTCCTTTGCACATCCAGAGTACTAGATCTCAAACTTTAAAAGGACACTGCCAAGATAAAGATCACGTTCGGCATTTAAAGCATTTCAAGAGAATACGTCCCTTCCTATCTGCCCGAAATCTTCAAGCTGCTAAAAAAAGGCATGGATTTTGAAACCCAAGTGACACTGCAGCAGTTACGCTCTGTGTTTAGTCTTCACCCTGCCCGGTGAAGGAGCTGAGGCTCGTCAGCTCCGTCGGCTGTTTCGTGTCACGCCACTTTTCCCTTCTCGCACCGCACACGCCGCAGCTGCCTCTGCCGTCCCAGCCCTGCCCGGCACCTCGGTCTTAACTGAATTTTTAAATACATAAAGAGATGGCCAGTAGCAGTGAAGTTTCGCCACCCTTTATTTCCTTCACCTTAATCTACACGTTAACCCCAAGGCGCTTCGGGAAAGCGGCTCTCTTTCACCAAGGGTATTTTGGGAGCTAAAACCTCAGCTCGCGCTGACGGATATCCATTGACTGCAACTGTGCCGATTTGTCCTCGGCTAAGCATGTAGGACGGGGCTTGGAGAGACGGTGTCCGTCACTTCTGTCACACCAACACGCTGCATGGATTTTGGCGGGGGTGACTGTGAGATGGCATTGACTACATTGCTAAATCTGTCAGTGTATTTTGGCTTCCTCACCTAGGTTATCAATAGGGTGAATCAGGAAGGAGAATTGTGCTCCTGGTATCCCACCGTGTATTTATAGAGGTGGAAGCATGAGAAAACAGAAAAACACTTCAGCTATTTCTCACTATCAAAACTTTTGTAGTTCATTGAGAAATGCCACTTACAAAATCCCTGTTTCCTAAATTTGGATTCCCCGGTGTCTAATAGTATACGTATGCTCACAATACTAATTTTTTCTCAAAGGGAGGTAGCAGTTTGGGCTTTAGCCCTCTAACCAAGTGCATGTTTTCTTAGAAAATTCTAGGACAGCATCTCTGAGATCTTCTCTACTTTATCAATATTCTTTTTTAATTAGCTGGCATGTTGGGAAGGAGATGGTTTGTCAGCACTGCATATAAGACTCATTTTTTTTTCTTTCTCCTCTATTTGGAGCAGAAATAGAAGTTCTCATGAACTTAAAATTACTAAAAAATCACCCCAAAATAAGCTCAGTTTCCCAAAATGTCTGCAATGATTTGCCTAGGAAAAAAAAAAAAAAGTTGTTAGCATGGTATGAGGTTTTGAATTGTTATTTTTTTGAATTAAAAAAATGTTATGGAAATGTTGAAATGAAAAATTACTTTAAGCTGAAATAAGAAAACATTTAATAAAACATTTCAGACTTCTGAGTGATTTTTGTCAAATTTGTCAACACATTCTTAAAACATTGTGAAAACAGGAAAAAAAAAAAGTGTGAAAATTTTTCCAGCTCCTTCATATTGGATTCAACTATACCAACCTTTTGTCAGTTCAGAACAGTATAAATACCATCTTTCCTCATGACACTTGAGAAGAAAAAAAAAAGAAGAAGAAAAAGCTTGATTTGCCCTGTGGATTTAACGGCTGGAGAAAAAGTGTAGGTGCTTAGACTAGCAATGAACAGCGTTGGTGGGTTTGCAAGGATTCTGGCATGAACTGGGTTCAAGACTGAGCGGATGGTCCAAGAGGAAGAAAAGGCTGCCAGAAAATATGTGTGGTATCATTCTCAGGCGACGGGGTAGCAGTACCAGGGGATGGAGTTTGTGGCATTTGGTTTCTGGTTTCGAGACCAGCTTCCAGTTGCTAAAGCAAGCCAGCCACCTCCAGCACAGTCATGATGCAGAGATGCTTTCTTTTACTGTAAACGTCCTGGCTTGGTTACTAGAGGCTCCAAGCTCTATAAAGTCTGAAAAGCAAAATAAATTATCATGCCTGGAGTTCATCACTGCCACAACTAAGCTGTTTCCACTACCCGAGAGAAATCTTTTTTTAGCTAGCTTAGTTACCTCTACACTGTTGTTCGGTTCTACCCAAAAAAACCTTTCTCATTTTGCTCTTAACCTTTACCTTTCTGTTAATTGCTCTCTCAGAATAAAGATATGTGTTCTTGTTAAGGGCCTATCTGCTGCTGGGAAGAGGAGGAAGGAGAGACAAAGGATGAGGTTATGGTCATTAACAACCAACTGGATCGCTCGTGTGCAAGGGTCTTGGCTAAAATAATTGGTGGAACTCGAAGTACCGGTATGTGACATAAACCAAATCATTTGAAGGAAACAGAAACATGGCAGAAAAGCTGTCATTGGAGCATTCAAGAAGACGCTGAGAAATAAGCACAAGTCAGCACTGACCAACAGAAGGATATCAGTGGTGGGACCAGAAAGGTTTATTAATAACTTGTTGAAAAAATCAGCAGCAACTTTTTCCTGTGGCTTCAACAGATAAGCTCAGTAGCAATTCTGGTCCAAATATCTGTGCCTTGAATTTAAATTCACTCTTTAAATATTTGTATAGTGACTTAAAAATTCCCTTTCTGTAAATATTCCCAACAGGATAAGGTGGATATTGAAATGTTTGCACACAAAAGGTGTAGTCACTGTGAAAGCAAATCCATTAAAAAAGTGTTGAGCAAATATTCAGAGGAAATGAGAATAAAACGAATTAAAAAGGCTTTAAGGGGGCTTGGAAAAGAGGCAGGTGAAGTCATTGTGATAGTGCCATGTCAGATTAGTGCTCTGAAAGGGCTGTAGGGTTCAAAGTAGTTAAGACATTATTTACCCATGCAATAAAGCAAGTATTATTTTTACTCACATTAATCAGTAGACTTGTAAACCCATTAGAGAACATAGTCCATGTATAATAGGAAGGAGAAAAATCAATGTAGAATGGTGAACTAGTAACAATGAGTGAAACTAAACGAGTTTTCGGCGATTTCCTACCTTTTCAAATTGCATTACTTATTAGAATAAACCCTTAAGGGAGCTTGCTGTAGACCTGACTGAAATACTGTAGAACAAATTGGTAACTAAACGGGGCATCAAAATAAAAGAGTAACTCAATAATATAATCCTTTATCCAGAGGTCCTAACTACTAATCTGACTCTATCGCTGGCCTGTCTGATTTGATAAGTTTTTTCTAAGTGTATTCAGATTCAATTACCTTGATTGGAGAATTACATGGCACTCAGCTGGAAGTAACTCTACTGCAGTCAGGGAACCGCAGCCTCAGGAAGCAGTTGCCTTGCTCTCAGACGTCAAGTCGGCAAGAGCCTGTGGTCAGAAGATGGCTAAGAAGGAAACTGGTGGGCTTCAAAAATGCCTAGGAAGTGTTCAAGTTAATTATATCTGTGACCTCCAAGAAATGGTCTCCAGACCAGGGTAGTGTTGAAAATGCCAGGAAGGAATTGAAGGAGCCTTCATGAGACAGCTGTGGTTGGTGGGGGCTACCATAACTGCTGCATTGTCTGGATGAAGAAAGAGCTGAATTTTGTTGATGTTCTCATTATGGATGTACAAAGAAGCTGACACCAGGAAAAAGACTTCATTATTTTGGGAGATGTAAGGTCCTGATTATCCTCTCTGAAGCACTGGGGGCCAAACCTTGATCCCTACAGTGGTTTCCTTATGTGCAGTAAAAAGGTGCAGTCGCATCCAGAAAGGATCTTAGATCACCTCACATAAGCGCCTACAGATAAGTAGGTAAAAATTTAGAACTAGGAGATAGTAAAGAACTCTGTATCATTATAAAACACAGTGCAGCTAATGAATCTAAATAAACTACATTTTTACATTTGCAAACTTGTATGTTGCAACAACTCATGAATTAATAACCCCCTACCCACACACAAACAGTGCTGTTTTAAAGAGCGAAGAACATGTTTTACAGCATCAGAAAAGGGTGAGGAATAAATATACATCTCAGCTGTGTCACATTGTTATATTGGATTTTAAATAGTTCTGTGTCCTCTTGTTTCTATTCAGTCAGAACATTCTGCACTATGATGGTCTTAAGAAAATCTCCTTTAGCAAGTAAAATATACTTTGAACATGGTAAGTAATAATGAAATCCAGTTATCGTGATTGCAAACATTCCCCTTAAGTTAAATGGATGGCTCCCTTCAAACCTGGGTTTGTTGACTGTTCTGAGCACAGAACTGGCAAATACTCTGTCTATCCCTAATACTTTTGAGATGATTTTCTCTGTCTTGTATTCCAAAAAGTAGTCAGATGGGAATAACTCCTGCTCTTGACACTGTAAACATGATCCGTAACTCCATAAGTGAGTCATCGGGTCACAAAAACACGGCCACAACCCTATGAAGAACAGGTTTGAGAAAGCAGACCTTCTATTCACTGATGGCTCGTCACAATTTTTCATACACAGCTTCCGCACAATGGGAAAGACAGGCAGAGCCAGGCTGTGTGATAGCGGGGTTGTGCGTGAACCCTGCTCACGTAGCTCTCTTCACGGCATGGCCTGTGGCTGCACAGAAGCAGAAAAGGTAAAATGGAATTTTTGCTTCCAGAAACAGTTCAGCTTTGACCAACCTGTAACCCAGCCAAGGGCACCACGCGGCCTTCAGAAAGTTACATGGCGGGGAGAAAATGAAGCTCTCTCTCCAAGAGCACGTTTTCTATGTTGTGGTGGGAGAGTCTCATGTCGTCTACTGGAACTGGAATAACAGCAGTGCCAACAAATAAACAGGTAAAATAAAGGATATTTGAGCAAAATTGAGCTGAAAGTTTTTGTTGGCTTCCTATATGTTGCTTCCAAGTGCCATGGGAATAACAAGTTCCTGGAGGAACTGCAAGCACAGTAAGCTCTGTGGGAGAAGCGAAATCTCTTGCATGACCAACAGACAGAGTTTGGGAAAAACCAACACATTTTGGAGGTACACAAGCCGCTCTTCAGGTCTGAAACAGAACCAGCAATATTCAAAGCTAAAGACAAGTGGAACAAAAAAAGGTGTGAGTTTATATAAGATGTTAATAAGACAGATTTGGTAACAGAGGAGGCAGGTTACACCCAGGACGCACGGGTTACAAAAACAGAAAGGCAATGCTGTTGGGCTTGGGTTTTCTTAATCCCACTGTGTACCCTCCAGTTACTGTGCCTGCTCACGTTCAGAATTGTTATTCTCAAGGAATCACGGAATTTTCAGAGTTGGAAGGGACCTCTAGAGATCATCCAGTCCAACTCCCCTGCTGATGCAGCAATGCCAACAGCACATTACTCAGGACTGCATCCAGGCGGGTCTTGAAAATCTCCAGAGAAGGGGACTCCACAACCTCCCTGGGCAGCCTGTTCCAGTGCTCTGGCACTCTCACCGTAAAGAAGCTTTTTCTTAGGTTTGAATGGAACTTCCTATGTTCCAACTTGTGCCCATTGCCCCTCGTCCTGTCACTGGAAACCACTGAAAAGAGTCTGGCTCCATCCTCCTTCAACCGACCCTTTAGATCCTTCTAAGCAAGAATAAGGTCTCCCCTCAGCCTTCTCTTCTCCAGGCTAAAGAGTCCCAGCTCTCTCAGCCTTTCCTCATAAGGGAGGTGCTCCAATCCCCCAATAAACCTTTCTACTTTCTCACCTTTTTACTTTGGAGATCACCGCTTCTGTCTCAGACCTGAAGCAGGGCTGCATGCTCTAGCTGTCTTGTTTTTTCCAACTCTATTCCTTGGTCTGAAGAAGAATGTTACTACTTCTCCCTGCAAACAATTTCTTGCTAGTCACCTTAGAACATTGTGGATACAACAAAAACTGCTTCCCGATTTGACAGCTCTGGCTGTGCTGAAAATCTAGCCAGTGAAAATTTGACTTTTTGTTAGACCCATCTGATCCACCAGCCAAATACATGCAGTGAAGTCCGGGCACATCGTAATGACGGGACACCTTCATCAGTGCTTGGCCACTAAATCCAGATTCTTATGTTCAAGGTAAACAACGAGCTATCAAAAATACATAGGAGACAACTCCCTCATGCCCAGTTCTGCAATACAGTCCAGACATGCAATGCATAGAGCTTAGAATAATGACGTCGATATAAGAAGCATGAAGCAACCTACAAGAATTGACATGCACAATGATGGGTCAAGCCTATGAATACAAATAGTGAAAATTAGCCCTTTCCCCACCTTCTTGCCAGAAAGCCAAGCATGGAAAGTGAATCCTCCCCATCCCCCCCAAAAAAAAGTGCTAACAGGAAAAAGGAGTGAGTTCTTGCCACCTCTCAGGAACAAAAAAAAATGTTGAAAGGACAGTGTAGATGGCAGATTTCAGTGAAACAGAGACATTGTTTTGGAGAAATCACCTATATTGGTTTTGATTATGGATTTTTAACTGACCAACATAAATGTAGTGCTTAGAGAGCCTAGATGGGATAATGGTGGCTCTGACCCTTAAAATGGTCTTCAAAGAAATCCCTTTCATTTTACCAGTATACTAAAGCAATAGATATGGGATTATGTTAAACTGAAACCAGAAAACCCTTTGAAGGTTTTTAACCCCATGTTTTTGTGACCCGATGACTCACTTATGGAGTTATGGATCATGTTTACAGTGTCAAGAGCAGTTGAAGTGTCAAAACCCCATCACCTTTCCAGTGTACAATCAGTTGGTGCACTTTCAAAATTCTTCTTTCCACTCACTTTTACCAGGAGAACGAAGGCTTTCTCCAATACAGCTTCCTCTGGAGTCTGTTCCAGGTTTTGAACGAGGTTTTCATTAGGATTTTCCTCCCTAATATTTTCCATTGCTTAATTTCATCCCATTATACCTAATTACACTCCCCTGAGCAACTTGAAACTATTCTTATCCTTCCCTTCAAATACTTACAGACAATTATCTTGTTCCCTACTCCTATTTGCCAAGTTACAGTTATTTAGTTGTTTTAACCTTCTGTTCCATTAATTTGACTTTCCTGTTGTCCAAAGGCTACAAAGAACCTTACTTAATAGGAAAGAAAGATTTGGAATGACTCATGTTATTGTAAGCATAACGGGTTAGATTTGCAAAATATTTGTTTCCTCCTTGCAATCATAGTCACAAGTATTCCATCGCATTTGAAACTCCTAGTTCCTGGCATTCTGTGGATGGTTATCAAAAAGATTTGACCTTTTAGTAATTTCATAATTGATGTACTAGTGTGCTGCTGCTGAGTATTATTGACTTCAAGGATTTACTATCTTTCTTCTTCCATTATATGAGAGAAAAAACCAAAATAGCTGTCTTATTGTTCCACAGTGATGATGTCATCTAAGGATTCTTGACCAAGACTTTGGAATAACAATCAAAAAAGAGGCTATCTGAGGTTAACTGTAAGACCAGACTTACTGGATGACTCCTGTGACTCTAAATATTTGTGGCACAGCTTGTAGACTACTGGCTTTCAAACATTTCTGAAGTTCTCCCAAAGAGAAAATTTTACAGAAGAGAGGGAAAAACACTTTGGTAGAGTCAATGTGAACTAAATCACTATGTTTTGGGTCAATACAAATGTTCTGTTCTTTTCAGCTTCATGTTTTTAACAATAACAAAACCCTGGTCAATTAAGCCTCGACTCATCTCACTTAAAGGCAACGATGTAGAAGATAAGCATGCAGACTAACCTAGTCCCTCCGCAGGTGTCTCTAGAAAGTGACGTATTTCACCTGTCTTTGATATTGATCTTGGTGTATAACATGCTGCTAGAGCATATTTACACGATCTGCCAGTAACATGAAAACAGAAAATACCTTGGACACGAGCAGCTTTGGAAACAGCTCACCAGCCTATAATACTCTAAAAAACCCCGAGGTACTTCATGAGCAATGACATCAACAAAGCCTTTTCCTTTATCACTTTGGGTGGCTTATTCTTCTAGCTTCCTCCCCTTTCCCTCACCCCATATGATGAAAACCCATGACGCCTTCTGTCCCCCCTTACATCCCACAGCTCTCCCCTGGGAAAGGGCAGCCTGCGTGGTGCCAGAAATGTGGGAATGTCCCCACTGACTGCTGAGTACCCGGACGGGATAGATACCTACTCACACAGCACAGGCTTTTTCTCTGTGTGGCTATTGGATCTCCTCCTCTAGCCACTCGCCCATCTCATGTGCCTCTTAGGAATGTCGTATCACCAGGATATTACAGGAGAGTTGTAAACCCATCTTCAAATCTGACTGAAACAGGCCAAAAGATCCCAGAGTTATTAAGTGGAGAACACAGATGGACACATGATAGCATGATCACAGAAGCTTTTTTGCCCTTCAGAAACTCAGTTAAAGAAAGAATGAACCCTTTAGACAGAATTAAATCATAACATTTTATTTTATTTTTTTTATCAGGAACTTGCTATCGTTTTCCCCCTTGCTGCCACGAAAATTGAGAAACCGGGAATCCAATTACAAAGGCGAGATAAAAGGGAATGATAGTGAAGAATTTTAATTGGATGGAAAAGACATAGAACGCATGTTCACCAGATACTTGCTTCAAAAGCCCTAACACTACAATTGTACAGGCAGAGGTCACTGCGGAAAGGGATATAAGGTGACTTAAACACAGAAATGGTGAACCCCGGCTCTGGTTCTCAATCAATAGAGCCAACGAGAGCTGCCGGACCTCCGGTGCAATTGATTACTTTGAGAGGTAGTAAATACTGATACTGACATTTAGAATGCGGCCAAACCAAAATTGCTCATCTCTTTTCTCAGCTTTATTTAAAGAGTGAAATCCCTCAGCAGCAGGTACCAAGAGTTGGGTAAACTTTTATTTCCAAGGCTTACTATAAGGAAAAAGATACATTGTTTGGGGCTGTGTTCTGAATACTCTTACTGTGGGTTATTATTATTATTATTATTATTATTATTATTATTATTTATGTAAGCTGGTGCAGTAGAGAAAAAAAGGAGATAGTCTGCTCCTTCATGTACACCATGGTGACCCAAAGTCCTCTTCATATTTTAAATTAGAAAAGTCCAAGTTGTTTGGCTTGAAATATGATTTGAACTTTGCAAAACTTTCCTGCCAAGCACGGTGAGCAGCATTTAAGCCGTGCTAAGGTAAGCAAAACTGGTTTGCATGCAGGAAGACTTAAAATTCAAATCCAGCTGAGCCTGAGCATTCCTCAAAACAGTTTGGTAAACTATCTTGTGGTATCTCCAGACCCATGGGATGCTGGCATTTAAATTACAGTGCGAACCCGCTGGCAAAACTCCCACTGATTTCAAAAATGTCGGGATTTCACTCATCATCAGAATGAGCTCGTCTATCAAAGCGTCTGTTCAGCCCCTGTGAATACAGGAGCGTGCCACCCGATGTATCCCACTGCAATTCCGGCTGAGGTGTGTGGCTTTAACCTCTTTCTTTGAGAGAGCAGTGCAGCATCTGACAAGACTTTGGAGTTAGGATATATACCGTGAATTAAATTCCTTTGCTGCTGGGCTCTGTTTGTGGGGAAACTATTTACCTTTTAAATGATGCACTTTCTCAGACCTGTCACTGTAGAGCAGACCCACACCTGACTCTATAGCTTCCCTTAATGGACCTGAAGGAGTTTTATTGGAAGGACTGCGGGAAAACAGAAACAGCCACACCAGATTTGATGGTCCATCCAGTGAAGTTGTTGATGCTAGATCTTCCAAGGAAAAGATATAAACATGCCTGTAATGGATACTATAAAGATCCTGCCCACAGCAGAAATGTTCCCCTAATCCATAAGTCTGCAGCGCAAACAATGAAATCTCCTTCTCTTACGCTGGAAACATGGAGCTTCCTCCTGCCCTTCCTTCTCAGGCATGCTTCAGCAAGGATAGCCATCCCTGCCTGCACAGACTGAGAAAGAGTCACATCTTTAAAGAGAGAAAGAGGCTGGGTTTTACACAAATTAACCTCTAGTTTTAGTTGCTGGTCCCACAAAACCACTGCCATATTGTATTTAGCTGCTGCCTCCTTCTTTGGTGTCAGTGACAGTTAAAGGCAGGTGCTGGATTTTGCACTGTAAAGGTGAACTCTGAACCTTGTCTTGTATCTACATGTTTGTGCACCCATACAGAAATGGGGATGGCCCTTATGTGCCTGGGCTTGATGGGGTAGCAGGCACAACCCGGAGCTAATAAAAATACAGATAGCACACATTAAACTGCTGTGCAATTGATGGGGAAGGGAAGGGAAGGGAAGGGAAGGGAAGGGAAGGGAAGGGAAGGGAAGGGAAGGGAAGGCCAGTGACATTGTTTACTATGATGTACAGAGATCCTGAGATTAATAGTGATGCAAGCTGGCAAGTCTTTTTTTGTTTGTGTCTGGAAGAGGACAGCCATGTTTTTAGTGTTCTGGCCTAAGAGTGGAAGCCTGGTGCTGCCTCACCTGTCCTGCCTCCACATATAACCACTCTGAAGCCAAAAGGAGAATAGCATCTGTCTATGTCCCAATGATGTAACAATGCACCGTGCTGGATGTGAACTGGCACACACCATCTCTGCACTCATAGCATGACCAATTCGCAACCCGCTTGACTTGTTACAGCATACTAAAGAGCTGACTGCATTGCTTTTTGGGAATAGTTTTATTCTCCTCCACTGCCAGAAAGGTCAAACATCCTTGACCTCCACAAAGAATTGGTAACAAGATGTGCTGGAGAACTGACTTCTTTCTGTGCAATTTAAAACGACACTAAGGAGAGGAGAGCTAAAATAATCAAAATGGTCACTTTTAACACTTTTACTTTTACCTCTAGTTCTAATAAAAAATGCAATGTAAGTGTACAAGACTTCAGATAATTTTCTGAAACCAATAGTTATACAGGAACCTCAACATACACCAGACGGATTGAAGATGAAAAAATAGTTGTATCTGTATTCTTATCTCTGATTTATATCTGTGTTTGTATCTACATCTTCTCTATATCAAAGTCTCCAAACTCTCTCCTTTTCCACTGTAAGGACGTTTATAATACCTTCAACATAAACTTTTATATAGACTTAGTAATTTCAAGTAAAATTTTGTCTTTTTATAATTATTTTAAAATAATTTGACTGTCCATTAGCAGAGCTGTAGAGAGATATATTGACATCTGTACCTCTTTCAATAGTACCTCTTTCAATAGTACCCCTCCTTCTCCACCCTAAATGTTGTTCCAACTCGCAAGTTCTTTCCCTTTCCAGTAGGTAATTACAGACACTGTTGCCACCACCTCTGAAGATTTGCAGTCCCTCTTTCTGGAAACCAGCTATAAGTGTTACATAAATATATATAACTCTGTTCAATTATTTTCTTACCCTTCCCATGCTACAGATCTATCTACTCCTAACTTCTGTTAAAATACACACCCTCCTTATCTTGAAGGAATCAGGCACAGTCTGTCTGAAAACAAACTTGATTATAAGGCAGCAATAACAGATGGCAGCAAGTCAAAGAACATTATAGATGTCATTTGCCAAAGGAATTTTCTTACAGCTTGTGGACAGTGAATTATTGACACAGAGTTTCTTTTTTTTTGGGTGGCTGGCTTTTTTCGCAATGTTGTTTTCATTATAGTATTATGATGGTGAAGTTTTCTACAGGCTATCATTATAGTTTGCTCTGTAGCTCTTCCTAGAGGTTCCTTTTGGGACCCAAGTATGACAGACATATAGGTGAGAGAATTAATCTGAGAAATCTTTAGATATTGACTACGGACTGATCTGAGCTAGTCATCAAGAAGTCCCTTTGAATCATAGAATCGTTTAGGTTGGAAAAGACCTTTAAGATCATCTAGTCCAACCATTAACCCTACTTTACCAGGTCCGCCACTAAACCATGTCTCCAAGCACCACATCTACACGACTTTTAAACACATCCAGGGATGGTGATTCAACCACCTGCCTGGGCAGCCTGTTTCAATGTTTGATAACTCTTTCCGTGAAAAATTTTTTCCTAATGTCCAGCCTAAACCTCCCCTGGCACAACTTGAACCCATTTCCTCTTGTCCTATCACTAGTTACTTGGGAGAAGAGATCAGCTCCCATCTCACTACAACCTCCTTTCAGGTAGCTGTAGAGAGCAATAAGGTCTCCCCTCAGCCTTCTCTTCTTTGGATACAGTTGAGAGGAAATCACCACCAAATGGTGATTCAGCTGACCTAGCTTAGGTAGCTAACTTAGGTTAGAAGGGCTTTATCATAAACATGCCCATTTCCCTCCATTGATTATAAAGGACATCTAGACTGCTCGTTCAGACAAAGAACCAGTAAAGACAACTGTCATTTTGTGAGAATAGACCTGTTAAAAAAGACAGTCAATGATCCTCAAGAAATCATTCAAAAAGGACTACAAACAGAAGTACATGAGAGGTTATGCATACTTAGAGTGAGCTGCTTTTGAGCAGTATGATTAGCCACAGACACAGTAAAAATCACCTATTAGTAAGCACAGCAATTTTTTTGCAGATCTCACAGCAGGGAGAATTTTAAGGAAAGAATGGTGAAAGTGAACAGAGCAATTTCTGGGGATGGTTTCAAGGAATGCCTTCCGTGCACTCTGGGAATGGGAGAAAAAAATTATCTTGCTTGTGAAATTTAATAAAATATGTCACAACTCTGGCACTGCAAGTAGGAGGGAGTAGGGAATGGCCATACTGACTACATACAAGGAAGCATTGTGCATAGTGGAGATAGAACATAAAAAGTCTTAGATAGAAGTTTGTGTTAAATCAACAGAGCTGGACGAACCTTTGGAAAGACACAGAAAAAGAAGCAGCATTTTCAAAACAACGGGCAAACACAATGGTCTCTGCTGGAGTCTAGGAAAAGGCAATGCTTGATTTTCTTTTGCTATTTCATTTCTGCAAGGGTGTATAGTACTTATCTGTCTCACTTCCTAACCAATAACATTTGCATATGTTTTACATGCAGTTCAGCTTACACTAATAGCTGGTGATGGACTTCTATGTGTATTTAAAGGCTGAAGATTATTCAGGAAAGACACTGAAGCCTTCTCCCATGGTACCCTGCTGATCCTTCTTCTTCAGGTTTGAGGAAGCACTGAAGGGACAGAAGACTATCTGGATCTTTGCACCTTAGTCAATCATTCGTCCTCTTGCTGATATCATCAGGCTGGCGCCAACAACCAAAGGAGATGACTGCCACACCTACTGTCTAGCTGAATCTTCCTTTGTTGCATTTTTAGCCCACGATCACTTTCGTTGTGCGTGGGGGGGCATGAAGAACAAATAATAATAATTTTTTCTTCGCATTAGTCTTTTATGTATCTTGGGATTGTTATACCTTGAGTCTTCTCCAAACCAAGCAATCCCAGTTTTTTCAATTCTCTTTTGTAGACCATGCTTTCAAGGCCTCTAATCGTTCTTCCTGATCTTTTCTGAACTGTCTTCAATTAGGCCACATCTCTCTTGATGTTTACTGAACAAAGTCATCTGGATCTGCTGAATTTGGAGTAAACACCAACAAATGGTGGTGCAAAGCTGTACTGGAGGCAAAGATTGTGGTTGAGATCAAGACAATTATGTAAATAACTTTTTATCCTCAGCCTATGTGTGTTCTTGGGAGTTGCCAGCTGAGCCCTAAGTAATGCTGAACCATTGGTATTCACCATCTTTATTCAAATTAAACCACATAAATAAAAAGTGCCAACAGACAGCAGACTTTGAAGATACTGAATCTCTAATGCATATTGCTTTTCATTGCTGTGTTTTATTTTCACTTACATAATAATGAGATTTTGGAGAGGAGATAAGGCTGGGGGTCACACCTGAACCTGCACCTGGGAAGTGCTGCTGGTTCTGGGCATTGGAGCCTGTGGGCATTGGTTATTCACCAGCTTTACTTGCTTTAGCAGCTTGACATCTGCAGTTACTGGGGGCCAATATGTACCAAGCAAAAAAGTCTCACAGCAAGTCAGTCACACACTGGGAAGAGTATCTAGGTTTTCTAAATAAACTCTACTTTCTGGATTTCCCAACTTCCCAGCACGTCTCCAGATTTTTAGGTTGCTCACTTCCCTTCAGTAACAGTTCATGTCTTCAAGCTCCCTTTCCATTCCTCTCCACAGTAGTCAGGTTCACAACTGCTCTCCCAGTGCTGCTCATGCACAGTGTTGCGCATCCATCCCCTCTGCACGTGTTTGCTGGCTTGCATCATCCTTGTACGACACAAACTTCCCATCCCACAGTTTACGCTTTCTGTCTTTCCTTTCTCTGCTTCTTCAGAAAACATCCCCCCAAGAAAATGAAATTCCACCCAAATATCTGGTAAAACCAGTCCTGACTCAATTTAATCTAAGCCCCATTCCTCAAAAGTTGTATTCCACTTTCAGTACCTGACATGTTTTTGGACCTCTCCCTTGCCCGGCTGACTTCCTGAACTCTTGGCAGGAAGACCTTCAGGGACCTTGCATTGCACCGTGTTGGAGATCAAAGTCTTCTCTTTGATCTCAGAAGACCTGGAGCCTTCCCTCTCTCCCTGCAAGTCCCCTCTGCCACACCTTAGCTTCACAGCAGTTTGAGAGAGGCAGTAAAATGGGGAAGAGAGAGGAAAAGGCAAGGTGGAATTTTCCTGGATTTCCCCTGTTCCGTCAGGATATACTCTGTGCCTCTCCGCTTGCCCCTAAGTTATGTCTGTGAGCCTCAAAACCAGTCTCCTAACATTGTGTGAACTCCATATACAGTGATAAGTAAAGCAGTGCAAAAGCCTCAGGCGCCATAAGAAAAAAGCCTATTAACTACCTTAAAAAAATCCCAAACAAGAGCAAAGCCATGAAGGTTTGCAGCATAAGGATTAGCTACTGCGGAATAGACTATTAAAGGTAAATTATTGCTTCTATCATTATCTTAATAGCCCGATGGATGTGGTAAATATTTACAGCAATCTGGTAAGGTGAGGAATTCTGTATTATTAGTAATGAAAACAGCCGCTATTTCAGTTTTGAGGAAAATATGAGTATGGTCACCCCTTAACTAACTTCTGTTTTCCTATTGAAAAATGACCGATGTCTTTGGGCCTTCATTGGATTGTATCTCAACGCAGCTTTTTCTGTCTCTGCTTTCCGATTCTGGTTGGATGTAGTACTAAAGCAGCTCTGAAGGTTGGGGCCAATAGATTACACCGGTCCTACCCCTAAATCAAAGCAATGACCTGCATGGAGCTCCAAGCCAGCTCCATTGACTTCTTCCCAGGCTCATGCAACAACACACAAACAAAACTGGAGAAATATTGCTAGACCTCTAGCAAGAAGTGCAGAGTGGTTCAGTGTCCTCAGAGCAACCAGAAGGTTTCACCACCTCTCCTTAAGGCACTAGCCAATTTGGGACCCCATCATTCCTCTTTTCAGCCTCATGGGGCCAGGCGGAGAGCCACCAAGGTCACCACAAGCTCGCTCGTGGCAGAGTCGTGCAGCAGGGATTGCTACGTGCCGTGAGACAGCGGAGGAAACAGCCTGGTGAGATAACTCTAACCAGCTACCAGCCCTGAATAGAACAGGGAACAAAACATGTCAGCTGTCACTTGTGATAGCATACACTGTCCAATTTCATTCGATTGGGCTACTTTAATACTCATCTCCTTTCCTATTTAAGCATAGGTGATTCTTAATTAACTTTTCCTAACGTGTCACTCTCAATTGTGCTCACTCTATGCATTATCCAGTCCAGATATTTTGGGGAAAGGACACGTTAGGACAAACATCCTTCCAGTTATGCATAAATGGGGCCATAAGGAACACACGCACATTAAAAAGTTCAGTCGCTTGAGTATATGCCTCTGGCATACCCGATTTTCTTTTTGCATTTCCTTGTGTGAAAGAAAAAGACTGAGACCTCAAATTGTACAGATGAATAAACACCCGAGTCCAAGGATTTTATTTTCCTTCCCAACTCTTTCATTCTGGAAAGGTCATTGAGGAAGGCTCTGTATTTTATAACTGTCACATTTTTGGTATAAATTGCTCTTTCAACAAAAAACCTAAGAGCCCCAGACTTCCTCCATTTTAGTCCCCGTTTTCTCAACTGCTACGTTCTCCATTAACTTCTTTTGATATGATAATTGAGTGAGCAGTTGCACTCAACAACCAACACAGAAAACAGCGTATGAAAGCTTGATCTTTCTTGAGTGATATCACAGATACTACATCAGGTTCTGTCTTGTCCAAGAACATCACCTCACCCTTTCTAATTTGGCTTGATTCCTTACCGTGCCTATCCATGCCAGCAACATTCTTTAGGTTTCCTCCGTATGGCTTCAATTCTATATTCACTTAGGATGCAACAAAAAATGATGTGCACACAGTCTAGTTCCCAAGAATATTCATACCTGGGAGAATCGAATCTGGGGAATAAAGGCTTTTCTATATAATAAAGCTTGCAGTAAATGGCACAAGCTCCCTGACGCCCACCTTTTGCAGTACTGATTCTACTACAGTGACACCAGAAAAGCTCTTCTTTTGCTAAATCACAGCTATAAGGGCTTCTCATTGAGACTATAGCACCCCTTGTATCAGAGGTGACCTAAATAAGAATAATAAAGCAAATAAGGAAAATAATTTGGGGGAGTGTGGGGGGGAAGTGGGAAACCAGGTCGCTCTAGAAAGAGGGAGCGAAAAGGAGAAGGAAGATTTGAGTGGGGTGGAGGACTCCTAGAGGACTGGAATTCCCATTTCTGCTGTGATGAGGAAGGGATCACAGAGATGGAGGCAGCTGCTGCCCGATATTGCCCAGCTCCAACCCTCTCCTCTTCATCCATGGAGGAAGAAGCAGGGTCTAAAATAGGCAGTTGGGCCACAACTGGCTTGCTCCTCTTCCCTCTTTCTTAGGAATCTCATCTCCCGGGTGGTTGCCTGCCTTGCCTGTGCCCTGACATGGACTCTTGTGTCCAGCAATAAATTATTGCTTCTGTGAGGCAGGGCCAGGAGACCCTTAACGCAACAGAAAGAAAGCACAGCCCTGAGATCCCATCTCTGCCAAAAAGCCATACCACTGAGTTCCCCTGGAGGGTTTTTTGTAGCCTCCAGCTACGTTAAAATCCAAGAAAAACTAAAAAAGTGTTTCCTAGTGCTCTTAGCTGCAGTTTTCTTGGAGCGACAATGCTTTACTGTAGGTTGCTACTCCATTTTGATCCTCTGGAAAAATGAGGTCTCTCATAATTAGTGTCTGGAAAGATAGCAGGTGTCCAAGGCTGGATTTTTTTTCCCCTTCCTTCTCTTTTTTCTTTTGTAGCATAAAGGTGAGTTAACAACACTGTCTGTTCTGCTGAACTCAAGCTAGATCCAGCGGAACTTCAATTGATCCCAGCAGCAAACTGTTTATTAAAGACCTGTCAAATGCCCATATTCTGTGGATCATCACAGGAGCTGACAGTGTGACAAAGGCTTGAAATCCAGTGCATATCACTGGAGGATGCCATTAAAATGAAAGTGAGACCAAAACCTCGCAGCTGTCACTCATTATCTAGGACATTCTCACACAGTAGATCTCACACGCTTCCCTTGATCTGACATGGTTCTCCTCTTCTAACTTCCCCATTTTCACTGTAATTAAACAGCTTTCAAACAAAAACATTTTGAATCAAACAAACAAAAAATCCACAAATCTCTATTAAGATGTGCATTTCTACTCCATTTGGAGTTCTCCTGCATATCCAGTTAATCACTGTATCCCCCTTTTTGGTCACCTGCTGCTTATTTCATAGGCTGTTACATTTTAGAGCTTGAAAAGAAGAATAAATAGGAATGGCTGAATTTCAACCATTCAAACAGAGCTTTTACAAGAAAAATTGTCCTCAGCCACTTGCCCTTATCTCAGACCAAGCCTGAACGTAACTTTGTTCCAGTTCAAATGCGACAGGCTAATAATGTTTCTGTCCTCATTATTTTTTGGATTTTCTCCCGGTTTTCCAATTCTGGTTTTGACTGGGAATTTAATGGCTGTGGTAGCTAGATCAAAGCCGTATCAGTGCTGTCAGCGAACAGCTCTTAGCCATGAGAAAAGGCTGCTCTTAGCTGTCTTGACCAAAGGTAGGAAATAGCCAAAGCCTCATAAGCTTGTTCTTAAAATGCTTGATATCCAGTCTGTCAGAGCAATTTTACACCCATTTAGCTCCATCAACATCAGAGACACTATGCCAGAGCAAAAATAATGGAGTGTTGACTCAGGCTTCTATAATTTTTAAGTCAATCTTGATTTACTTTAGGCTACAGTATGTTTAATTGCCTCTTGTCTTCACTCTTGAACCCAGGTCTCAAGGAACTCTTTTCATTAAAAAGCCAGTGGCCAGAGGAAGAACCAAATACAAGACAAAATCTACAGTATAATTGCTTGACTGCGATCTCATCATGTGTCCTACGTAATTATGAAACAGTTCCACTTTCTTGTGTCTATAATTGCTACAAATTCATATTAAAAGGAAGGTCATCCATATTAGCAGAGCTTTCAGATTTATTATGCTTCTCTGTCACTGCTTTGATGTTAAAGATTTTGACAAATATATTTGGTATAAAGAACTTTATTAATGGTAATTATGTCATTTACACACAGGTATTTGTGATTAAAGAATTTTGTTTTTAGAATCTCAGTGCACAACTTACTTTACACTGTAACTATTTAAAAGTTTTATTGTGCATTAATATATACACATCTACAAAAATTGTCAGAGTAATTCTAGTACGGCTGCAGGTTAAATTCTGTCCCATTAAGAACAAAGAGTTAGTAATGCCAGTCGTACACAAACTTAGGGGTAATTATACATGTTTAAAAATATATTCTATGTGTAATTACAGTGGAATTGCAGTAAAACTGCTATGCAATGAAAAACACTCCATTACCCAGTATACCTGAGGCAGGTGGAAACTTAACTAAATCGGATGACTTAGTACTCAAGCCAGGTACTTGGAAAGTTTTTCAGGAACCTGTCAGTTAATAAAGAACAGCAAAAATACAAGGATTTTTTTTTTTTTTAAATCTTTGATAAATTACAGTTAAGACTAATAACACACAGCAGTAACAAAATGTCCCTGACACTGACAGTACAAAAAGGTGTCAGAAAACTAGGCTATTCAGACCAAAGGTTTTGATTTTGGCCTCAATTTCTAAATGCAGTTAAGTAGGATAGCAGTTTTGGGGAGGGATTAGACAGCAGGTTTTTAAACTGGAGAAAGAAAAAGAGGATGGTATGAGAAAAGCCTCTGTAATGCAGCCCAGAAGATGAAGTGCCCAGTAGAAAGACGCCTGGAAACATGGAAACCGTTCTGGGTACCTCCTGCTCTGCTTGTGAAAATGAAGCATATTTTTACATATTCTTTATGACTAAAAAGGATGGCACTCATGCATTACTTGACTATAGTAGCAATGCTGCCTCCTGACAGAGCAACCCTGGAGGCCCCGAATACTGATTAATTGCTCATGACATAAGGAGTCATGTTAGTATCAGCAGCGGGATCCGGTTCCCAGGGAGAGAAATCGCAGACTGGTAATTCCTCTTGATCCAAGCTGGAACAAATAGCGGAAACGATCACACAGATCAGATAATCTGAAAGAAGAACCAAAACAAGGGCTGAAGATGAAACAAGAAGGCTTTAAAAGAATACCTGGAAACATCCCTGAAAGAGCTTTGAGTTGAGCTGTATTTGGAGAGAAAAAAATATTTGCTTGACAAAAGCTACAAAAAGTCTGAGCAGACCTGGGACCTCTCTGGTAAAGCTCCCATCCTAGCCTGGCAAGGCGGATCAGGGAGGTGCAAGCTGAGGACATGAAGAAAGGTATGGCCTGATCTGGGATTTGCTACCTGAGATGCGCTGCAGCATGGATTCAGGGAGCTGAAAACATCAGCTTCCGAAAGGAATAGAAGGCGTGCAGACCAGTGTGTCTGGATGAGTCAGTGCATGAGGAACTGGGCCAGTTGGAAGATTTGGTAAGACTGGGCACATATATCTTCAACATTGTCTGTAACCAACAGAGACCTGGAACAGAAAGGCTGGATTATCCCAGCCTGAGTAACACAGAAGCCAATTATTTTTGTGGGAAAAACTCCCTGGGAGTTCTTGCTTCTGTTTAATTTCATAGTCCAAGCGAAAAACTCAGAGACTAGATAAAAAGTGTGCAAGGGAGAGAGGGAAGGGACAGGGGCATTTTCAGGCAGCCAACTTGATTAGCTCATCTTCAGTGGTATAGCAGCACCGTATCCCCAGGAAAGAAGCTGCATTATCCAAATGTGGTAGAAGCCCTTTGTTTGGCATGTGATGGCAAGGACTCATCTCAGCTTGCCAGTGCACACCCAAGGAGACCCCACCTGAACCTGCAAAGAGCCTGTGGAGACTAGTCCTCCTGGCATGCCCAAACACCAGATCCCGAGAGCAGCTGATAGTTGAAAAAAAGACTCAGCTCTACTGGAGGTGGCAATTTAAGATCAACAAAATAAGGCCCAGGACTGCGGTAGAGACTGCAGAATTTACCAAAGATCCTGGAGAATTCCTTGATGCAGTCTAACCAAAGAAGAAGAAGAAGGAGCTACTCGCAATGGGAATGGGTCACCATAATGCATGGCAACAGGTGGAGACACGGCTCAGGTGTGTTGGGTAAGGGGATTTAACGTGGCTCACGAAAACTGTGGTAGGCTGACAGGAGGAACTTTGGTTTATAAATGAGGGAAACGGGCAATTGGAAAAAGAAAATTTGCAGGAACAATTTAATTAAATAGTGACACAACCAAAAGAGACTTCGATAAATCCAAGGTTGGACAGGACAGAGCCTCACCATTGCCCAGTGAGCACCACCCAGCTGCTCGTGTGAACTTGCAGATCACCAGCTGGAGATATGCTTTGGAGGTAGAAGGCTCTGTGTTCAAACGTGGGCAGTGCAAAACCAGTCATGGAATTTTGCTAATAAACACAGAAATCTGTGAAGGACGCAGGAATAACCAGTCAAACTGCAAGAGTAGATTTTCACATGATTCTAGAGAAAACATAGCCCACAGCCATCACAGATGGAGACAGTGACAGGAGGGCAGGAAAAGACAGGGGAAAACTTGGATGCTGGAATTCATTCAGAAGCCTGTCCACATGAGCAAATAGCTTGATTTCATTTTTGGTAGCAACTGTGTCATAAACATCAGAAGTGGCCAATAAATTCAATCTTTAGAGAAGTTCTTTAAAGAGGCCAGCTAAGCAAACCATGATTTTTAAGTATTTAGGATGAATAATAGTAATAGTGATAATAAAGTAACAGCATGTCCTAAAACCATTCTGAGTTCAATTCCAGAGCTGTAATCTTGGACTCAGTGAAAATATGGATCCCGCTGATCAAGCTGGAGATTGGCATGGCAGCATATATTGAGCAGCTACTCCATCATGTCACAGTATGAAAAAGGGAAGAATGAACAAGTCACTGGGGAAAGACATCAGCATAGTATGAATGAGCGTTCAACCAGTCCCAGAATATCACCAGATTTTTGGCTAAAATACATAGCAGAAACAGATTTTCTTTGGAAGACAGAGGATAAAGTGTCAGAATCTCCTTTATTTTCAGAATACATGTTGACCGGGATACTATAGCTGGCCCAACGTCTGTGCGAAAACATGCGTAAGGACGTGCAGCTGGAACCTAAACCAAGGTGAGGAGTCCTGTCACAGCAGGATGAGGCTTGAGGTCATTTAAAATGAGATGAGGGTGAAGCACACTCCAGCTTCCCAAGTGGCCAGTCACAAGGTCCCTTGGTTCACCAGGACCGCAATATAACTGCAACGACTGGGTGAGAAAGGGGAAATTCTCTGAGGGTTGAGTGTCATTTAGCTCAGTTGGACCCTAGTGACTGCTTCTGACTTACCCTCCCCTTGCTTCAAAACTTTCAATATTGCTCAGAGACAGCAATGCTGAGGCACTGGAGCCAGAGTGCCATAGACCTGGCATGGCGGTGCCTTGTGAAGAACAATATCCAAAGAAAAGACCTTGGGAAAAAAAAAAAAACCTTGCCCAAAAGGAAGTTCTGGTTGCGGTTAAATCTGTAGGACATTCTCACCGTGGGCTGCAAGACAGCATAGCTGTGGTTAGATGAGGCCAATGTTTCTTGCACTGGCTCTTTTAATTCAGAAATCCTGGGGAAACTTGCCAGGTGGTTGGAAAAATTGCCTTGTTTTGCTTTCATGGTCATATTGAGGCCTGGGTGTGAAAACATAGTAAGGCTGATGCTCTTCCAGATGGTGTTATTGGGAAGCTAATTGCAAACATTGTCTCAGGCAGGAGCAGGAGGAACTGTTGCCCCAGAGAAGATGCCTGTTTGGGAAAAGTGGAATGCTTCTTCTTTTCCCGTTTTTTTCCTTCTGCTTAATTTTCTGACTAGTTTGAGAAAGTAAGGTTGCAGAAAAGGACTGTAGAAAAGGACTTTTGCTATTTGGTATCAAAATGGAGTGGCCAGAAAAGAATTCGAAACTGCTGACCATCCAGAACCGCAGCATTCCCTGCGTGTCGTCGCTCAATGTATGTGCAAGCTCTGCCCCTGGTCTGAAGATCCAGAAAATGAGACGCTCAGAGAGCAACACGCTGGAGACCGCGTGTGAAAACTAGAGCGTAGGAGAGTTTCCCAGACTACTGAGAAGTCACTGGCAGGGAGGTGGGTGCCCTACAGACCCCTGTGTCCCATCCTGATCACCTCTGATTTATCTCTAGGACACCCTGCAGTCTGTCTAGTGGTGGGTCTTGTGCTGGAACATGCTGGACAACCCCAGGCTCCGATGACAGCGACAAGCCGTGCGTGCTGGGGTATATTTCTATGCAGGACGTGCAAGCAGCAGGCAAAATGCAAGAGAGTATATTAATTTCCTTTACATGTTTTACACCTGGCTAGGTGGAAAGAGTGAGAAATGAATCTGTTGAGGCAAAATCTGCTTGCGCAGTTTGCCTCTGGAACAGATATGGAGGCTCCCGTCTGCAATGGTGGAGGAAAAACTTATCACGGAATCTCAGTTAAGTAATAGATTTTTATTCTTTTTTTGCAGGTTGTACATCTAGTGTTTAATTACTTAGCAAATTCTTGCCAAGGTGGAGGCATCTCAGAGTGAAGAAAAGAGTTTAATTTCAGTATCCATTTTGTTATTCCTCTGTTTCCAATTCCTTCGCATGAAGGATATTTTTTCAGTATGGAGTTTCAAATCTCAAGACTTCCTTCTGTAATATGATTAAACGATTCCTTTTTATTGAAAGTATTTGTTCTCCTTTAATTTAGCTGATTTTTTTCCCCAACAAATAAACCATAAACTTCTTTCAATTTCTTTTCCTCCCTTTTTGTTTCAACCAAACATGACCTTTGCAGTTGCTGCTGAAAACCAAGTAATTTCTTCTGGTTTAATCTAATATTGTCATGAAAAACTTCCCCATTTTCATCCTATTACCAAGCTTTATTTCATATTTTAACTTCAAAACCTCTCTAAGTATTTCCATAGTTTTGGTGTGGGGGCTAGAAGAGTCTCACAAACTTATACCTCATGCACAGGCACCAGTTCCCCAGGTCCAGTGGGGAGACTCCAGTGGGCCCATAAGGAATTCGATCTGAACTCTCTTCATCTGACTACGGATACAGACTAACTGCCAGACTTCCCACTGCTGTCTTTTCCAGACCCCGAAAATTGGGGAGCCTTTAGCATCTCTCAAAACATACGTTTCTCCAAGCTGTTGGAGAACGTCTTAGAGGCCGGTGTAAGTGGCAGAAGACCAAAGAGCGCTATTTTGGGCAGGGAGCAGAAAGCGTGTAGGCATTAAAACAATTCAGCGCGGCTAGCGTGAATTTACTATATTGTTTATGATTAAAGCAAACCTGTCCAAATAGTTAGTCAGACAGAGCTGAGATTGCACAGCTTTGTCTCGATGTCTTGTCTTATTTAGGATCTGGACCTCTGGGAAGCAGGAATGCAGAGGCAAAGATGCGTTGTGATCCACAAGCACAGAGCGGAGGAATTCGTCGGCGCTGGGTGGGCAGTGACAAAATGCGGGTTAAAACTCTCCAAGCCCTGCTGCTGTTTGCAATGGGTGTTGTATTAAATTCAAGTTTTACACCAGCCATCTCTTGTAGCTGTTCCAAAGCCCCGGTCTACGGTGGGGAGAGGAACTTTCCAGTAGGCTGAAGGAGTACAGGTGGTTGAGTTTACCAGCTTCCCAAGTGGTTTGCATTTCTTTTTCCTTCCTGAGATAGTTAAATGCACATTCCTCAGCTGTGTAAAAACAAATGGCCTACTCTCCCACTTCGGGTGGATTTCAAATGAAAGCCAGGCTTAATTAGAGCTTTTGAAAGCTTAAGAGTTAATACATGCCCATTAAACACTAACCACCAATCATTTACTGTCCGTTTGCTAGCAATAAGCTCCGGCCGTCAGTGCTCGCAGGCATGCCGACGTGGGATGTGGGGCTGCATTCGTGGGGACCATCTTAGGAGGAAAGACCACGTGCGTGGCACCATGCCCGGCTTGGGAGGGCAGGCAGAGGCCAGGGAAAGGAGGAGGAGATGTTTGACCTTTCGGAGGCTTGGAGAAACATCTCTAACTCAGCAACACCCGGAGGGTAAGTTTGTCTCTCTGTTGGATTTGCTTTGGGGTTTGAGCTCGCAGGGAGGTGGAAAGAGGCATTGGCACTGAGTGGCCACCAGCAGACCAACACCACTTGGCGTTTTGGTGGCCAGCTCTTCAGCTCCCGTAAGTCAACGGCGTCAGGGTGACGTGTACCTGGCGAGGATCTGGGGAGGCGACAGCTGCACGGGATGAATCCCTACAGCTGTCCCTGCGCAGGAAACACCACGAGAATTATTGTTCCTGCTTTATAGGTTCGGGAAGCCCGGGGATTAAATGAGTTGTCGAAGGCCACACAGAGAGCCAGTGGCAAAGCAGGCAGTACGCCGTGAGCCCTCTCTGCTCTCGGAGGCGGCTCGCAGACCACACTGCCTCTTAAAGGCAGCCATTCAACAGCCCTGTGGCTTGTGTATATGTTTAAATGGAAGACAAATTGCAGCGTTTTTGTCTTTATTTGCACTAGTAACATCTGTCCAGACTTCTAAGACCGCACAATGACTGATGAGTAGCTCAGTAAAGATCTCTAGCAGACAAAATAGACATGCAACACACAGGGAGTTATACGTTTAGCTTCCCTGCAAAAATCTCACTGACAGTCTTGCAATAAATATATAATTTTATGGCCTATTTCTCAATCATATTCTGCTACATAATATCATGCTAAGAACTGCTAGCTACCTTGCCAATGGAAATATGTTGCTGGCAAGCGGTAAGTCTCTCCAGATCTGCTCAAGGAGTCATAACTGTAACAATATAAGCAAATAGATCATCAGCATATTCCTTTCTGCATTTTTTTCTCTTTTTCTTTCCTCTCCTCCTTCTTTCCCCTCATTTTCCCCTCTCACTTTCTTCCATCTCCCCCTTCCCTCCCCCTCGCTCACTCCTCCATTAGTGTTTAGAAGATTTCACAGTTTTCTTCCAACCCTGGAAAGAATGTAAGCCGACGCTGCTGATTGCCTTTGAAAACATTTGGAACAAATTATCTCTACTTTTGGAATCTGAATAAAGGAATGCGAGCCTCACTGGAGAAATATGAAATACAGGGTGGGATTCACAGAAGGTCTGTAGCTTTTTTTTCCCCTCTTTCTTTTAAAAAAAAGAAAATAATACACTTTTTCTTTCATTTTTTTCCCATTTTTGTTATTTCAAGTTGGAAAATATTTAATCTGGGAAAAGTGTAAGGGAAGTTTGGGGAAGTGCTTTTTGTGAAGTGGCATCTTCATCAGCTCTTTCAAAGGTGAAAATGAGGATTGACATGAGTCAATTGTTAGCATGAACTCCGTGCACCCAGTGGGCTTGATGAAGAAACGAAGCAGATCTTGGATTCTCTCTGTCTTCTCCAGTGAGGGAGGATTTAGGTCACTGAAGTCTCCTTTTCTTCCTTTCTCTGCTTTTAGACAACTTGCCTCAGTTTCCCTGCCCGCAGGCTGCTGCCACACTGTGGTGCTGTGGAGTTGCCATCAGTAACAAACCAGAGATCTCCTGAAGGAAAGGTGCTATGTAAATTTAGGACAAATCACACATTTACAGATTCAGACTTTCCTACGTGGAGGAGTATTTGTATCCAAGATTTTATTCTGTCTCCTTGCAGAAAATGGTGCCAGCCACACAGTTTGGTTCCAAATTATGATACAAATGGCTCAAATTTGGTGGAAGGAATTGGGAATTAGGGCTTGCCTTTTTTTTTTTTTTTTTTTTTTTTTTTGCTTTTTGTTTTGTTTTATTTTGGGTTCAGGCTCATGTCTAATATAAATGCAAAAGACTTATGCTGACTGAAAGATGGACAACTTTCCACTTCTTGGGACCTCGAAGTGGAAAGCAGGTCAAAAGCAGAATGGCTAAACTTGTGTTGTGCATTGGCTAATGTTTTCCGGCTGCTGACACAGCAGAAGGTCTGAGGGCGGAGCGGCGGGAGGAACGGGTGAGAGGGCAAACACCAGCCTCAGCAAAATCAGTAACTTGCTAGTCCACAGACACTTGTATGGTTTTACGATCATTACATCCTTTTGCTCTTGAGGCTTAACCAAGAGAAAATGAGGACAGAAAACAGAAACTTGCCCTGTGGAGGACCAGCCATGAGAGCCACTGTTGTTGGTTCCCCTGGGCCCCGCCTGGCCACCACGGACCACTGGACAATGGCCTGACAGCTCTAGGCTTAGCCTTTCCCTGGAGAAACTTATAAACTGGGGAAGAGTGTCTCACAGGGGTTTTCAACAGACAATGAGACCGAGCTTCGGCTTAGTTTGCAAAAAATGAGAAGTACCAATGACCAAGACATTTTCCCATTTCTCTTCTGTTTTTCTGGAGACTCTCCAGAGGAGCTGAAGCCTGTCCACGCTAAAAAGCTGATGTGGCTACTGAGTTCAACCTGGTAAGCAGAACTGAATATAAATTGCTCTGAAGATCAAATAAACTTTTTTTTTTTAAAAAGAGCAGATGAAAACTGGTTTCTAAGCTTTGGATTTTTTGTTTTGTTTCCTTGACTCATAAAGCTTTGGTGAATCCTGCCCTTAAGTACCAGAGACGGCGAGAGATGCCAAAGCCCTGGCAGGTTTGAATCTGTTCACATAAACCCCGTGGGTGTGAATTTGATTCTTTCCGATGATTGCTTTGGAATGATTTAGTCACATTGTTTTGACCTACTTTCCCTAGTTGCAAACTCCATACAAGCTGGTTATTGTTTATACAAAAAGACCGTGAAGGCTATTTTATACACTGGTATATTATCTTTGAAAAATTTAATAAATGAGCTAAAAAACCCAAACAAAACCAAAAAACCCACAAAAAAGAAAATAGAAAAAAAGTCATTTTAAGCAAAAAAAGAGCGTACCACAGGCAAAAGTCCCAATACAAAGAAGAGGGTTGAGAGAGTGACTCCAGCAGGATTGATCCTCAGCATTTTATAAGATAGTCTATGAAAAAGCAACCAGGAGGGAATTCATTGTGGGCTGAAGAAAAGAAGATAGCTCAGAGGACAAAAATCAAGTCCTCTGCGCCTTGTGGCAAGTCACAAATCGAAGGGTTGAGAGGTGGCCAGGAGATGAAGTAACGTCATCTACGAGGGGTTTGGAGACCATCATCTGGCACTTCCATACCGGACCTCAGGCAGTAAATTACCGGCAGCTGAGCCACGGGGGTATTTTCTGGAGACCCTCTCCCGGTTTCACTGACAGGTAGTTTGGGCTCGTCAGCACTACTGTGATAACGAGAATAGAGATGATTGAATTCCTGCTTCCTGGAGAGAGAACGTGCCCTACGGAGCTGGGGAAAGATAGGAATCGGGAAGATCATAAAAGATGGGAAGGCAACAGTTGAAGCGGGGAGTCATTAAAGTGAGGTTTATGCTGTGAGTGGGAGGTAGTCTAAGAAAATATATTAGAAGCTAAAATGTAAACTTGAGGGGCAAATCTAGCCCTTTACATCTACAATTTTCAAAACAGTCCTAGGGAGTGAAGTGCCACAAATTTTTGCAGGAAGCTACATCTAGCAGCTTTTTACACCTCTGGTAATCAGCCTCTTCATATCTGACAGCTGGACTCGGAGCAAGTACTCTTCTTCCAGTGTTTACTAACACCCTGGAACACCACCATCACTAAGAAAAACACAAACCAACCTCTTGTCTCTGCCAGGGAAATCAGAAATGATCATTAAGACCATCAGGTTCCCACTTCCTATATAACATAAGCAGGAAAACATTTCAGTGTTAGGTCAGTTTTGAACCGACACACAGAAAAAATAAAAAATTGAGTGTAAATATGTCTTCAACACCAGATCTCCTGGACTTTAGGAAATCCACGTAAGCATACAGCTCCACTCAGCTTAAAAGCTTACAGCAGTGAAATATTACCAATAAAACATCATCAATAGACTTTCACATACAGTAATTGGAATGCAAAAGGTATTTAATCTTCAAGCATAGCATACATCACGGCTGAAGCCTGGAGAACTGAGTACAACAGCATTTATATCCCTTTGCATTTTCTGCATTTTAGTTCTGTGCAAGACAAAGAAAACATCTGTAGGGAAAGTATCAATTCTGTGGCAAAGGTTACGGAATAAACTGCTGCTCTGTAAATATGCACATACATCTAAGACGTATACATTATTCTGAAAAGAAGCCAGTCATCCAGGCATTGATTATCCTGCAAGAAATATAATTCACTGATGCACAGTCGCTGTAATTTAACGAGCCCTATTTGCGTTCCTCGTACACGGAATTTTTGCATTCGAGGGCTACGGTTCGCTAACAAGTTTGTGCATATGTGTTGCAGAAGAGGGAAATCTTTACCTAGAAATCTTTATCTCCACTGAACGCTACCTTTCAGCTAATGAGATTGCTGTCACCTAAATTTTCATTGTTTTAAGAGCAAGTGGCTGCCGACAGTTCCCTTTCAAGCTTGAATGATGAAAGGAAAACACCACGCTGCCTCATCTGGCTAGCTTGCTGAGAGCTAATGAGCCTGAGGCTGCACCCATCTTTGCTATACTAGTGTGACCTTATGTCTGCTAATGCACAGGGAAGGAGTGAAAAATGTACTGCTAGTTCCCTCCAACAGTTCCCTGGGGACATGCTGAATGTGCCAAACAATTTAGTAAATATATATCAAGTTACTGTGTTGAAACGCACTCCAATGTCTTGCGACCCTGGGTATCTCAATCAAAAGATCATCTTTTATTTTTGCTTATCTTCCCCCTCTGTGTTCAACGTTTGACAGTTTCTCCTTAAAAAGGCTATCTTCTCTTGCTAAATTTTAAATGTTGCACAAAAATTTTCACTGGGTGCTTAGTTTTGTAATAGACTACCTGAAATTTTTAACTGTTTTTTGTTGTTGTTTTGTTGTTGTTGTTGTTGTTGTTGTGTTTTTTGGTGGCTTTGTTGGGTTTTTTTGTCCTACCAGGTAAATAGAAGTTGGTGTGAGAATTGATAGTGCAGGTTTAAGGTTGCTTAGCTGCCAGGAGCTGAAAGGATTGAGTAGCACAGACCACGCATCTCAAAAAGATTTTCCATGCATAGTTAATAGAAAATATTTTGTGGCTGCCCCTTGGTGGAATCTCTTTCCTCTTTGCTCTCGTTTTCCATAAATATTGCTGGAAATCAGCTTCACTGGATTTTTGAGATCAAACTTTCATTTGCAAACTTTAACACTCAAATATGCAGTTTGAAAATCTCCCTGCATGGTAGTTATTTGCTGGAGCCCTCTAATAAAGAACGGAAATGCCACCAAGCAGTATGTGTACATATATATATAAATAGCCCTGTGAAATTGAAATATTCACAATGGATAATGGATTTTTGAACACTTTTGAAGCCCCAGAGGTCTTTGATGAAAAAAAATTAATTATGTTGTCCGTTAAATACTGTTAGTTTCCCAACGAAAGTCAAAGCGAAATGTAAAAAACTAAAAGTATCATATAAATTACTAGTGATTACTTATTTTCACAGCTCTAGGACTTGCCATCTGCTGGAATACAGTTCAGGGCTTTGATCTGGCAGTGATCTTTGTGAGCTATGCAGTAGATTTGCCTTTTATCTGATTGAGCCTTCTTGTGTCTTGGTATTTTTGGCAACACCTGGAACGCACAGCCTAGACTGGTGAGTATCTCTGTTCACGTAAATGTGAAGCATGGAGCAAAAGTGGATTTAAAAAAAAAGGAGTTTTAGCCTTTGGCAGGAAATAGTCATCAATTCTGGATATTTTGGAGTGATCTGATCAAAAAGACAATGGATGAATTGGGCCAGGAGAACCATACCAGATCTTCTCCCCATCAAGTCAATCCGGCATCTTCTGGTAGCATTAATGTTGGCTGCGATAAGCGAAGAGCTTCACTTTCATACCCTACCAGATGTCTGTATCAGCCATTTATTCCATTATAAATTCAAACACAGACCTTTCAAAAAATACCTGTCAGGCTGGCCACAAAGCAGAACAAAGCTCTTAGGTGTTGACGCCACAAAACACACGCAGTCTATTCCTCTGTGTCAGGAGGATGGGCTTAACGCATCACAGAATCACCGCCTTGTCCCAGGAGATAAATAACTTAGATTTTCTTCATCAGATACTGTTGGGCAAAAAGGCCAATGACAGGCTCTGTTCACTTCTAGCAACCTTGGATCATGCAGGGGGTAAACCTTTCAGAGATGTTACTTACTCCAGAAGACCTTATCAGCTGTTGGCAGCAGCACCCTGTGCAGTTTGTCGGTTTATAAAGTTTACAGATCCTTACACACAGAAACAGGATAAACATTTTTAGCTCTTCCACCCAGCCCACCGCTCCCCTCCACGTGCTCTTCAGTCAAGTTTCAGAGGCCTCGAGAAAACAAATTTCTACCATTTCCCTCGAGGACGGTCTTGGCAACTGAAGAGGTGCTTATCTTTTGGAAAGTCCCTCCCCGCACCGAAAAGAGCTGCTCCCAAACAAACAAAGCGTGGGGAGAAGTCACTGCTTTCCCCGTTGTGAGGACAGAGGGTGCCGGGAGGTAAGGTGAGGCCACTGACCCCACGTGGCACCTGACTGACCACGTTTGACCCCAACCGCCGTGTTGCCTGCCAGTGCTGTCCCTGCCAGGCTGCTCTGCTCCAGGAGGACGTGCTGCGGGGCGGCAGATCCGAGCACAGACCTCCTGCCCTGTGCCTTGGTCTCTGTGCTTTTTAGCGGGCTGTTTTGTTTTGTTTTGCGGTTGCCAACCGGCACTTTTTCCGCTGCTGTTGGAACGGTAGAAGCGCTGGCTCGTTGGCACGGGAGCTGCTTTTCCCTCGCATTAAGCCTGTCTGAGTTATTATTGCATTACAGCCACCCGGTCCCTTTTGCTTTCTGTGGCATCAGCAATTCCCTGCAAAAGCTGTCGTAGTGCACTACAACCCCGCGAGCGCGCTTTATAAGCCCTGAGCCTCAAATAACAGGAGCAATGTTTTCTTCTCTGTGGTCTCTGCCTTCGTTGTAAATAAGTACTAGGGCCGAAACATGGAAAATTCTGTTTGATTTCCTTTATTTGCCTCCATCCACACCTTCCTGAACTGCTGCAGTAAATCCTTCACACTAATTATTATCCTCTAAGACTGGCGGAACAGCAAACGCTTACACACTGCTTAGTGCACAGAGATGCAGCATGGCCCTTACCCAAAAACTACAATTAAGCCCGGACAAGACTAAGTGTATTCAAGGCAAACACACCCACAATCTAATCAAGACAAAAGAAGAAATCCTGGCTCTGTTTGAGTCAATGGGACTTTTGCCACTGACTTCAGTGAAGTTGGGATTTCACCCAAGATAAACAAGTATGAGACAAGACAAAATAAAATAGTTTAGAAGGGGGAAGGTTTGCGGATGAATCATGGGAGAACAAGCAGAGGGATATGTACTTCCTGGGGGAATGAAGATGAGGCAAAAATGAAATATGAATATTTATTTGGCTGGAGTGCAGTGCAGGAAAAGTGAGGGGGTGCTGGTGCGCACCGCAGCGTGGAGCCCGCACGTTTCTACCAGCTGTAAGGAGGCCACCGAGACGTGGCTGCGTGGCCAGCCCCGCTGGCACTCTGATGATGAGGGGTCAACGCCACGGCCCAATAGGCAGTGTGACAAATGGCTTTACCAAAAACTCACCAGTTACATTTTTTCTCAGTGTTTGTGCCCTCCTGCAAAAGTTTTGGAGGGTTCCTTCTGAGGCTTAATTTTCCATTTTTTTTTAAACCTGGAGAGCAATAAAGAATCACTGAATTTTCAGGGTTGGAAGGGACCTCTAGGTCCCAAAACTAAAAGAGTTGTCTTTTGATTAGAAAATAACAGACATAAAATGTGTCTGAAAAAAAAAATATGCTTGGTTATTTGTTTTGGGTTTTTTTCTAATATGTCCAGCTTAGTGTGAAAAGGTTACTTCAATTATTTATTTCCTTTCAAGCAGTAAAAACATTTCACCTGCTGTTTTTTGGGGGTGGGTTTCTTGGTGACACAGTACGACTATATATTTTGCAACGGTTAAAAGACAACAAGATCTTTGACGCAGACTTGTTCTCGGTGGGAAGTGAAGAGATGCTGGGTTTTATCTCAGGCGACACCGTCTACCCTCAGCCTCGTGGTTCCTGCAAATTACAGGACCAGTCGCTGGGGAGAGGATCTGCTGCTGCTTTGTAAGTGAGTGTGTGGGTGCTTTCCCCATTTGGAGTCTCTTTATGCTGTGGTGAAATAGTGCCTGAAGTGGCTAAAATGTAATGGTAATCTCAGGAAGCGGTGGCCTGGCTGAGGTTGCCATCCCTCTGCAAGGAAAGCTGTGCTGCTCCAGAAAATGGTCCTCCAAGACGCCAGCTCTGAATTACCTTCTGCAGGACTTTGCTGCTCCTTGTTGGTGCAATCAGCCTCACGAAGTCCAGCTGAAGGCCAGTCACTAGTGGTGTACCCCAGGGGTATCTATACTGGGGCCAATACTATTTAATATCTTCATTGATGAACTGGACAATGGGATTCAGCAAGTCTGGAGAAGGTAGAAAACTGGGAGGCTGACACACCAGATAGGTGTGCTGCTGCTCAGAGGGACGTGGGCAGCATGGAGAAATGGGCCCACAGGAACCCAATGAAGCTCAGCAAAGGGAAGTGCCAATTGCTGTCCCTGGGGAGGAGCAATTCCAGGCACTCCAACCCTGGAGATGCTCAAAACCTGACTGTACACATCCCTGAGCACCCTGCTCTGGCTGACCATGCTTGAGCAGGGGGTTGGACTAGATGATCTCCGGAGGTCTCTTCCAACCTCAGCTGTTCTGTGATTGTGTGTGTTCCCTACAAGACAGACAAAAGATTTTAGCCAAAGTAGGCTAAAGTTAGTCTTTGTATGTACCTGACATATCCATGTCTAAGCCTTGTGTCTTTGGATAAATAACAAATTCCTTCCCCTAATCCTCTCACTTCCTATGGATGGAATTTAATACCTGCAAGTTACTCAGGGACGTTGCCTCTCTGATATCCCATGCACCCATACAGACAAGAGCATCTCTGACCAGCCTGGGCCAACTTTAGTACAACTCTGCCACAGCTGCAGTTCATAGAGCTTTCTTCTCACACTTGAATGGAAATGAGACTGAGCACCGGTAAAATTGGTACGGTTGAATCACTCTATGAAACTAAAGATGCTGACAGTTTATGATACCTATAATGATGGTGGGTTCCATTAAAATGTCATTCACCAAACATCTCTTGCCACCTTAATTTACCGTTCCAAGAGCAGAGGAAATATTTGGCATCCCATATACTAGTGAACAGCGATTTACTAAACTCTCTTGATCGCAATTTCTTGCAGGATCTGAAGACAGCAAAGAGGGAGAGAGAACATTTTGGCTCGATCACAAAGAGTCACTGTCCTCAGAGCTACTTAGTGCTGCTTCAGGGCTGCAGAGCTGCTGACAGGGAAACTCCACTGCTTCTCTGCTCTGCGTTGAATCCCTGCTGGAGGGGGGACAGATCTGCAATCCGCTTTCCCTTTGCTAAAAGGAGTCAGTAAGGAGCACTTAAGAGGCAGTGTAAGAAAAGAGCGTGGGTAGTGCAATTTTTCCTACTGATAGTCGTATCCAGCCAATAATGATCAATAGAGAGACCTCCTCCCTTAATTTTGTCCAATTTCTTTCAATCTCCTTAAGAGCTGTGAGTTCCCCTGGGATTGCAGGGGAGCAGGAGCCAAGCGCAGCCTTGCAGTGCCCTTATATCTCTTATCTGGCTTCTGCAACAACACCCCTGGGCATAAATAAGATCAGCTTCAAAGCAGCAAGAGGATGAAGAGGGATCTAGACTAGCCCAGGTGGAGATTGCGTGGCTTGTAATGACTGCTTGAAAATAGCAGAGCGGCATCTGTCTTTGCAGAAGAGGTACAGAAGAAACCAAAGCCAGCAGACTCAAGACAGCCCAAGAAGAGGTCCAAAGACAGCAGAAAGCACAATAAAATGATAAATGGGGAAGATATTTCCTGTGCTTTTCCATTCTTTCAAAGTGCTTTTCTTTAAAATCCCCCTGTATGGGCACACATACTGCTTTACAGTGCGGGAGGAGACAATTTGTGGTGAGACCTTGTTAACCTCTCAGCCCAAGAAGTTCCCAAAGAATTCTTGCTTTCACACAAACTTCACCCTGCTCCCCAAAAAATCACATTCCAGACTTTTCTTGCTGTAAGTCTGTATCTGGTTATCTGTTATTGGAAGCACAATGTGGCCATGAAACCCAGACTCATCCTAGGCCTGGAGGCCTGCCAAGGTCTCCAAATCCTTTACAACTAGTGTTTCAATCAAGTTATTTATTCACCTAATCAAAAAGTAAATAATATGTACAAGTTCAGGACTTCCAAGATTCTGTCTCCCGTGGCGGGATACAAACAAAACCACAGTTTTCATAATGCTGGTGATAGCTGACGGTAGCTGTTTGGTAAAATAAGCTCTGACTGACTCACACAGAACATGCCTCCTGGAAGCAAGAACCATTAAAAAAAACAGGCTAAATGATGTGAATGAAGCAACATTCAAAGCTCAAATAGTGAGGGTAGACATAATTGTTATTGTCGTAAAAAACCAAGAGTTTAACCCAGGAAAGTATCTATCTGCTAGGCTGAAGACATGAGTGGTGCTTAGGGCAACGCTTTAAAAAAAGCAAAGGAAGCTGACGAAAAGGTCCCCCAACACCTTAAGTAAGTCATATCACAGAATCAAAATCACAGGGTTGGAAGGGACCTCTGGAGACCATCTAGTCCAACCCCCCTGCCAGAGCAGGGTCACCCAGAGCAGGTAGCACAGGACGGCGTCCAGGTGGGTTTGGAATGTCTCCAGAGTCGGAGACTCCATCACCTCTCTGGGCAGCCTCTTCCAGTGCTCTGCCACCCTCCAAGTAAAGAAGTTCCTCCTCATGTTTAGATGGAACTTCCCACATTCAAGTTTGTGCCTGTTACCTCTTGTCCTATCACTGGGTACCACTGAAAAAAGACTGGTGTCATCCTCCTGGCACCCTCCCTTTAAGTATTTATAAGCATTGATGAGATCCCCTCTGAGTCTTCTCTTCTCTGGACTAAAAAGACCCAAGTTCCTCAGCCTTTCCTCATAAGAAAGATGTTCCAGCCCCCTGATCATCTTTGTAGCCCTCTGCTGTCCCCTCTCCAGCAGTTCCCTGTCCTTCTTGAACTGGGGAGCCCAGAACTGGACACAGGACTCCAGGTGCGGCCTCACCAGGGCAGAGTAGAGGGGGAGGATAACCTCCTGCGACCTGCTTGCCATATCCATATCCAGTTCCAAGACTACCTTGGTTGGCTTCTTAAGCGATTGATTCATTCAGAAAAACATTAGATCAAGCAAGAGTTGGCGTTTCCAAATTCATTTGGAAAAGTTACACTAATTAATTACCATTTTATATCAGGACAAAACTTAAATAAGAATTCCACGGAGTCAGCAATGCTTCCCCTCATTACCTGAAGGAACAAAGAGCAAAATCTGAAGTGCAGATTCCATCGTTCACTGATTATAAGCTCCTTTAGAAATTGAAGGTGTGACAACCATTTTGGACAACAACTGACAGCTGTGCCCTGAATGACATAATAAGACAGTCAATTTAATGCAGTGAGAGATTCAAGAAAGAGAGGGGTGACCAATTCGTTTCCAGATGAGATCTGTAAGCAGTGGATTAAAAGGAAAATACTAAAATACTGGAGGCACTTTTTGGAAAGCATAAATTGGCAAGACAAGCTTGTTGCATCAACAGCAGTGAGTCTGAAAGTAGGACAAATAAGACTAGACAATCAAGAATGATAACAAGAAAAGCACGGAGATAGAACAGCCTAAACACAGCACAGAGGAATAAGAACCCCACCACCGCCATCTTCCCACCCCCACCCCGAAATGGATTTGAATTAGTTATTTAAACAAACCAGCTGCTTAGGAAACAGAAGAGAAACATCTTGTGAATCTTGGTGCATTGTATTTGTTACTTTGAACTACAGATGCAAACAGCTGATATTAAAAAGCATTCCTAGTTCACCCATCTATTACCACCTTTTCTACTAACAATCTTTTCAGGCAGCTTAGTTAGGCTGAGTAACACTATATAAATATTTTCATGAAAGCTCCAAACAGAGCAACATGTTTCTGGTTTTCTCCCCAAAGTGAAGCTTGAGATCAGTTTGTCCAGAAACTTTTTAGGGAACTGTTAGGAGGAAAATTTCTCCCTCTGGTAGAATTTATAGTCTGCAAAAAAGCGATGTCCAGAGCCCTCCCTCCCATGGAGAACTTCCATTCTTTGAGGCAAGGACAACTATACACTTACTAGTTTTGTAGGCACATGGCAATGATCAGGTGATCCTCATTCGAGATCATGCCTACTTGACCAGCTCTGAGCTGTCTCTACTGCATGCTCACCTGCTGCCACGAACAGTTATGTTTTTGTTATCATAGATGCCACAAACAAGAGGATGACCCAAACAACTGGTGTAGTAGGTGGCAACACTAAGATGGAAAAGGTAGTATGAGCTCAGGACACATCCAACAGAAGGTTGATTAATTCCCTGACAGACTAGAGCAAGCCAGATATCTGTATTCTCAACTACAGCATCAAAGTCTATGTTTAGGCATTAAAAAAGCTGGGAATAGCTTAGCATAACTGGGAAAGACAAGATTATCCCCCTGGAATTATTTAAGCAGGATTGCTCTGCTTATACAAAGTGGTTTCTCTATGGTTAAGCACATTGTCTGGTCCTGGTATTAATGTCTCCCTCTTGCTAAGCTTGCTAAGCCCCAGTGGGATGCAAGGTATTTGGTGGAGACAAGCACTGGGACTCACGATGAACCTCCTGGACTGCCACCAGATCAAGTTAGTATCTGCCAAATTACCCTCATGTGGATGCATTTGCTTAGCACATCCATCTTGTGCCGCAAAATGAGAGCCAAGCCACTTGGTGTGTTGACCAGTAGCTGCTTACGCTGTGCTAAGTGGTTGCTTGCAGTTCGTGAACATCCACGTGGCAGTTTCGTGGCTGTGTGTATAGATACAGCAGCCTGTGTGCTTGAAAAAGAGATCTTTAAAAAGCAGAAGACAACCCAAAATCTGACACACCAAAACGATCATGTTACATCCCGTCGTGTTTCATGCTGTATGGACCTTTTCCTTTAGGAGGCCACTCAAACACATACCAGCTGCTAAGCTGCCTACTGGCCAAAGATGGGCCAATTTACCGGTCTCTGGTACCGTGTATAATCATTCGCACCTGTGAAAGGTCACTGTAAAAATACGGCACATCAGAGCTGGGCTGTTTAACACCCACTGTGTACAGATGTAAATGGCTAGCCACTGCGGAAAGCAACTGAGAATAGATCCAATATGCTACGCTAATTAAACGTCTGACCAGACTTAACTAGAGGAAAACCAGAGGAAAAGGAGGACCAGAGGAAAAGGCGGACTCGTATTCTTATTTGTTAACACAAACTTTCTGACCATTTTTGTGGTCATGAAGCATATTTACACTTTCTATAATACCAGAAATAAACCCAACAACAACAAAAGTTACTGGAATTGCCAATGACTTCAGCGTCTATATCAGAAATACAACATTCTTCATGATGTTCTATAAAGAACAAGGTTTTTTGCCATTGCATCAAACAGCGTCTTAAATAAATTATGTTCCCCTGGGTGCCAACGTGAAGGTTGTAACAAAAGCTCAGTGTTTGAACAGTTTGGAAACCTATCTGATAAACAGCAGATTGTGCCAGACGGTTCCAATAGCTTTCTGATAGAAAGGTACCTGGTTTTCTAGAGAAAAGAGATGTGAAAAGCCTCATTTGTTAGGATGCTCTTACAACATTGGATAAAGGGCTACCTGAGACACAATCTAGCTACCTGGTGAAGGTGGAGAATTGTAGAGGAAATCGTTGGGTGGGAGAGGGAGCGGGTAAAGAGCAGACAGCAAGGGATAACACTGAAAGATGAATTATTATTCTGGAGGGAGATAACACTCTTGGACCTTACTCTGTTTTTCTGCTCACGCCGACAGAGGGCACCCTCTTTCACCATTAATACGGAATGTCGGAAGGTGTTACAGATATGGCATGAGCTTGGAGACTAGATTGGGAGGAACACCATATCATTCAACAGCACAGTGCAAAATCATGAATCCTGAGGGCAAGTATCTCAGTATTTTGATATTCTGATAATTTGAGAGCTCATCCTTTGGAATAATTGAGCAGGAGATGGCCTAGAGGCACTAGCTGATCACAGGCTGAAGTTGTGGAAGGACAAATAATGATCTAGTAGTTTGCAAAAGGGGGAGTTATCTCTAGTGGAGAAAATTATGTGTTACTGGTGAGAAGTCCTCTGAAGACATGGTCAAGAGAGATGGAGCAAGTGTGCAAGAAGTTATAGTCTAATAAGACAAAGGAATTCTTGCCACTGTAAGGCAAACACCAACCATTTTTGAGATGTTTCTCTTTATGAAGTTAGGGGAAGTTTGGTAAGTTTATGGAGTGGGTTATATGAGATACCTGTAGTAGTCAAGGCTACACTCAGTGGTCCAGGAGATCTGTAGGCACCTAACAATCTCAGTTCCCGAGTTACTTGTAGATCTTTATGACTATTGCTTCTTGTACAAATGCCACTTTTTAGCTTAGATACCCTCCTCTTTTTCCCCTATGCTCTACCCCCAGTCCCCTTCACTTCAGCAGGTTGAAATGCCACACTCTGTTAGAGCATTCACCGGGTCAGATGGGCAAAACGTGGTGTGACTTCACCCACGCTGTGCACAGCTGGGTATGATACAGCTCCAGTCGACAAGTCACCTTGGGGCAGAGCTGTGCCATCCTCTTCGGCGCGACTTATCCCTACACCATCAGTAGTTAATACAACCTGATGGCTTCTGGACTGGAGATGGTTCATTTCTGGGGACCTTGCAGCATCTGCTCATTCAGTTAGACCCTCTCCACAATTGTTGCCTTAAATTTAGGAGCCATAGAGTGTATTAACTGAAGATACCACTGAGCTAGGGGTGATGCAAACACCTTGCCAAACAAAATGCAGTCAAAGCCAATGACCCTCAAATGTTTCTATCGGGCAAAAGTCATACTTTCTTGGGAGCTCTCTCATCAAGTCTAGACAACTAGTGACATGCAGACGTTTTATCATTTATGAGTTGCAGACAGTTCATAGTTGTTTTCCAGAGAAACGGTAATGTCCTGGGCATACGTCTTAATTCACCCTGCTCAAATATCAAACCAGAAAGTGCCAGTGGTGCAGGCAGAGGGGGATTGCTCAGCAAGCCAGGACTGGAGGGGTCAGCAAGAAAGGAGCGTTCAGTAATTCAGCCTGTTACACCTTAAACACCGTCAATGATTTTGGAGACTCAGATTCTATCTGTCCCAATTCCACTCCAATTTTTCTTTGATTCTCTTGCAGTCAATATTTCTGTATTCCTATTAGTCTAGCAAATGCTGGTGTAAGCTGAAAATTTCACTTATACTTTGAAATATAAAAATGTCTTCTTTCTTAACTGCAACAAATTCTTCCACCTTGGAATTTCAGCTTATTTCACAATCTGTCTGCCTATAGCCAATTATACAATTGCTCTTCTAACCAGCCTGGTTATAGAACACAGAGAGACTGCTTTAAAAAAAAAATACAATTGTTTCACATTAATCTCTTTGCAGAATTACAGATTAACCCAAGATCAGTTGAGATAAGAGGAACAAGACAACAGGTACTAAATATTCTCACAATTTCAGACTCTTTTCAGACAAAGGAGTTTTGAATTTGCTCCTTATTTTCCAGATCATCACCTTTAATTGTAAACTCTTCATCATTACAGACTATGGCCAGCATGAAATCTTAACAACTGTGGAAGCTTTTTAAGTCTAACACACAATCCTCCCTATGTATGAGGATTTAGAAGGAAAGCTTTTTTAACCGCTTGTGTCCACTTTGGTAACCAGCTCCTGAAACAGTGCTCTGGGAAGTGCTTTGAGATATCTGGATGGAAAGAAATCCCTTTCTCAAATACAGTAAATATAGAATCATAGAATCATAGAATCACAGAATCACAGAATCATAGAATGGTTTAGGTTGGAAGGGACCTTAAGCATCATCTCGTTCCAACCCCCCTGCCATGGGCAGGGACACCTCCCACTAGACCAGGTTGCTCCAAGCCCCGTCCAACCTGGCCTTGGACACCTCCAGGGATGGGGCAGCCACAGCTTCTCTGGGCAACCTGCACCAGGGTCTCACCACCCTCACAGGCAACAATTTCTTCCCAATATCTCATCTAAATCTCCCCTCTTCCAGTTTGAAACCATTACCCCTCATCCTATCACTACATGCCCTTGTAAAAGGTCCCTCTCCAGCTTTCTTGTAGGCCCCTTTCAGATACCAGAAGGCTGTTATAAGGTCTCCCTGGCGCCTTCTCTTCTCCAGGCTGAACAACCCCAACTCTCTCAGCCTGCCAATTTACAAAACTATAGCTTATTTGAAATGCATCTGCACATCTGAAGTGCTTCCTCTGCTGTTTTCTGTAAGAGAAGCCCTGGGCCTTGAGAAGTAATGAAGACATTTCCCAAGTCAGGAGGCACCACTGTTAGTGAACATGCCAAAGCTGGCTAACATAAACAGAGAAAAGGAGGGAAATTTTCTTGTGTCATTTGAACCCATCAGCCCTGAAGTGAGACATTGGTTCATCAGGCCAAAATGGCCAGTTCAACCAGATTAGCAAAGTTTCTATCACCACTCCACTTTCTTCCAAGAAACATTTCTCTGTATGAAGACCATCAGCTTCAGAAACCTGTAAATTATGTCCCATTAGACTATGTTAAGAACAGCCTAACCTGAAAAGTGCTGTTCTGTAAGAACAGTCTATTAGAATAGACTATAAGAATGGTCTTCATGAGAAATGTGTTGGTCACACAGCAATCTTAATAATGTTAATTTCTGTAGGCTTCTTTGCAGTCATTAGGTCCAGAAGAGCCATTTAAATCAGCTGAAAAAATATTTTATTAATGCTAAGAAGTGCCAGCTTTAACAAAGACAGAAGCATTGTGTAGGAATCCTGACTAGAATAAAAGTTTTGGGCCAGGGCTCAAGAAATTTACAGTGAGGCAATGCTTTTTTTCCTTTCAGAATTAACAAGTTTTGCTTAAATCCATTGTTTTTATGAAAGTTTGCCGAACAGTGCAAGGAGGAGGTTAACTTCACCAAGCGTAACTGTAGGCAACAGGCGTGGTCTTCCATCACCTCGCGGCCAAGGCCTGGGATATTTACCTATGCTGTGAAAAGTCCAATTCAATTTCCTTTTCTGCTGCTGACGATTTGAACTTGCCTATCCCAGGTCAGTGAATTAATTATGATGCTCTGTGGGTTGCCTGGTGGCGAGACGCTCGGTCCCTCCTCCACATTCTCCGGCTTTCCGCCGCGGGTGCTGTTTTATGTTGTATAAATAGTTAATCGTGGGCGCTGGGACTGGCGCAGGAGCGCTCCGGCTCGCAGACGGCATTGAACTGCCAGGGCACGGAGTCATTCAGCCTCTCCCTGGCTCAGTTCGTCTATTGAAATACAGCACAAAGGCTCCAGCAGACGAGACGATGAAAGGCCAGCCCTCCACATGCCCCGCAACCTCTGATTAGGACATTCATTGCAAACGTAGGAGTCGTTCATCCAAATCCTTGCTTTGAACTTTTCCCCCTCTGTTTTCAGAAGTCTCTCACATTCTCTGTCCCTCAGTTTTCCACCTCTTGTGGGAAAACTATGAGGTGGCCAGAGCCTACAATGCTGTAGGCTTTAGAAATGTTTAAATTGTGTAGGAATAACACAGAAAGCAAAATGAGTGCGCGGTGTAGCTCGTTAGATCCCACGGAAAGGTGATTCCCCTGGGGTTGAATGGGCAGTCATCGCACAGCCATGCAGACCAGTCCGGTGTGGAACAAACACATCCATGCCGTAGGATCCCAACATCGTTTTGTAAAGTGGTTATATATTGCCAGTGCTCTGCAAATTGATTCTGACAAGAAGGATAATAATAACACGCCATCCACTAGACCATCTGGTCTTTCCTACCAAAAATATCTTAATCAACCATTAGAGATGTTTAATATGCATCACAGCAAGAATTATTTCTGGGTGTTAAACAGTGGTTGAAACCAAAAGCAGAGAAAGAACATACACCCATAGTCTTAGCTGGTGTGGACTACTGTAGCAGAGTCATTAAGGCCATGCTGACTTGTGCTGGTTGAGAATGCGGCCCATCATATTTAGAAACACAGTATTAAGAGTGGTTATGCTCTGAAACTTAATAAAATTACAAATCGGAATATCTCTAGTGAAATTAATGATCCAAAATATTACAGTCAAGCAGAAGTCAGCCTTGTCTTGAATTTTGAAGGTCATTTGGAGTCATAAAAATGCACTTTTATGCTTTAGAGCTTTGAAACAATAATAAGGCAAAGGGGACATTTGGCAGTGAGAGGAAAAGAAGAGTCATCTTGCACACACCACCCCCCCACCACCCCATTGGAATTAATTTGTTGAAAAAACCCTTGAAGAATGAAAAAAAAAAAAAAACGAAACAAACCCACAAAACCAAAGCCCTAACGACATTCAGAGTAAGCCAGTGGCCACTATTTCTTTTAACTTGTTCTTGTGACTGGGCAGAACAGGGCATAAAAAAAAGACCCCGTGGAGAAGGTGTCTCAGCTCAGACATCAGATGTTGTCCAGTTGCCAACCTGACATCCTTCTTTCCTCCCGCAAACCCATAGTAGGAACCAGACAAATGATGGATTTAGGGAAAAAAAATCTATGAAAAATCAGGAGGAAAAGAAAGTTGTTTGAGTCAAGCCAAAGCAAAGTACTTTGGCTTACTTAGTGGAATGAAAAAAAAAAAAACCAACAAACCCAACAAACTCCCCAGGGAAACAAAACATGTTGGTGAAAAAAATATGTATTCAGATTCAAGGCAGTTTATCTGGTTCTAGAGAAAAATTGTTTCAGATTTTTCTCCCTTTCCCTAATTGTGTGAGCACCTTAATTTTTCTTTTTTTTTTTTTTTAAAAGGGAAAGTGTGTTGCTTTTAAATGGACTGATTTTAATAAAAACAATCTTCTAGCTTTTTAAAAATAAATCTTTCATTTTGCAGTGTTGGAAATGTATTTTTTTTAGCTTAAAAACATCCTTCATTGTCTCCTACCAAAAGCATATGCTGTATTGGACCAAATTTTCAGATAATTACTTATCTCAAAGAAATATTTTATGCAGTTCTACCCAAGACCAACAGGGAGTGGAGATATTACTAAGCCCCTAGAGAGAAGAAAAAAGAAAAATGAGGAATCAACTATTGAAGAAAAAAAAAAAGAAATTACCCCAAATGAGATAAAACATTTGTTGCTTAGAGGAGGAGGATACAAGTGAAGGAAACAAGAGCTGATCTTACCGCCCTTGGCCAAAAATTTTTGAACAGGTCTGGCAAGTCAGTAACAGATTAAAAATCCCCGCACTAGAAATGCCTCATTCCGTGGTGCAAGTCATACATGGTAGGGATTAAACGTGCGCCTCGTGACTATTTTTCCACGTGTAATGTGGGAGTACTGAATGCTACCTTGATGCCTTCAGCATTTAGATATACGTACAGAAGTACAGGGTGAAACCCTAGTCTAACTAAAATCCATAGCAGAATTTCCTTTGACCTTGGGTTCTTATCTTCAATTCCTGTCATTGTTCCTCTAGTTTCACCCATAAGAACAAGATTTTGGAAAGGAAAAATCAGAGGATATATCTGTTTGTGTCACTTCCATGATACAGTCATGTAACCCATTTCCATTATATCAAGCCTTATAAACAAACAGGGAGAGATCCTTCCCCTAAAGACCTCACAACTCCTACCAGCAAAGCAACAGCTAGAGAAAAGGAGATTTTTGCTCCTTAGCTTCCAAATACTGTGGCTGACCTGCTCCCTTCTGGAAGTAAGTTCAAGCTTAGGCATTTGCCAAGAAAGCTTTCTCCCTGGCCCACACACATCTGACTTTCAGCTAGAGATAGCAATAATTTTTCAGGCTTTTTTTTCCCCTCTCTCAAGTGGAAAGAACATTAGTATAATTAAAGTTTTAGAAGGGGCAACATTAACAAAAATGAAAAAGGTAAAACTAAATCAATACAAGGTAATGTTCGAGCTGACCTGTGCTGAAATATCATTTTGAAATTTTCAGTCCATGAAACTATCCCAAGATAGACTTTTTATCTTCATTTTTGCAGGAAATTGCTTTTATATTCACGTTTTCATGGGAGAGGAAAGCTGTTTTCCATGCAGCTGTATACTTCAAGTTGACAGCTGCATTTTTCACGGATATGATCACTCAAGCTGAGGTCGTCACTCAAGCAGCTTGAGCTGATCCCATGCAGGGCTTTGGAAATGACCAGAGCTACCTTGAAATTGTCCTGAAGACAGAAGAACCCCAGGATACCAAACACTTCAGGGTCATGTTGCCATGCAGACCATTTGCTTGGTTCTGACCCCAAAAGAGTTTTGTATCACTATTTTTATTTTTCCTGCATGTGACAAGGCAGAATTCACGATGTCCAAAGTGTTAATAGGAACTCATACTGTCAGTACATTGCAGGCGGCAGGACTGGATCCTGCTTCTCCTGGGGGATATGGTTGCCCACTGCTCCAAATCTCACAAGTGTCGAAGTCAGAATGAATGCTGCCTTAGAGCTCTGGAAAGACGAGCTATAACCTCGTGTCAGCCTGTGTGTGAAGGCAAGGCTGGCACAAGGATTTCCATCCTTATAGGTTGTGCGTTGGTTTCCCCAATGTTTAGTTTTGAGAGCTCAGTTTTAATCTGCTTGAGGTATGAAAGGACCCGTGTCTGGGGGGTTTTTTGCTTTGTTTTGTTCTTATTTTATTTTAAAATTAAAAAACAAAACAAAACAAAACAAAAAACCCAAACCCAACAAACTTGTCTTGTTGAGTCCATGACACCTAAGAGGCAGTCGAGAGTATTCGAATTGACAGCAAGATAAGGGAGGTTCTCTCTGGGGACAAGGGAAACCTTTTTTCTCTCTCAGTACATTCTTATGGAGCTCAGACTTGCATCCCTTCATCATCATGCCTGCGTAATTAGTGTTTCAGTTTGGGGTTTTCCAAAGTGAAAAAGCAAACCCCCAAATCTTGCACACCCTGTGAAGCTGAAGGCAACAAATGTGAGTCAGCCATGGAGTTGCAAGGCATTATAAGTAACCTACACGTGTAACTTGCTCTCTTTCAAATACCTCATCAATCTGGAAGCTACACTCCCCATATGTCTCTTCTGCCAATTCGTTTTAACTGTCAAAGAGGTTGTTTTCAAAGGACTCGAGTGACAGCTCAGAAATCCATCTTGGCAGATTGGCAGGGCCTGGGAACTGTGTCTCTGAACTGTACAGAGGTCAGCCATTTAATTTCATATGGGTTCCCATGATTTATACATGCTCCAGCTCTCAATTCAGAACAGCCCGTGCTTCCTCCGTGCGTGGGGATGTAATGCCTGTCTAGGGATTGCTCCCTTCTGTATAGCGTGTACAATTACAAAGCACAATGCCAGTGCTAAAATGGATCAATACGCTATTATTATTCTGATATCAAAAGGGGCAGCAGGTAGGTGTCCTGTGAACACAAAACCTGACAAAAGTACTTGCCTTGTCAAACGTTCACTGGCCCCCCTCTGGCTGGTGCATTAATGGGCACAGGTAAAATCAGCCCTTGGCAAAGGCAAAGAAACTTGTCTGGTAGGAATTACAATGGGGAAGGAAGGAATTCACAAGGAGTTTCTTGTGAGCAATAGCAACACTAAAAACAGCACAAAAAAACTTTACAACTTTCAAGATATTCTAGTATGTTTATTTTCTGGACAAAGAAGGAAAATTTTAGAAAGACCCAGAGGAAGTGGTTTGCCCAGCTCATGCAGCTTCAGAGGCAGGAATCGAGATTTCTGGGTTACCGGCCCTGCCTTGCTCCAAGCAGTGTGATACTTTTGTCATTTCTGCGTTGCTGTACCCATCCAATGTACTCAGTCATAGGAACAGTCAGGAAAATTCAAAGGTAGCCTGGAAACTTGGCCGTGAGAACAAAAAAATTGTCCAGGACATACTGAGAAATTTACATTTGAGATCTGCAGAATGACTCTATCCCAGAAATGCTCAGACATTTGACAAATTTGGGGAGAGACAGGGGAAGCAGTGCTCTTATTTTTTTCTTCCTGTTGCTTTTTTGCTTAATCCCATTCACTGTGATCTCGTGTGCTGGGCTATCCAAAGTCCTGAGGACAACCCTACGCATCCTGTACCAAATCTTGCAGAGTAGAGCACCAGACTGAGAACGCCTCACCAGCACCATCTCTGTAAACCTCATACATCATCTGTCTTTCTGTGCCACACATAATTGCAGCTCTGGTAGCATCAGCCTCCTGGCGGGAGTCCATACGTTGAGCGATTATTCCCTTCATTCCAGGCTGATAGAAGGCTTCGTGCCTTGGCAAAATGATGAAGCTATCTATATATCTCTGCTCTTTTTATGACTTGGAAAGTTAAACTGCTTTCTGTCTTGATTATTTGCCTTCGAGAAACTTGCAAAATAAAAAGCAACAACATAAATGGAACCAATATGTTGAAGTTCACCATCTCCAGTTGATTTCACAAGCAACCCCCTATTCTCCTCATTATTGGCAGACTTTTGGGTTTTTTGCACCTGTCTAGCTTGCCCCATTGTTTGATGGTGATGGAAGAGGAGACTCCAGGAATATAAAAATACATTCTCTTATATTTTCTGCAAGACCTGCCAGTGCTTGTAGCAGAACAAGGAGAAATGAGCCAACCCAGACAGTACTTGCCTCATGACGCAGCTAAGTTACATATACACTGCTAAAGGCAAAACTTCCCTTGGCTTTACCTTAAGCTGTTAGTGATTTGGATGCTCCATTTGAATTTCCTGCTAGTCAAAGTAACCCAGCCACCAAAGGCCCAAACATCTCACAGTAACTGTTTGCACAAGATGGATGATGGATCACAAATACAGTTTCATCAATCTCAAGTGGCCTTCTGCACCACTCCTGGGCCCTTTACTGCCTTTGTGCTGACTTCCCAGGGCTTTGGACATATGGCTCTTGGAGAGCACTCTCCCAGCATATCCATCAACAACCTGAAACTCACACAGGACAATAACACTGCTCTTAGTTTCTCTCCTAGTGTCTAAGCATCGCTACCCAGTAAGGACTAACCAGCAGTGAGCCCAGATCCATGTCAAATGTTGGTGCATTCATATTCAGTACATCCAAATAACTGTTCTCCATAGCTGAATACTGTGACACTGGAGAATCATAGAATCATAAAATCATTGAATCACCTAGGTTGGAAGAGACCTTTAAGATCATTGAGTCCAACCATCAACCTAACACCGCCAAAACCACCACTAAACCATGTCCCCCAGCACCACATCTACATGTCTTTTAAATACCCTTAGGGATGGTGACTCCACCACTTCCCTGGGCAGCCTGTTCCAATGCTTGATGACCCTTTTGGTGAAGAAATTTTTCCTAATATCCAATCTAAATCTCCCCTGGTGCAACTTGAGGCCATTTGCTCTCATCCTATTGCTTGTTACTTGGGAGAAGAGAGTGACCCCCACCTCTCTGCAACCTCCTTTCAGGTAGTTGTAGAGAGAGGGAAGGTCTCCCCTCAGCCTCCTTTTCTCCCGGCTAAAGAACCCCAGTTCCCTCAGCCGCGCTTCATAAGACTTGTAAGTCCTGTAAGAAAGAAGGAAGACTTGTGCCTCTGTCTCCTATTTCATCTCTCTCACATGGGTACGCTATTGTCACATGCATTGCAAAAAGCACCTGCACCAAAAGGTGGTGCTCTGGGTAAATGGTTGTTCATGTCACAGTTGCTGGTTGGGATGTTGAGATGCAAGTCCTGCCTTCATGGATTTGCGCTGTTCTTGTGCACCCTCTAAATTCATTAACTATGACAATATCAACAGTCAGCAAGTGCCACCACACATTTATGTTATGTTTAGGAAGAGCCATAGCCATTTTCTTCTCTTTCAGCTCCAAGCATTTCCTTTTCCCATTTGTAGGTGGTCCAAGTACAGCTTTATATATCTTTTAACAATCCAAAAACATCTGTAAAAAGTTTATGCCATGCTTGGAAACAGGAAAGGAGAAACCTGAAAAATAAAGACTTTTCAATACCAGTTCAGGATACCCTACATTTTATCAGACCCTGCTGAGCTTTCTTTGGAGAGGTTTAGCAGATCAGTCACCCCACACCAGAACATATCCCAGCATGGAGAAATATTCCCGAAACAAAACTTATTCCAGTGCATAAGGTCAGATCCAAAGCAACAGGCAGAAGACTTCCTTCCTCTGTGTTCTTGGTGCAGACGCAGGTGAATTTTCTTTGAAGACATTAAGTCCAAGACAAAGAACAAAGTTGAGCTGGGCAATGTCCCCTTCTACTCTGAAAGCTCACCCTGTACCAAGCACACCGATTGCTGGCTGTCTTGGGAGCTGAGATGTGATTGTGAACAAAAAGAATAAATCTAGAGTGAGGTATGGTTAATGAGGGACTTGGGGGTGCTGCTAGATGAGAAGCTCAACGTGAGCCAGCAATGTGCACTTGCAGCCCAGAAGGCCAACTATATCCTGGGCTGCATCCCCAGTAGCGTGGCCAGCAGGGCAAGGGAGGAGATTCTGCCTCTCTACTCCATTCTTATGAGGCCCCACCTGGAATATTGTGTCCAGCTCTGGAGCCCCCAGCAGAAGAAAGACATGGACCTGTTGGAGCAGGTCCAGAGGAGGCCATGAAGATGATCAGAGGGTTAGAGCACCTCTGCTGTGAGGACAGGATGAGAGAGTTGGGGTTGTTCAGCCTGGAGAAGAGGAGGCGCCAGGGAGACCTTGTAACAACCTTCCAATATCTGAAAGGGGCCTACAAGAAAGCTGGAGAGGGACTTTTTACAAGGGCATGTAGTGATAGGACAAGGGGTAATGGCTTCAAACTGGAAGAGGGGAGATTTAGATTAGATCTCAGGAAGAAATTCTTTACTGTGAGGGTGGTGAGACCCTGGCCCAGGTTGCTCAGAGAGGTGGTAGATGCCCCATCCCTGGAAACATTCCAAGTCAGGTTGGACGGGGCTCTGAGCAACCTGATCTAGTTGAAGATGTCCCTGCCCATGGCAGGGGGGTTGGAACTAGATGCTCTTTAAGGTCTCTTCCAACTCAAACCATTCTGTGATTCTATGTTTCTATGTGCCATTTCATACACCCCCTCACCAGCGTGGTCAGTGAAATATGAAAGAAGTTACCTTGTTCCTGTACCTTGTTCATGTACCCTCGGTGGAGGAGTGCAGTATAAAAGCGTACTGCCTGCATATATACATGCAGATGGCATACAGTGTGCTATTTCATAAGCAGCAGCTGAATACTGTATTCCCTGCGAATTTCAGCGGGATAGGCAGCTTTCATACTGCATGCAGGTAAGGGAGGTGGAATAAATGACTCCTGTCTGGTTTTTCTGCATTCCCAGCCTGGCATGCCTTGTTGCAGAGACAGCTCTGCGGCACGTCGCAGGCAGTACGCGATCCTTTCACCAAAATGCCACAGGCTATAAAATCCTTCTCTCCGTCTCATAGAAGAAATGAAAGAGGCTTCCACCGCCTTTTGTAAATGGCAGCCTCCCATCAAACGCAGAGACTGGGGACAGCCCAGAAGATGCTTCTCGCTTTGTGCTTCTCAACATCGGTAAAATGAAGTCAATGAAGCCGATTTACTCCTTTTGACAATTCTGAACTTAGAGCAACAGAAGTAAATGCAAAACTGTGTCAGACACAAATTTATGAGTTTATTCACACTGAGAGGCATGTCGTCCTCAAAATTTGAGAAAGTAATCCACAGCAAGCAACCACAAAGTAGAGCGAAATATATAGAGAAGGATTATTCAGCAGCTGTCAATTTGACTTTTGTTTATGGAACCAATATCTTATAGGAATTACCCAAATCCACAGAGTTCATGATTATTATTAATGGCATTAAGCATTGCATACTGTACGTTGTAGATTGTAAAACTGGCACTTTGCCAACCAGTTACCTACTGGAACGCTCATTAGAGCACAGGATTAATTCACTTCCTTGGAAAAGAGCTCAGGCAAGTGAGTTGTCAGACAGCAGAATAAGAAATAAATGGATCACATTAAACAAAATGTTCCTGTTTGTCCAAAACAAGCATCTTTTTGGATTCCTTTGGATTTCTGCAACTGAAAAGTGAAGGAAAATGTGGTTTGGGGTTCAGCCTGTTTTGGGAGGGAGCCTACAAACTGTCATGAAAACTCTACATCGCAACAAAGCTCCCATCTCTTCTTTCTTTCTCTCTTTTCTCTCTATACGATAGACTTCATGTTCACGAAAGGAGATTAAAGATGAAGACAAAGGGCTGTCTTAAAAGCGCCGATCCCACAGAAGGCAAAGAAAATAAAATCCCTTGTTATTGTTCTCTCCACTTTTCTCCAAACCTGTGGAGTCTGGCTGACGGCTTTTGAACGTTTGGGGTTGATGGGGCTGAACAGCCTGTGGAGGGGCAGGAACCGAAACCCAGAACCAGAAACAAGGACCGGAATTGTCGGTGCTTCAGGAGGCTGCTGGCTCAAAGGGGGGAGAGGACTATTGCGTCTTATGCTCTCCCCTCCCCTGCTCAGCCTCCTTCCAGTTGTTTTCCAGCAAAATCAGATAATCAATTAGGTTAAATGACAATGATATGATGCAGTCTCTCCACCCCGTCCAGCTGGGATCACTCTCCTTGTAATACCATTCTTGCAGCCAAGTGCTGAATATCTCACAGGAAGAGATTTAAGCCAACAAGGTGACAAAGTGACTTAAACCCACCTCTCAGTGGGCTAAGAGCCCGCACGACGTCTATTCTGGCTTAACTGATGGGCAGGAACTCATTAAGCAGCAGTGACTTGCACAGGGGCCCTCAGTTTCATCGCTTTTGTACTTCCAACATCCCTTTGCCTCTGATGCCTGCCCTGTCTACCTCTGCCTGTGGGAATCATGTTTTCCTACGTGTCTCTGCAAAGCGCCTAGCTTTCTGCTGGTGACTCGGTCTGTAACACGTGGTGGTGACCTTTAGGCCAGCAGAATCATCAGTGCAGCCACAGCTTTATTTGCATTAATGTTAAATAATGTGTACAAAAGCAAAAGGAAGTCTGCATATAAGATCTTTCTTTTTTTTTTCTTTTTTTTTTTTTTTCCAAAAGGTTAAATTAGTATACATGGTATGGAATCTCCACAGTTTTCACTTTATCTGCTACAGAGCTTGAACTTTAGTCTTTTGGTCCAAAGGGAGAAAAATCAATAGTATCATACTGATACACAAGAAACTTTATTAAAGTAGCCATGGGCATCTCTGCAACCTTACCCTATCAAGCTGGCTTGCTAATTGGTTTGCAACAGTGTGGCTGCCATGAAAATTACCCAGGTCTGTCTTGTGAAAATCTGGCTCTATCAGCATCAAGAACACAAACAGCCAGGGAAGCGGTCAAAGGTCGCTTCCTAGTTGTTGGGAACGGAAAATGAGGCTTGTTAACATTCTGCTGCTGCTTCTTCTAGGGAGAAAAAAACCCACATCAGTGCTGCGGGGAGCTGTCCTCCCGAGGATTGAACAAAGATGATCAAGCTTCTCTCCGCTCACTTCCACTCACCCATCAGGCTTTCATTGACGGGGAAGCCTGAAAAAAAAAACCTGCCAGAAGTGTCATTTCATACCTGCCTGAAGTCTTTGGTTTGGAGTGCTTCCCTTATTTGTCCATCACAAGATAATCTCTCTCCTTTTTACCTTTTTTTTTTTTTTTCACCCTCTCCCTTTACCTCTTTTGCCTCTGCTCTTTGCTGCGCCCCGGTTTGTCGCTGTGCTGAACCAACGCCAAATTCAAAATGGCCTGAAAAAACATCCGTGGATCCAGGCAAGAATGAATTAAAATGTTGTAAAACTTTTGCAAGAAATGCCGTTTATAGATGGGAGAGAGAAGAGCCACAATCTCTACATCCCCCCTGCCATCGAGCAGCAATCCAGAAAACAAGAAAGGCTTTGGCTGGCTCCATGAGTTTACAGTTACATCTCTAAGGCAAAAAACGTGACTTGAAGGAGGATGTTGCCCGAGTCAAGCTGTGCCAGCAAGAAGCTGTGGCAGATCCCAATGTATCTGTGTAAGGAGCAGCCACTGCTGAGTAGGTTCGGTCCACATCAGGTGTGTTAACTAAACAAAATTATCACTGAGTTGCTCCCTGGTTTGCACCAGAGTTTTTCACAGGATTCTGTGATGGAAAAAGGCCCCTGACATCTTGCTCAATCCATCTGAAAGGCCAGGTGGGCAGTAGAAGGTGTTCAAACCTACTTTTTTCTCCTTCTAATTCTTCAGTTCAGGATGTGACCCAAAAAAATGAATAAATCTGTTTTACCCGGTAACGATGACAAGGAACTTCAGCAGCCAGGCACTACACAAGCAGTGAATATGGGGCTGTCCTTGTTTCCAAGAAATGGAGAGCTAAGTGGGAGTTTTCTGTTACACATGCAGTCTTCCATAACGAAAACTTTATTAGGACCAGCCACAGCTCAGACATAAACTGTCGTCCATGGCCTAAAGCGTATCCAACGCAATTTCAAACACACAGAAGGTAAATATGGGTTAAGGGCACTTTCGGGCCCGTGTTCCATCTCCTGGCCATCTTATCCTAGTGAGGGAATTTTTGTAGCTTGGAGGCCTTCCCTGTTTGTGTGAGCGTGTAGGCACTATGGACTGGTAGGATCTCCCTCCGGTGACAGTGGATTTGGAGCCTGGCCATTCATAGCATCTCTTGTGTAAGCCACCCATCCCCACACAGAAGTTCTCAAGGTTAAACTACCTTTAGGCATGATGTGCGGCCTTCCTGTACCCAAAGATCTAGCTTATGATCTTAAATTGAGCTAACTGCTTGTGTTGGTGAAGGGCCCTGAAGACTACCTCAAAATTTTCTGCCTGTATTGCTGTTGCTAAGAAAATAAGGTAGACAAATTGTCACAGAAAGCATATGGAGGAATCATGGAAGGAATGATGTCAAAATTGCACCTTTATTTCTTCACAGTTTATTATGAAGATATTTTTAATTTCTCCAGTCAGCTCGCTGGGGATATTTTCAGCTTTTCTGTATTGTGATGGAAGAAAGCTAATTTAGGGATCAGCCATGCGAAATCCTCCATCTTGGCCAGCCCAAAATACTAAACTGTTAAGGGGTCAGTGGATTAGGAAAAAAAAACCCAAAACAACTGAGAATGTGTGAAATCTGGCTTCATGAAGTAGGTTTGAAAGAAATGCAGGATTTCAACATGAAGTTTGATGTATAATCTTTTTCCTTAACATGGAGTGGTTGTGTCAAACTATGAGAGTCTCATCTGCTTGTCCTATTCACTTTTCCATTAACCTACTCACCATTAACCTACCAACAGATCATCCTAAATTTTCAGAAAGAAGAAGAAAGATAAGGTTTTTTTCATCATTAAAAAATCATAATCTGTTTCCAAGAGGGAAAGCAGATTTTTAATTATTTTTTTTTCCAGGTGGAATGGAGGACACAGGACAGGAAAACACATTGATTCAGGAAGTCATTGAACTCTATGAATAGCGCAAATCTCTTCAAACTGGTAACGATTTGCAGTAGTTTGTTATTATGCTACCAGAGTCTGCTGAAATGTCTCTTCCTCCACCTCACACACAGATGTACACACTTTAAATACAATATTAAAGATACCCTTGACTAGTAAAGATCCTGTCAAAGTATGCTAATCAAATCCAGCTTTGATTTCATGCTTACTTTTCTGCTCATCCCAATTGTAAAGCTAAGCTGTAATTAATACATAAGAGGCTGGTGATTATACAGTATTAGGCTGAACATATAGAGTGAACATACAGCATTAGATTGCATTTCAATAGATCAGACACCGTAAAGAAATAAGATCAACTCACAAGGTCTGGCATTAGCAGGCTGCGAACTTATCGCGGTGACAATCTTGAGCTCTTGCATTGATCTCCTGCTACTGGTGACATCTTTTACATCTATCTGCATGTGCGTCTGCTTATACGCATACGTGCAGACTGAATAGGTACTCTTTCCCTTTTAGTTTTTTGGAAAATGAATTTTAAGCTACGTCACCCAGAGAACCATTAGTCTTTCTTTGGACATGGGCCTGATGATAGGTGACTGCCATGGCAGAAATGACGTGCCACCAGCAAGGAGACCTGCAAGCTGTGCTGCCTCCCTGCCCGCCGGCTCAGCGACAGCCCACAAGAAGGGCAGAACATATAAAGAAATAAACTTTGCAGCATTAGCTGGTACCCTACTGCCAGAAGGTACTTAAAAACTAGAGGAGTCCCTTTAGATGGCTTGTCAAAGACCTGCTAAGGTCTTCATTGTATCCCCCTGCCAGCAGAAAAAAAAAAAGCTTTCCGTAGTCTGAAATACTTAGAACTAGAAGAAAGGACATACGGCTCCAAGAAAAGTCCTGGGATTCATCATTCAGCTCTATAGCATAGGAAATCACGCTAAGTGATAAATAGTGAAAAGCTAAGATGAGGAAAAAGTAGCCCCCTATGATCTTGAACCTACTTGTGGTTTCTCCAGAGTAAATCCGGAGCTATTGTAGAAAAAAAGAAACAACAGAGGTCCAGACCTTCAAAGTCAACTTGGCACCATAAAACTTTAAGCAGTTCATCCTTTGAACAGTGCTATGCCTCAAAATATTTTTTATTAAAAAAAAAAAAAAAGACAAGGAAAGGAAGGTTCAGTTATAAAGAGAGCTTTATTCTGCATGCAGGAACCGATTGCGTTTCGCTGCAGAACCGTGCAAGAACAATCCTCCCGTGTCGAGCAGAGCCACGCCATGGCTGTGGCATGCCATTTCCCCGCACCGTAACGAGATCGCATGTGAAAGCCTAAATTATGCAAATGAAAAGGCTCCACTAATACTGTTGAAATATTCCTGGAGTGTACACTTGACAACCTCAAAGTACATTTCACACCACTAATGACTTCATCACTAACACAATTGTCATGAGTCAAGCAGTTGCCATAGCAACGCCCTAGTACAGCTGTTTACCCATATAAAGTACTGCACCTACTTAGTTACATATACAGACAGATCACTAGATTCCTAGGTACTGAAATTGAAATAATTCAATTTTCAGTGTCTCTCTTTATGAAGTGATTCTGCCAGCTATAGGTATTAGCATATCAATGTGACTTTGACAGGGTCTGCTGCAAAAGACATATTTTGCAGGCACTTCATGTCAATTAGAGCCCTAACTGTTTCATGGAATAATCATTCCTGCCAGATTAAGGTCAGGCTGCAAGGTAATTTAATTGGTGCCATTATATCTAGGGGGAAAAAATGCTCTAATAAAGTGCACACACTGTAGCTGCCAGTGAGGATGTGCTATGCGACATGAAAGGGATTGCCTTCCTAAAGTGTATGGGCAAACCATTTAGAGAGAAAGAAATAAGACAGAAACAACTTCAGATGCTTTGTTTCCAACGAAATTCCAGTGTGTGTGACCAAGGGGGGAATTTTATTTCACTTGAAGTGGTGCTATTCACAAGGGAGGAAGCACTGAAGAAAAATAAACAAGAATAAGGAAGAAAAACCTCCCCTCACTCTATGTACATCTTATCTCCTGTGGAATGATAAACACTTTAATTAAAAAATCTGCAAAAATCAAAACAAAGTATCTTTTTCCCAGGGCTCTGATGGCTGGGATGTAGCGAGCCTGGCGGGAGCCTCCCTGGCCTTCCCTGGGGGAGCAGGACCGGCGGGATTACTCTTTCCTCTTGCGGAAACTTTCAGCCAACCGCTTGCTTCGTGAGCAGCATGAGTGCAGTTTCCTATGGAGTCAGGTAGATTATCCCCTACATTTCCCCTCCCTATCCATAAATCAGCTTCTCATACTTTTCCAGAGGCCCCCTTCCCCCTGCAAGAGCCAGGTCCTGGGCTGCCCAGTTAAAGAGGCATGACATGACCATGTGTCAATGTGAGCACGGGAATGTCAACTGCGTAGTCATGGGGGTCTGCTTCCTTCTACCTGAAAAGGGCAGTAATTCAGATCTTTTTTATTTCTTCAGGTCTTGATTTTCACCACTTTTTTTAGAAATTTGTTTTTCCTCCAAGCTCATGCATTTTTTCTCTTCTGTCTAAAGCCAGCCAAAGTGCTCAGGAGACTGACAGATGGACAGCGCAGAGACTTCTCCGATATGATAAGCTTATAACATGGGAAGATTATGAGAAAATAAGATTCTTAGCTCTGTATCCACACCCCATGATGACTTACCTACTGCCAACGACCTTGAAACAATCACCACCATTTTGAACCTACCCTCTTTGTTGGTAAAACTGAGCACTGGGGAAAGGATCTGCCTTGCAAACTGGTTACCCCTCATAGAGTTGGCCGTGCTCAGCATTGCGGTCGTAACCACGCTCTAAATACCGGTATAGCAAAGATTAGATTAACTGAAGAATATATGATGTTTACCAAAGGCTCAAGGCCAAATTTTCAGTCCATGTAAACTGTCTCATTTTCACAGACTTCATCTAGGCTGCCATCACCTAAATAAATTTGAGGATATTAATAAAGTATTGTGATGGATTCAAGAATAACAAAGAAGAGAAACATTTAGTTAGATTCTATATAACCCAAAGTGCTTACGATGTGTTTGTAAAGACTCTGCAAACTACAGCTTTTATGTAGCACTATTTTATTTTATTTTTTTGCATAGAAATAAACATGTTCCTAAACGGCAATTTCAGACTGGTAACTTCAGCATCCCTAGAATACTTGTTTTTATGACTTTACCATGAAATAAAACATTGTGTGCCTAGAGTCATGTTTATTACATTGTGATGTGAAAACTGATCATGCTTAACTTAAGCTCAAAAAACAGAGCTGAGAATGAAAGTTGTCATTTTCTGAATGAAAAAAATATGATATATAACAGGAAATTCTCCCAAACCAGAACAATTTTGCAAAATTGAAGCAATGGAAAAAGATCAGATTCTGAGCCCTTTGAATTTCCCTATGAATATTTCAAAAGACACTATTCATTATTACTATTTCCTTTTACTATCCACTCAGGCTTACAGTGGAACTATTTAAAAAAGATATAGGAAAAATTTTTTGCTGGTATGAATATTGCATAAACTAACTGAATTAAGGTCAAGCAAAGGTAGATTATAAATGTAAATGAAAGTTTTTTGTCATTATTATTTTCCTTTAAATATGTCTGCTAGAACATTTTTGTTCAGCATCCCATCCGAATGCGTTTGATCAGCCATAAATTATCTCTTAAAAACTTCATTAATCCCATTACAAATGTAGTCTAGCTTCCATCATTTAGTTCACCTTTGGTCATGAATGCAAGAACAGAGGCGGTGGGGTGAAAGAGAGCTCTGGATTTGAGGGCTCAGCAGCCGAGAGAAATTCAAAACTGTTAGAAAGACTATACATTTTTTTTTAATCAAAATGAAGGACTTCATATTTCAGGGTGGTAGATATTGCGGCCACAAAACAACAAATGTATAAGCATGCAGAGCAAAATTTGTACTGGTGTACACTTAGGTTATGCAGGCAAAACTGTAGCAGATCTCTAAACCAAGCAGCTTGAAAGAGCAAGATTTACTGAAAAGGTGTGTGGCCAGCAGGTCGCGGGAGGTTATCCTCCCCCTCTACTCTGCCCTGGTGAGGCTGCACCTGGAGCACTGTGTCCAGTTCAAGAAGGACAGGGAATTGCTGGAGAGGGGACAGCAGAGGGCTACAAAGATGATCAGGGGACTGGAACATCTTTCTTATGAGGAAAGGCTGAGGGACTTGGGTCTTTTTAGTCTGGAGAAGAGAAGACTCAGAGGGGATCTCATCAATGCTTATAAATACTTAAAGGAGGGGTGCCAGGAGGATGGCACCAGTGTTTTTTCAGTGGTACCCAGTGATAGGACAAGAGGTACGAGGCACAAACTTGAATGTGTGAAGTTCCATCTAAACATGAGGAAGAACTTCTTTACTTGGAGGCTGCCCAGAGAGGTGGTGGAGTCTCCGACCCTGGAGACATTCCAAACGCACCTGGACGCCATGCTGTGCAACTTGCAGGGGGGTTGGACTAGATGATCTCCAGAGGTCCCTTCCAACACCTGTGATTCTGTGATTCCATGATTCTGTGATTCTGTGAATCTGCTTTAGCTTTGATTACAACGGGTCCCCCTTGCTTTCTTTCATTCTCTTGTTACCCAGAAAATCAAAGAGGATGGAGGCGGTACACAGTCCTTGCAGATCCCTGATGAGGACACATACATGTAGGTGTTCCATAAGACTTCTTTATAGTTAATGGAAAAAAAGTGCATTTTTCAGCTCACTGATACTGTAGCCCAACCCAGGTGGAGGTGACTAACACTGTAGGCTCTACTGACTGCAAGACCTCCAGCCTCTTCTAGTACCTAGTGCCATTTGATGTGTGCCAGGAGAGAATCATAGAACCATAGAATCACCTAGGTCGGAAGAGACCTTTAAGATCATCGAGTCCAACCATCAACCTAACACTGCCAAAACCACCACTAAACCATGTCCCTCAGCACCACATCTACCCGGCTTTTAAATACCTCCAGGGATGGTGACTCCACCACTTCCCTGGGCAGCCTGTTCCAATGCTTGATGACCCTTTTGGTGAAGAAATTTTTCCTAACATCCAATCTAAACCTCCTCTGGTGCAACTTGAGGCCATTTCCTCTCGTCCTATTGCTTGTTACTTGGGAGAAGAGACTGACCCCCACCTGGCTACAACCTCCTTTCAGGTAGTTTTAGGGAGTGAGAAGGTCTCCCCTGAGCCTCCTTTTCTCCAGACTAAACAACTCCAGTTTCCTCAGCTGCTCCTCATAAGACTTGTGCTCTAAGCCCTTCTCTAGGATAGTTAAGAGATCCTCACTGAGCTGGCAGATATAATGCCGGACCAATAAGAAAACCATACTCTTCTAAAGTGGTAGCTGGAGGCCAGATGGGAAGGACATCTCAAATGCACATGAACAGGCGATTTAATTAAGACTCTGGTGACATAACGGGAGCTTAGATAGGTAAGTCTTTGCGGACTTCACAGCATTCCTGATGAAAGAAATATGCTGCCTTTCCTCTGGCCAGAGCCATATACAGAACAGAGTACAAATATGTACAGAGGTAGAAGGAAGATGAGTCTCACATGTTTTCTACCTGCCTCTCAACACAGACAATACGAACCACGTAGGTAAATACAATTCTGCACATGAATAGATACAAAATCCCCACTAAACAACAGCTACACTATTGATAATTTCAAAATATATGATGCTTTTTTGGTAGGAAGGTAAATTTTGCATTCTAGAAAATGCAAGATGAGTTGAAACTATGATTGTCACTGCACCCATACTGTCATAAATCCTTCCGTTGCAACTGAGGAGGGAAGCAAAGACCAAGCCTATTCAACAAGCATCTTTGCTTTGAACTCACATGACTGACCTGTTGCTTTTCCCTCATCTAGAAGAAAGAGGGATTCACCGTTGAAGCATCAGGCATCGCTTCAGCAGTGGTGAAGCAGTGAGGTGAGCTGTCTGCTGTGGTCTCGGTGTTGAGTTCCTGCTCCTTTCACGAGCAATTGGTCCACATCTACAACTCAACTGTTTTCATGAGTGTCTTTGCAACCATCACTAGACCATGTTGAGAATATCGCTCTGGGTACAATCTGGGGTATGTGGAAACCATCCTGCTCTCCAGCAGGAGATCTTCATGAGGAGCTCTGCTCTAGCGTGCAGATAAACTGCAGCTGTGCTGTGACTTTGCCTTCTATTTGCATTACGCTTGTTATGCTACCTACAGCTTCCAGCTACACCCATGCATCTGCCTGGGGCTGGAGGAGATGAACAGAGTTTTGATGATTTGTTAGATTTGTGCACATATGCGCTAGTAAGGCCACTCGCATCGTACAAGAGCCCCCAAGGCTGGAGAAGTGGCTGGCTGAGGATGTGGGAGGTAGCAGTGGGCAAACAGATTGATTTTCTGCTTGGTTTATGAAGTGTTACAGTCCCTTTTCTCTTTTTTTTGTCTTTTTCTCCAATAATCTCCTCCTCTTCAGTTCCTTGTGGTAGGAATGAACTCGTTCCCCAAGGGCACAGAGAGCTGGGTTCAATAGAAGTGATTTAAGGACCAGGACACTATCTAGATCACAGGAGGAAAAGCTCTTTTTATTTTTTATTTTTTTCTCTTTTACTTTTGAAAGACAAAGAAAACTAGAGATGGGAAGTTTTCACATTTGTGAAAACATTTTCTTTCAAAGGCTTTCAGGCAACAAATAAACTAAACAGATGACGAAAGCCGATGAAAACCGGGAAAATATTGTCATAAACAGACATTTCCAAAATACATTTCCATCTGGCTGAAAGCCGCTTTCATTCTTTTTTCTAATCTTGTTTTGAATGAATTCACTTTGAGCAAAGCTCTCGGCAGACCTGGAGATACCCCTCTGATGCTCAGGCCTGACTGCTTATTTGCCATTAACGTTGTCTTCATCAGGTGAAGCAAGTCAGATGAGTTTGGCCTTTTTGCCAGGAGAAGGTCCTTGAAGCAGCAGGCAACATTTTTTGGCTATACTGTGTTTACAGCCTGCAGCATCCTTATTTAGCCAGCAAAGAAACCCATTATCAGAAAAAGATACATTCCCAACTTCAAGTTTTGAATGCTTGCACACAGCTGCTACGATGCATAGAGAAGCGAAAACAGCTCAGAGCACAGGCAAAGGAAGAATATATTAAGCTATATTCAAGGGAATAAACCTGACAAAGGATTTTATGCCTGATTTTTTATTTTTTTTTTATTTTTTACAAAAGGAAGACAACTTGCAAATGTATATCTCTGGAAAGAGGAGGCGGTAATGAACAAGGACAGTGCATTTCCCAGTAGGTGATGAGTAAGCCAAGGGATAGCTGCAGGATGCCATGATGTACTCTGCTGTCACAAAGATTTTACACATAGGCTGGATGACCTGTTCAATAAATCAACATGCATCTATCATTTTTTTATTATTTTTTTTTTCCCAGGTATGTATCTGGAAACTCACAGCCACATTATAATGCATGCACAGCGTTTGTTAACTTGGCATACCCTTTTCATCATTTCCAGTCCTTTGCTATCTCTTGGGGGTGAAGTATCATTATGTAACACAGCACACACGGTACTGTGTGATGAACCTTGTCCTTGCTGGGGAAAGAACAAAAAGAAACCGAAAAACCACAGAAGGGTATTAACACAAAGGTACACACGTATCCTAGCAATCGTATACCAGTTAGACTGGCTACCGGGGATGTTTTCCTCACCTCTCAAAAACACTTATTGATTTCAGTGGGAAATGTTCTTGCCTAACTGATACAGACTCTGGTCTCTGGGGTAATTATTGGGAAAATTTATTTTTCTTTTTTTGAATCAGATCTTGCTTTGAAGGGAAGAATTCCAGCTAACTTCAGTAGTCAGAGTGGAGCCTTGCGTTGATTTCTTGCTCATCCTTGTCTTACTTTCCTATGCACTGCAACAGTCCAGCTGGGGACACAAAGCAAAGTAAATTTTTGAGACCGACTGGCTGATATAAAGCTGAAGAAGAACCACTTGATTGTCACAAAATAAAAGGAAAGAGTGAGGCCGTTGCATAGGAAGTTATTAGTTAAACTCAACAAGACTTTAAGAAGTGGCTAAAGCCGAGTAACAGCAACTTGGGCTATGCCCAGCCCTGATTACACACTGCACTAGGAAAGGAAAGAATCACAGAAATGATGAGTGAACTTAGTTATCAGCAGAAGTTTCCATTATCGCTGCCTCCAGCAATGGGCATCTCCACCAGCCTGTGAAATGTAGCCTACAGCCAACAATGCACTGGAAACTTTATGGCTGGAAGAGAAGGGGCAGGGTTAATCTCAGATGCTCAGCAAGGGATATGCCCATCTACAAGTGAATGCTTGGTTCACTTGGAAACATGGATTCAGTCAGGCACCATGAGCCTCTTCTCATGAACTGTGTGCTGAATTGAGTTTTCAAGAGGGCCCCCAGCATTAGAGGGACATGGACATGTCGGAGCAAGTCCAGAGGAGGCCACAAAGATGATCAGAGGGCTGGAGCACCTCTGCTGTGAGGCCAGGCTGAGAGAGTTGGGGGTGTTCAGCCTGGAGAAGAGAAGGCGCCAGGGAGACCTTAGAGCCCCTTCAAGTACTGAAAGGGGGCCTACAGGAAAGCTGGGGAGGGACTCTTGATCAGGGAGTGGAGTGATAGGACAAGGGGGAATGGTTTTAAACTGAAAGAGGGGAGATTTCGGAAGAAGTTCTTGACTGTGAGGGTGGTGAGGCACTGACACAGGTTGCCCAGAGAAGCTGTGGCTGCCCCATCCCTGGAGGCATTCAAGACCAAGTTGGATGGGGCTTTGAGCAACCTGGTCTAGTGGGAGGTGTCCCTGCCCATGACAAGGGGGTTGGAACTAGATGGTCTTTAAGATCCCTTCCAACCTAAACCATTCTATGATTCTATGATTTTAAGAAATAATGTAACCTGCAATGGAAATCATCAGGAGTACCACTGCCACAGACAGCCATGGCAGCAGTAAAATTGTGCCTCAGATGGAAGCATCACTGGAAGATGATAACATTTGCACTGCAGATGTAAAATAGCTTCATACGTTATAAAACTGGCTCTCCCAGGTATGGAAAGAAAAAGAAGAAAAACAGCCACCCAGTCCTTCTGTTCTTAAAATCCAAACTTCTTCAAGAACTTTCAGAACATTTGATCTTTCCCATAGACATTTCAGGAAGTTTTCACAAGAAAAAAACTTGCCTCAGTCTTGCTGCTTTACGTTTTGTTTTGCAGGTGGATCAACCAATTTTCTAACAGCCAAAGAACAGTATAAAATACCATCAGAAAGGAAGCATTGTAAATGGCTAATATACATAATTTTTGAAAAATTTTCTTGATATTCACCAGATGACAATGTGAAAACAAGGATAGAGCAGAAAATTACCTTGCTTCTTTGATTTACTAAGCCGTCATGGGAGTATACAGGTATTTAGATTTATAACGAATTTAAGATTTATTTGGGTAACTGTCACTCTAATTGCGTCTGTAGTTTCCAGTAAAAAATTCTTTCACACAGACTCTTTCTCTTAACAGTTATATCAAAACACCACTATGTATTAATACAAGGCATGGACTCTGACGGGAGTTTTATCTGTCAAGAATGTCATCCTCCGAGTCCACAACTCACCGTGTATACAATAGGGAAAAGGAGAAAAAAAGTACCTGCCAAGTATTCACAACGTATTTCAGATAGTATCAGTAACACTTAGGTTTGAAAGAATATTGGAATAAGGTATTGCAACGTGTCCAAATCCTTCTACGTTGCAATGTCTCGTATTTAAAAACCAAAAGGAAAACAGTAATTTTTCATGTTTCAGTAGATCACTTTCTATCAACGTAACATGCTGACTTACAGAGCAAGAAAATAAGTTAACGTATCAGGCGCAGGGAGAGTGAAGTAATGAGCCGCACGCTGGGATCCACGTTAAAAGGAATGTATACAAACGCATCGGGCATACATAATAAGATGACCAAATTGGATGCATAGTGTGTGTGCTCATGGATACATTTAGAAAAATGACTTGGAATTAAACACAGACAGTGCCCAGAAATGAGAGAGGAAATAAATACGGAGGAGCGCACAGAGGTTGGAGGGGACCGTTGGTGGCAGAGCGCCATTTGCAGGGGTCTGACAGGCAGAAAGAAGGGATTTACCCCAGCCGCTGGGAGGAAGTAATAATTTAACATCACTGATGCTCTAGAGGCAGTTTCAGAGGTTCAGTCGGGAATTACTCTATTTCGCCTTTAAGAAGAAATCCGAAGTATTCTGAATTATCTGAGCATGACTTTAGAATATAATTATGAAAGATGAAATTCAAACCTTTTTATAAAAGGTCCATCAATTCCAGTAGGTTTTATCTTTCTTTCCTTTTTTTTTTTTTTTTTTTTTTTTTTTTAAGTGATGAGAGTGATGTAGTTTGATTTGATTTGATTTTCTAGCTTCTGTGGATGACAAGGCAGGCAATGATGACCTATTGTATACACAGTCTGTTGTCTGATTTTTTTTTTCCAGAAGGTGGATTTAATCACACTATTTTTAGAAAGGTACCTAGCCTTGCCTTAAACATTTCAAATCACAGGGAATCCACCATGTTGGCTGATAAGCAGATCCAATATGCTGCAACTGCCACTAGCGAAATATTGGATGTAACTTCAGGTTTGAATTTGTCTTAGTTTTAGGTCTTGGACCTTCTTATACTTGTGTCTGGAAAATTAAAATACCCATTTCTGCCCAGTCCCCTGTTATACAAGTTTTCCATATGTCATCAGCCATTCACAGTGCTCAAATCACATGAAACCTTTTATTTTTTCAAATATAAATTGATAATACTTGCCTTCTATCTGCAGAAAACTTTTTTTTCTTACTCCATTTTATTTCAAGCAACCACAAGAAATGTAGTAGCCTTTCTATCAATGCTGAATAATGAACAGAGATTAATGACTATTTTTTTTAACGAGTACATTCGTTAGGGGAGAAAAGAAAAACAACAACAACAACAACAACAAGAAAATGCAGTTCCAGAGGGATGGGAGTTATTCATGAAGTGTGGTCAAAATCAGTATAAATCTTTGTGGCCAAAAGAGCTGAAAGAACATTTGGAAATATCTAATATTTTGTGTTGACATTTTCTGAAGAAAAGATTGCCATTTTTGTTTCCAAGTGTCATTTTGTTTGGAAATTCAAAAAATATTTGTTATCCCTATAATTATAATACAGTGACAATATTACATATTTTCCCCAATATTTCCTTTTTGGTATTTTCTAAGACCATATTTGTACGAATATCACACCAAAAATCCCACACTGAGATAGTCATCGCCTCACATTTTCTGCTTTTCAGATTAATTTTCGGCTGTTTTTATTTTTCAGTACTCCGTCTTCTATCTTGTAAGTTTGATCTGCAGCCTCTGTTGGTGGGTGTGGCACGTTTTGTTTGGTTTATGAACTTAGTCTGTTAGATTTTGAACCTTTAGTCAGGCAATTCCAAACACAATAATTACTGCACTCATTACTGGTCATCTAAAAGCCATTGTGGCGTCTTCAGATTTTACTGGCAAAGATTTATCTCATTGATACAAATGCTGAAGAGAGCTGGATTAAGACCCTAATCCCTTGGAGACTGCATTAGCAGCAACTCAACTCATTGATTTCTCCCTGTTAAAAACTCAAGACCTGTCAGACAGGGAGTTTTAATCCATCTAATGTGTGCCCTGTTAATTCCATATAATGTAGGGGTTTTTTTTAATCTAAATGTCATGTGGTACTAAATCATATTCGTTGGAGAAATCCGAGTATATTATGTCAACAGCATTGTCTTTATCAACCAGACCTGTAATGTTGTCAAAAACAATATAACACATTTGTTTGACAAGACCTACTTTCCATGCAAACATGTTGACTAGCATTAATTATATTTTTAGCATCTAATTCTTTGTTGACAGAGTCCTGAATTAACTGTTCCAATAGTTTGGCCAGACTGACATCTGACTAACCGCTTTACTGAGTCATCTCTTCTGCTCCGTTCAAATGTTGGGATTTGACTGGCAGTCATCCAATCTTCGGGAAATTTCCTCAACTTTCCAAAAACTTGTTAAAAACTGGTTTGGAGGACAATCAGCTAGTTCCTTTCAGATCTCCGGACATCAGATATACATGTCTGATTATTTAACAGTGACTCATGTTTTCCTCTGAAACAGACAGCCATCACTCTGTTCTATCGACTGCTTTATCTCAGAGGATACCTCTTCTGCTTCACATCATTCACAGGACAGAACTGTAGGTTTTAATAGGTATTTTTATACTTAAAACATTTTTAAAATATCCTAGAAAACGCTTTCTGGCATCACTGTATGGAAATTTAGTAATGAACGGCAAAGATTGAGGGATTTTTGTCTCTAATACATTTTCTAATTGCGTTTTTATACATTTTCACATAAGTTAACCTCTCCACTCTATGTCGATTTTTTTTTCAGTTGTCTTATCACTTCTTTCAAACCTTCTTTTGGCGGAACATATCTCAAACTTACATTTTAGAAGTCACCTGATAATGAAAAATATTTCTCAAAATAGATGACATTTTTCTATTCATCTGTTTCATCAGCAAAGTGGAGAACAAGTTTCTTTCCCTTGTCTTCTGGTTTGCAGCTCTAGCTGCTAAACTCTGTTGTATCTTCACCAAATTTGAACAATTTGATTTGGAATGGACATGCACTTCTTTACTCACAAAGAAAACACAGATTTCCCAGGCAACAGCCCCGATTTGCACATGATTATTATTCAAAAAAACTCCAAACCATAAAGTTTATCTGTCACAGAGCAGGGCATTGAACTTACATATCTAATTATTTCAACCGCTTCACCAACACTTCTCAAGTTTTTTAATTCTCTCTTGAACACTCCAAGAATTTGTATTTCACCGTTAGTATGACTACTGCACCAGTGAAGAAAAAAACACTGAAAATTGTATTTTTGGGGGGTGAGGAAACACAAAACTTGATGCTGTCGTGGTCACACCTCACGTATTCAAAAGGAAATAGTTGTCAGGGGCCAGTTTGCACATTATTGTTTAAGTTCTTGAGGAAGGGGAAGGTTTGGCCCTACGCCAGTATTTTGTGATCAAACCAATATGCCCAAATTTGTACAGCTAATTAAGAAAAAATACGTTTACTATTTCTATACAATTAATTCTGGAAGAAAAAGGAGTCTTTCAAAGAGACAAACTGGGGTAAGCCAAGTCTCTGTGAGCTTTGGTGAGTCAGGGTACACCAGACGATGGAAAACCACAGAGTGATACAGTTCTCTTATTTTCTGTTTGTGATCCTGAGACAATACCTGTGGAGCCATCTCAGGTCTCATACTCCCTGGACTTGAAAATATTTTGCTCCTACTTGCATGGATGCTTGTGCCTTTGAAAAGGTGTCCCTCCCATTTCCTACCTAGCACGTTGCGCTCTCCTGAACTTTATCCATGAAGTTTACAAATTAAAAATCAGGAGAATACAGGTCCAACTTGAGACGATGGATAAATTGCATTATCTCATTAATGAAATTATACTCCTTGATATTATGAACTGCAGTGAGCTTACAGAGTGTTGGTTGGTTGTAACATGGAGCCCTAAGACGCCTAAGCCCTGTGGCTTGAGACGGACAATTCTTTTGACATGACAGAAGCCAAAATACAAAGGAGAAGACGACTCTGGACAAGCCAACACAGACACACCTGGAAGGGTTGGAGTTAATTCTGGAAGCTTGACTCTTAACCCAAGCCTTGAGTACAAGAGCACTGATTCTGCTTCTATGTTCTGCAAAAATAATTCTGAATCCAAACCTTTTGCAAAGTTTGAAACCATTTATACTCAAGATCAACCAAGTGTCAATTTTATTTTCTGTTCTTTTGCAAAGATCTCTCCAGGATGAACACTTATAATGAATACAGAAATAATAAATGTGCTCTATAAAACATGTTTTGACTAACAGTTCATGACTGCCTTCAACAACCTTTCTATTTCTTTTTACAGTGGTGCCATATCTTTACAAGAGGTGGAATTGCCCAGAGCCTGGTTAGAGAGAATGAAGGTGAGAGATATGTTCCTACATTCCTCCTATTTTCATTCTCCTTTTTCTATAGTTATGAGCAAACTCCTCTCCAGCCCATTTCTGTAGATTACTTCTATTTATTCTTTGTTCCTGTTTCCAAGAATACATCTTCAGAGTCAATTTGAGCTTCAATACATGGCAATTACTAAAGAAATAAAATATTATTACCCCCATCTTCAAGCTTTTTGGCCACATTCTTCTTGGCTTTTCTATTTTCAATATCTAAAGTGCAGCACTCCTTCAGTGCCCTTGAAGAAGTACTTGTTACATTACTGGATGCATTATTCCTTAGAAGAAGAAGGGGAAAAAAATATCAACTTTCAATTTATGAATCATTCTTATCTTTACTCTTCACCTTTAGTTCTCTTTGTACTTCCTCCTCTTATGGTCTTCTAAATTATTTCTGGACTAATACAATGTCAAAAAGTCAGAACACTTTATTTTGCTATTACTTTTATCAACATTTTTACCCCTTCTATCTTTAAGCAATGCAACCTCAGTCTTTTGGCACCCAATAATCTTATTTTATTCTCCAGAACCTTGTTTTTCCTTTTTTCTCACCTACTGCAGAGCTGCTGATTTATTTATTTTAATTTTTCCATATGCCATTGCTTTGGCTCAAATGCATTTCTGGACCAAAGTACGTTGGCTCTTACCAGAGGTACAGAGTTCTCTGGCTCTGGATTCCTCAAAAGCTGTATCACAGAAACGAAACCAAAGGACACCATTCACAAGGGACTCTCTTATCCATGTGAGAAATGAGTCTCAGGGATGCTTGTAGAATTAAATAGCAGGGCGGCACTATAATGTGCGCCAATGAAGGCAAAGAACTGTTGATGGGCCAAGGATCAAATACTTCTTCCTAATCACTCTGCCCAAAACCAGTTATGAACATAATTTATACGACTATTTAAGGCAGAGGAAGAAGATTAACTCTCTCTGATCAAGGAAAATAACAAAGTTGCAAACATCCATTCTGCTGAATAAATCGATGTCAATTGCAGTTGATCCCATTTTACACGTTGTTTTACGTCTGTGATTTTAAACATTACTGAGCATGAGCAACATCCGTGCACTTAACATCCCCGCGGTGGCAAAAGTTAAAATGCAGTCAGACCTTTTAGCAAGGGACCTTACCAACATGCTAATATAGACCAGCCCTGCCAGGCAAGAGGGATAAATATTATCAAATGAATATTAAAATACATGCAGTTACGAAGGTTATGAACAAAAATGAGAGGCTAGGGCAATCACGTGACTTCACAGCCTGGGTGGGCAGTTACCTCAAATCACAGCACCTGAGAAACCTCTGCAGCAAGTAGATGTGCTGCAGTGCCCCATCCAGCAGCAGATATAAAATGTGCAAGCTGACTTTGCCAAGGGGGATGCATACACCAAAACAATGAGAGATCAGTCACCCAGAGCAGTCACACAGACAAGATAGAATAGCTGGGCAGCTCTTCAGTAATATTCTGTGTTTTTATAGCTTTTTTCCACTTTGGAGAGTTCTCCTAAATGTTAACCAGAACCACATGGCTGGCAAGTCACAGCTCTATGAGCCACAGGAACCCCCACAAAAACACCACCACCTCTATTGTATTCCCTGCAGTACGATAAGGTTTCTCAGCACAGCCTGAAGCTACGTTGACTCCAAACTGAATCTTCAGAAGGAGCTTGCAGGAGGCAGGGTACAAGTACATTACACAATGGTTAGAATCCAATGCTTCTGGTTTCCTGAGCAGTTTGTTGCTACTCTACAAATTCAGAGGCGGATTTCAAGTCTGCTACATGTCTGTTCCAAAAGTTAAAACACGCTTAAGGCATTTGTGAACCACACATGGCTGCCCTTGAAGCAACGCGACTCTGAGCACTACAAGCACAGCTTTTCTCTCTACCTTTATTCTAACGCAGCAGTTGCTGAAGTCAGATATAATGAGGACCCAACACATAGAGCTGGGTGGTGTTTTGCCCTCCAGCCTTAAAGCTACTGATTCTTGTCTCTGCGAGTCCTTTGGTATCACGAGGACAGCAAATATCCATAAATTTCCAATGGACTAATGCTATTCATTAATTCTTCAAAAACCATGCGCTATGGAGATCCTAGGGCACGTCAGTCTTACAACTGAATTACAGAGCGGACTGTTCCCCAACAGGAGTGTTGAAAAGTTCAGTCGCAAGGAAACACAATGCAGCAATCCCCATTTTACATGGGAAACTGAGACACAAAGAACCCAACAACTAGAAGGTCAACTGTAAGAGGACTTCTGAGTGACTTTGGGGATCCACAGAGAACTTGTTTGTCCATGATCACGCCTAAAAGTTGTGTCAGCAAAGTGGGCCCGGGGAAAAAAAAAATACTTCCAGGACTTAGAACTAGGGGATTGTGATAAAGTTACCCATTTTTCAACCTGAGAATGGTGGATGAGCAAAGGAATGAGAACAAAATAGATGAAAATGGTGAGCACCGACTGTTTGACGCTGTCTTTAATGTTAGGCCCCTGTTCATCTTTGCTGAAAGCTGATTCTGTAATGTGCAAAATTAGTGCCTTAGAATTTTACTAGATTTTGAGTGGATTTTATCATATTTTCCTTGGTTAAACAAACACCTTCTCCAAGCACTGACTGATACAATGCTTAGAGCATTGCTAGGTTGAGCAACCTGGTCTAGTGAGAGGTGTCCCTGCCCATGGCAGGGGGGTTGGAACGAGATGATCTTCAAGGTCCCTTCCGACCCGAACCAGTTTATGATTCTATGATTCTAAAAGAAGGAAGCTGGAAAGCTGTCTGGGGAACTACTTTGAGGGATACCTTGTGGCAAGGCACCCCAAATGTATATTTTAGTTTAACATGTAGGTTCCTACAATATATTGTAAAGTGTTTTGGGACACAGGTATAATATTTAGTATATATTATTGCTACAATTAGCATAGGTGAACAGCACTTTATGGAGCATGCATGTATGCATATATGCCTCTATACATGTAAAACACTATGACTGCCATAATGCATATTGCATATAGTAAAGCTGAGTCTGGAACTCAGAAGACTTTAGCTCAGTGTTTCAGAGGAAATTGAGTCACTGCAATCGCTCTGTCTCTCTGTGAACACACGGGAGAGGAAGGTAGTGGGGTGACAGTCATACTAGTGATGCTGTTGCAGGAATTTCTTTATATATATGTGTGTGTGTGTGCGCACGTATGTATTTGTGTATATGGCTGAAACCACAAGTATTTGAAATGTTATCTGAGGAAGGCAGTCTCAGACCTGTGGAATGTCTGTCATGGAAGTGAATTGACCATGGTGTGACCCACCATGTGCCACCACTGCAGAAGATTAGTCTGTGATAAGAATCACGGAATCACGGAATTTTCAGAATTGGAAGGGACCTCCAGAGATCATCTAGTCCAACTCCCCTGCTGACGCAGGAATGCCTACAGCACATTACTCAGGACTGCATCCAGGCGGGTCTTGAAAATCTCCAGAGAAGGGGACTCCACCACCTCCCTGGGCAGCCTCTTCCAGTGCTCTGGCACCCTCACCATAAAGAAGTTTTTTCTTAGGTTTGAATGGAACTTCCTGTGTTCCAACTTGTGCCCATTTCCCTCGTCCTGTTACTGGGAACCACTGAAAAGAGTCTGGCTCCATCCTCCTTCAACCCACCCTTTAGATACTTCTAAGCAAGAAGAAGGTCTCCCCTCAGCCTTCTCTTCTCCAGGCTAAAGAATCCCAGCTCTCTCAGCCTTTCCTTATAAGGGAGGTGCTCCAATCCCCCAATCATCTTTGTTGCCCTACGCTGGACTCTTTCGAGTAGTTCCCTGTCCCACTTGAGCTGGGGAGCCCAGAACTGGACACAGTATTCCAGTTGTGGCCTCTCCAGTGCCGAGTAGAGGGGGAGAATGACCTCCCTCGACCCACTGGCCACACTCTTCCCTATGCAGCCCAGGATTCCATTGTCCTTCCTGGTGACAAGGGCATGTTGCTGGCTCATGGATAATTTACTATCTACCAGGACCCCCAGATCCCTCTTCTCAGAGCTGCTTTCCAGCAGGTCCACCCCTAGCCTATATTGGTGCCTAGGATTCTTCCTCCCCAGGTTCAGGACCCTACACTTGCTCCTGTTGAACCTCATTAGGTTCTTCTCTGCCCAGCACTCCAGCCTGTCCAGGTCATCCTGGATGGCAGCGTGGCCCTCTGGAGTGTCAGCTACCCCTCCCAGTTTGGGATCATCAGCGAACTTGCTGAGGATACACTCTGTCCCCTCATCCAGGTCATTGATGAATATATTGAACAAGGAAGCAAGCAATATAATTTATGTGGTGTTATGGTTTAACCCCAGACAGCAAACAGGACCATGTAATGCTCACTCACTCCCTACCCTGCCAGTAGAGTAGGGAGAAGAGGGAGAAAAGGAGGGGGAAAAAAAATTTCATGGGCTGAGATAAAGGCAGTTTAATAGAACAGTAATTGAGGAGGGAAAAAAAAAAATGATAAATATACAAAATAAAATGATACAACACGAGCTGATCTCACCACCTGATGGTTGGTTGCCCAGCCTGCCCCAAGCAGCAACTGCTGATCCCTGCCCCCTGGCCAACCCCCATTTACATACTGAGCATGACATCTGAGGTATGGAATATTCCTTTGGCCAGCTTGTCTTGTCTATGCTCCCTCTCAGCTTCTACGGGAAGCTGCAAAATGCCCTTGAATAAGGTAAACATTACTTAGCAACAACTAGACCAATGGGTGTTATCAACATTATTCTTATAGTAAATACAAACCACAGCAGCTACTAGAAAGAAAATTAACTCTATCCCAGCTGAAACCAGGACACGTGGCTAAGAAATGCAAAGGGCAGATGTTTGAGGATCCCAGTTCTGTGCAAATGGTCGGTTGGGACAAGCAGGCTGGCAATTTAAGGATCAGGGTTGAACATCCTGAAGGTTTGCAGCTATGTGCTCTCAGCACAGTTCTTATCTCATCTGGATTTCCACCCAGAAGAGCCCCTGACGGTGGAGTTACTCCTGATTTACGCCATCAGGAGGGTATTTGCAGTCTCCTGCCTGTAAATGGCAAAGCCTTGCCCAGCACCATTTCCAGGTGAAGCTAGTGAGGATTTTGCATTAGTAAGAAAGGTAGCCGAGTTTTAAATCCTTTCATTTAAGATAGTAGCTAGGGAAAAATCTGGCCTCTTGTTCTTAAAAAAAAACCCCAAAAGATGAAAGGAAGATAATCAAGGCTTGTGTATCTATGTATGTGCGAGAGAGAGCATCGGTGAGAGAGAGAAAGCTGTGCAAGGGGAGACCATTTGCTCAAATCGGATAGCATTACTAATACATAACGACTCTGCCAGCAAGGCACTGCACAGCTGGAATTAATCTGAGAGAATGTGTGTTGCTGCATAGACAAGCGCAGAAAACTTTCCCCGTGTGAAGGCAGCGTGAAGCCCTGCCCTGTGGCTTGGAAGCACTTCATCAGGCCCTGACAGCACAGACATCTTCTTCAGACCATCGGTTTGAGGGGGGAAATGCACTCCGCCCTGCTCAGATGAACACCCAGGAGGGACTTTTTGTTTTATTTTATGATATTTCGCAGATCACAACTCTCTTTCTCCTCCCTGATTTTTTTTTTTCTTTTTTTCTGTTTTATTTTCTTAATTACCCGGTTAGTTTTGTTCTTCTCTTGCCTTATTGCATGGGCTCCGAACCCAATTGAAAAACTGCCACGGCTTATTTACACTGAACAGCTTATTCAGGCCAAAAGCAGCTGCTCCATTTAGCCAAGCACCTCTGTGTTACCCAATTCCTCCGCTTGTTATAATAAGGTGCTTTCTTTTAAAAGCACGCTGTGAGGAGGTAGTATTGGAATGTACGCAGCAGACGATGGTGCTCTCTGAAAGGAGGTTTTGAAAACTCGTTGAGCCTGGGGTCATTATTAGTGAAGGATCACCCAGTAAAAGACAAGTCTATCCCGAAGTGCAGCACAGCCACAGCTGATTTTAAGCAGACTCATGCATCCGTGCGGTTCCTTGCCTCCAAGCTCGTCTTTGCTCCAGTCTGGACCTGGGAGGTTTCTGATTTGCATCAGTAAGTGATTTACCCCTAAGATTTCAGCTTGCCAATGTGACCTAGTCTCCTCTTGTCACGTAGGAGGGCTCCCTTCCTACACAAATGTAGCCATAAGGAATTAAGAGAAATAAGAAAAATGCTTTCGAAGGGAAATAATATGTTTTTAGTGCAGCGAATGAGACAAAATGCACTTTTGCAGGAAGAAAAAAAAGATTTTGAGGGAAAAATTTTGTCCTGTTTTTGAGTCAAAGCAAAAATAGGCATGCTCATACACACACACGTAGAGCTTTAGCTTGCAAACATTGATTTAATGTTCATTTCACCCCTAATTATCCTCCTAATAGCTATCGAAAGTCTCACATAGTCACCAAATTGAAAATAAGTTCCTGTGCACCACTTCCAATTACTGCAGGAATTATGACTTTATTGCCATTATTTACTTTCCCTGGTTATAATGTATGCTGGGCCTCGAATTACCCAACTGTAGGAACCAGTGACTCCAGCGTGTTTTGTAAAATTATTTTCCCTTCCTTCCAGCTCTTCTTTCCATCCTGACTCCCCAGCTTCACCCCCTCAGTATTGCTCCTGCATTTAATGCCACTCTTCCTCCGACTTCTGCTTTGAGAAGCATTTTTTCCCTGGTCTCTGTAGAATTGTCTTCCCTTTCCTTTAGACTTATTTTTTCCCCAAGATCTTGGCCTAATTCTTTGGTCCCTGGATGGCTGGCCAAAGATTTCCCAGGTCCCAGGAGATTCCCTCAGGTAGTATATATCCAGCATAGCTACCTCTGACAAAAATTGCTCCCATTCATCTGGATTTGGACTGTGCCAGGGCTATCGCAGATGGAAAAGGGCTGCTGGACAACCCAGAGGTTGTCTGCTGGAGGCAGCAGAAGTTGACTGCTGCTGGCCTCCACCAGCTCACCATGCACTTCAGTGAGATAACCAAGCTGAACCGTGTAACTGGGGTTTGGCCTAACACATAATTTGGATTTGATGGACACACACCTTCCAGAAATGTATCCAGTTGTGATCTACAGGCTAAGAGCTGGTGGAGTCAATGCTTCGTTTGTTAGTTTGACTTTCCTGGCTGAAAAACCAGAAAATAAACAAGTAAATGAGAGTTTAAAAAAACCCAACACCAACTCTGTGCCTAATTTCTCATTTGAATTTGTCTGGCATCAGCTTCTAGGCTTGTTAAACCTTTCTCATTGTTTTTTAAGAGTTTTGGTTTTTTCTCCCTCTGAAGGTACTCAATTAACTCTCAATACTCTTTTTGATAAATTAAGCTGATTGTATTCCCAAAGCGTCTGACTAGGAGGCATTTTTGCCAGCTCTTAAATAACTGTGTGACTTTCTTCTGCAGTTGCAGCTTTTCAACGGGCAGTTTTTTACTTTAAAGTACAGGTCTCTGATCTGGATACAGGATTCCAGGTTTGCTGTATAAATGCAAAAATTGTGAGCTAACGGGGGAGAGAGAAGACCTACATTTCCTTCCCCACCAAGGTAATCCACACTCATATGGGCCATTCATCTTCACAACTTCTCCTCACCTTCCCTAAGAGCTATCTCGTGCCCTGTTTGAGGGCTTCTGTAACTCTCATCCGTTGACAATAAACCCAGGATTCATCCTGCCTCACCTTTGGGCTGCAAACCAAGGTTTGTTACCTCTTCAAGAAGAAGGGCTAGGCACTGATAAAAGGACTTTCAGCATTTAATGGGTACCCACTTCTTTCTCCACTGATTACAGAAGAAGCGTTAGGTAACTATTTTCCTCCTGTGTGTAACAATTAGATGTCTATCATATAGTGGATTTTTCATTCTGGTCTAAACATGTTTCTAGGCTAATCACCCAGCCCAGGTTCCTCATGTTGTTAGTGAGCACAATATTGAACTATTGGTATTGCAATGCCAAACTTATGTTTCCTAATTATGAGAAGCTTACGGAGAACGAGTTGATTAAAGCTTTGTTTCAAAAGACCTTACATTTCACATAACACAGCCACTATCAAGTATGCAATTTGTGTGGTTTTATTGCAGTGTAGACATAGATGTAAAGGAGTTTCCTTCCTAAGACTGGTTATTGTAGGGCAGGGAGACTGCAGGACATGATGTACGCATGGCTAGATGGCTACAGGGCTTCTCTAGAAGAGAACTGCTGCTGGGTATCTCCTCCCTTCGTATAGTGCTTCTGAGTAACGGTTTTCTACCCATAAATGCCCAAAGGGTTATGAAGGCCATGGGATGGAGAGGAATGATTAATAACAGTAATTCATAAAGGCTGTGTTTACATTTCATCGTTTATCAGAAGGCTCCAAATGGTAACTTAGGTCTCTAAATGGGAGCTGAAATGGGGAGATTTAAAAGGACTTTAGCCAAAAGTTTCATCACGGACATAAGGGCTTGCGGGATTTCACTGTCAGAAGCATGCTCAAAAGTTCCAGAGGTTTTTTCAGCAATACAAATCACTAGGCATTTCTGGGAGTCCCATGCTGATCTCTTCTTGCCCATGAATAGCACATCATATCACCATACTTACCCATTCTCTTGGGAAGATGAGACTGACTTTCAGACATGCCTGAAGGCTTCTTTTTGTGCTTTTTCATGGGCTTTGTGTTCCCATGCTTTATGTTCCCTTGCAACAAATACAGGGAAATCGTGTCTTAAAAAGCATCTATATACCTATAGGCAGGTATGTGAAAGAGAGAACTAGCAGAGAGAGCGCTCTACTCCTGAAATGCGGCAGTACATTAGGTGGACCGTGGCTACTAACTAGAAGTTTAATAGCAATGCATGCAGTAATTGAAATCAGCAAGTCAAGAAGAATGATATGGTCTAGACCTGCAAGAGGAGAACTTCTTTGGAGGTTTTATAGAGGTTGTATTAGCTGTTCTCTGTATTCACAGCTGACTACTAGGGGATACTTCACCACCCGTCCACAGTCAGTAAACCCTTCCCTCGGGGTATACATTCATCGCTAGGGTAAGATTACTGCAGGTACAACAGTTTCTCTGCCTTTACCATAGATATATTTTAGAAATTCAAGTCTTGCATCACCTCTGTACTGTGCTTGTTGTTTCTTGGGAAGTGGAGTTTTAGTAACTCTAATCATACTGTGCTTATACGAAGTCCTATATAAGTGCTCTGAGATAAACCACGCAATCACCAGTTAGAAATCAAAGCTGTTCTCTGCAAACACACATCTGTTTGCAATGGTTTCTTTCCTTCATCCTCCTTCCCTGACATCCCTCTCCCATCAACTGGTTCATCCGCGAAGCACAGAAAGTTGGTTTTGTGGGAAACATATTGATTTAATTTCTTACCTGTGAAATCAAAGCTTATAATGAATCAGTCTGCAAGCAGTGCTCCCTGACAAACAACATCCCTGCCAAACACAAGATTCAGCCAGAAATCAAATTTCTAGGTGTTACTGTTTACTAAGAAAAATCATCAGATCATTTCTATTCTCAAAAGATTCTATAAAGCCTCAGTTTGATTTCTATTTAATAAAAATAAGATGGTCGGGGGCAGGGGGAAATAATTCAAATCTCCTAATGCTCTTTGGGCTTACTGGCTTTGAACGGAATTGATTTCGTATTATGGATTTCCATCTTTGTCCTTCACTTGATACAATACATCAGGAAACAAACACCAGGTAGTAATTTAAGCATATTGCTTAAGCATATGCTATTAAGCATATTTTGAATAGGCAAGTGGCCAGATAATATTTTGTCAACTAGTTTTAAAGAAGACTTTTATCTAAATGCGATGAGTTTGTCCCAGTCACATTCAAATGCCCAAATTCAAGTTTCATCTTTTTAGATATGTAAAGGATTTTTACCATTGCTATTACTATTTCCTACCCTGAGCTTCTTACAGTCATTTAGTGTACACTCCTCTAATCTGCCACCACCTCTAAAGAGTACTGAAGAATTATTCTCCCTAATTTTATCTGTAGGAAACAAAACCTCAACCGGGTTGAAGCCCAGATCCTCAAGACCATTTTGATAGTGAAATCCCTTAGATTTCAAGGAAAATCTTAGAAGGCTGAGGAGTTGGGTCCAAGTGATTTGTGCAGTCACAAAGGAAACGTGTGGCGGGAAAGCAGTTAAACTGTAGCCACCTTGGATCTGTAACCATTTCCTAACCTTGGGATGATTCTTTTCCTGATTGTTGAATTATCCTTTTCTCTAAGGACCAAAACCACAATGGAGGGAAGTACTTTTTTTTTTTTTTTTTTTTTTTTCTAAGCGAGAAATAGCCATATACCTTTTATTTGGAAGTGCAGGAATGGAAAAAAACAAATATAAAATATTGTTAAGATTCTTCCAGGCTTCCTTTTAATGCATAGAGGAGAAGTTTGTGGAATGTCGTGACAAAAGGCAACAGAAGGTATTGTTTTTCATGGGCTATGAGTTTGCTTCCAGATTTAGGTCCTGTGCTCTTCTGTCAAAACTGTGATAAAAATAATCTGCAGGATTACTGCAGGCCTGGGGCCCTGTAGGAAAGATGAGGAGGAACTTTTTATCAGGGAGTGTAGTGATAAGACGAGGGGTAATGGCTTTAAATTGAAAGACGGGAGATTTAGATCAGATATTAGGAAGAAATTCTTTACTCTGAGGGTGGTGAGACACTGGCCCAGGTTGCCCAGAGAAGCTGTGGCTGCCCCATCCCTGGAGATGTTCAAGGCCAGGTTGGACGGGGCTCTGAACAACCTGGTCTAGTGGGAGGTGTCCCTGCCCATGGCAGGGGGGTTGGAACTAGGTGATGTTTCAGGTCCCTTCCAACCTACATCATTCTGCAATTCTATCATTCTATGAGTCTATGATTAAGGAGCAACAGAAATCGTTTCATTTTCATTTTTTTCATGTATTCCTAGCACCGATGTAATCACATACGTTTTCTCACGGATGCCCTTTGGAAGATATCTAAAAATCTTGGGAAAGTTTTGAAAATCTTAGATGTGGAGCCACCTGCCATTTTTGGGATATTAAGCCCAAGCAATGATTCCCAGAAATTAGCTGCTCAACCTCTCCAGCAGTGCGGGCTCTCCTCACTATGTCGGGATGGACACGCAAACACAGATCGCGCAGGTAGGTAACTTGGAGGGAAAGAGCAGCTGTAACATAAATCCAGTCAATGGGAAACCACAAGGATCTCAAGGACTTCAGATCCTTTAAGGATTACTTCTGCTATGGCTCTCAAAAAATGCAAGAAATAGTCAGTTTAATGGCGACACTAAGGGACGCCATACTACTGTATATACTCAACAGGCTCCTTCTCAAACTGCTCATCTCTTTGTGTCGCCTGTTCGTGTCAGAATCTTTCTTCATCGCCTCAATCCCACAAAATCTTATGTATGTGCTTAACTTTCTGAACTCTGAGCAGTCTCACCGACTTCAGTATAGCTACCCCCAGTGCAAAATTAAGTGTAGGCATAAATCATTACAGGACTGAGCCTAGAGTACAGTGTGGTGAAGAGTTTCTCTTCAGGAAAGCATTTATTTCCTGAAGGCACCATTTCAGCTTACAGTTTTCGCATATTTGTGTTACACTTAGTGAGTCAGTTGGGAAGCAGTGTTGAAGGACAACCGGAAATGCCCAAAACACACATTACTAAATACAATATTTTAAATCTGGGGAGATAGACAGACCCACAAAAGAATTTAGATGCCACAACAATGTCTAAGAAAGAAGTGTCAAAGAAATTTGTATTTTTCCATCCCAGCCCAAATGAGCAGGGTAATCATCTGGGAAGAAGGAGACTGGAGTTTAAATTTCCTCTTTGTTTGGAAGTATGAGCTTGAATTTAAGTCTCCAACACACTTAGAAAATTATGTCTTAAACAATGGACTGTGGAATCTGGAAAGGTTGCACAGGGCCAGGTTTGTGAACCCAGTCCTCTGGTGACTTTAGCGCTCCCTTCCAAATGTTAAATATCCGTTAAAAGTGACTAATTTTTTTAAAAAAACAACAACAAAAAAAAAGGAAAAAAAAAAGGAAAAAAAAAGGAAAAAAGTCATATTTCCAGGGTGATTTAAAGCAATGTCATGGCATTTTACTTAATCAGATTTTGTGCTGTGGCTGAAGCAAACAATAAGAAATTATTCCCAAAGATCTAGCTATGACAGCAGTGATTCACAAACGGGACTTTAAGGTACTCCCAGTGTCTAAATATTAAATATTTATTATAGTTCTATAAAATTTTACATTCACTGTACTGCTTGCTTGTTTGACCAGTCCTCAAGGGGCTGAGAAGATTCTGTATTTGCTTCCCCTTTCCAGTACATCAAACCTTTTTTCATAATACCCCTATTAAACCATACGTCTCCCCAGTTTCCCGTAGATTGTCACTGAGTCATATCGGTATCAGTGCAGAAACTCCAGCTGTGTCTCGCTGACGTCAGTCAGAAAAAGGATGGAAAAAATTTGACAAACCTTAGAATTCTTAAAAATAATGCAGTTAGCAAGACTGTCTTTGTTAGGTCACTCATGTTGAATTTCAACTTCCTTTCTGCATTTGCATGTTGATTGTCAATGCTTTCTTATCTATCTGTATAGCATCATGCATATTGCTGGCATGACACAAATAAACGGGCTAATGAATAAATAATAGCAATCAATAGAAACAAACACAGAATTGACTGGCCTCCTTCTCATTATTCTCACTGAATGAGATGCCAAAAGTAATCAAGCAGCATAAATTATAAAATGTAAGTTCAACATTAGAAAGTCATTGTTTCAATATTATAAGAAACCCGCAGTGTGAGCGAGGTAAGGTGCCGGCTATAAAACATTTAGAGAGTTTTGTTTTGCTGTCAGCACGTGCCTACCTCTGCTCCCACTGAAGTCAACAATAAGCCTCCTGGTGCAGAATCGCCTCCAAAATCTTCCAAAACAGTTTCTATAAAATAAAGCGTTTGCAATATTTTTTTTTACCTAAAGAAATTCTCCTCTGTAAGGGGTCGGTGTGTCACAGAAAACCAGTTTAACCCAGTTTGCCAAGGACCTGAGGACTTAAGAGACACGTACTTGTCAACAGAGGTTTTCTGCGTGCTGTTAAATGGTGAAATTCTCCTATGGAAGTAGTTATTATGGAAATAATACTGAAATAATTGTTTTTAGCAGATGCATTACTTCTCTAGGTGCCTTTAAGCATTCCTACCCCTCTTGAATCTTTATACCACCTCTTTCTTTTGTCCCTTTCATATATATGGAGAAGTCCTATTTCCATTTGCGATGCTTACCACAAACCAGCTTTAATTCAGTGATACTGGTACTTCTCACAGTTTCTTTGTGTCCTTCTTGTCTCTAATGACCCGTTGGCCATTTATTTACATGCAAGAAGAATCCCCACTGAGAACAACAATAGCTGTGGAAGAATTTTGCAGCATCCAGCACAAAGGAACGACGATGTCCAGGCTTACCATAATACAGATACATTTTAAAAAAAAAAAAAAACAACAAACCAAAACCAACAAAAAAACCAAACAAAACCCCTCAAACACAATAGCACTGCATGAGTAATAACAACAATCACCTGCGAAGCGGAGGGTGCCTTGCAACTCCTCTTCCCTACTGGATGCCAAATTGTGTTTTATTAGACAAAGGTGGCTCCAGAAGACAAAACCCAAAAGATCACAAGGGGCCGTGTTGTGCCCATGTGTAATTGTTCTGTAGTGCCGTATGATAATTTGCAATACGTGTATATTGAGATAATACCACGGGGTATTTTTCTCTAGTAGAATGCGTAGCTATTGTTAAGTAACTGATGACAAAGGCTGGCACATTATTAAAGGCTGGACTGAGTTCAGAATTTAATATTCCCCTTGCATTTCAAGCAATTTTCAATGTCCACAACTGTCATCTAACATTGTTTCCAAGTTGCAATTCAGTGGGAGAAAAATAGCTATCCATGTAGGGCTTCACAGTGACACATCTGTTATGTTATTTATCTTAAGTGCGAAGACAGGAATGAACCAACTTCCAGCCTCATAATTCAGAACTGAACATAATAGAAATTAAAGGGAGAAAAGAAAGGGGCAACATCTTTGTGGGAATGTAGGTTAATGGAATATCATGTGAAACTGCTTTTGCCAGAATTACTCTCCCGGGTTCCTTCCGACTGTACTTAGCATGATGTAAATCAGGAGGAGCTTCGCTGAGCAAATGGACTCACATTGGCCCAAACAGCTGTAAAACAGATCTCAGCGACGCAGAATATCCCTGCAAGGGGTCTGTCGTGCGAAGGTTTTCCGTGATTAAAATGGTGGGACGAACACTTGAACCTTTCAGACCTGAAATGTGTTTCTCCTCCACAGCAGCTGCCTGACACCGTGGTTTTTTAAAGCATCCCCCTCTTTGCACTTCAGGATTTTGGGGTTTGCCCTACCCGCCCCTCACCAAGACTCGCCGCACACAATTTCATGGAACTTCCAAATATTTCCTGTGGAGTGAAAAAACAAACTTTCTGAACTCTACTTTGCTTCAGGGCACCTAATCTTGAAAGTTATGTGTGCTGTTGAAAATTGGCTTTCAAATCGTGGAACTAGGCCTTTAGGGATACTTTCTTTCTCTTCTTTTTCTTTTTTTTTTTTTGTTTCCCCCCCCCTTCAGAAGACGTTTCAGAGCTGCAGAGCCTCAAGCCAAAGGAAATAGTTGTACAGGCAAGTTTTCTACACCGAATCCAAGAGAACAAGAGGCATGCTGGGGTGCTTGCTAGGGGCTATCTCGCCCTCCCGCACCCGCATGCCTCCCACGACGCTCCACGTAGCTGATATGAAAATGAGTACGTGAACTCCTGGGTGAACTTTTAAATTGGCCCCGCTTCTTCCTCTCACCTTGGCTGTTTCAGACACGTTCTTCGCGTTCGAGGATGCCTTGCCAGCTGTTTTTCACCCTTTCTAAAGTAAAATTACACAAATATATGAAAATGAGGCAGCTAGAAAGGCGCAAAACCTCCTCGGTGACAACAGTTACCAGAATTTCATGGTCCCAGAGCACTAGTTATCACTGCTTCTGGGCTGGGATTATATTTTTCAACTGACTGGTATTTAGCAATGACCTTTTACTTAATTTATCGATATTTATGGGAATAAAGTGGCCACTAGTCATTGCAGTTCCCAAAGAGCATTTTGCTCAGTAACAAGAATATTCGCGCTATTAACAGTGGCTTTACTACACATAGTCAACAGCACTGTTTGACTCCTTACTGATCACTATTTAGCAAATACAATTTTTACCCCCAAATTAATGAATCACTGCTTTTTCTTGGTATGCCGTTATATGTGATACAGGGCTTTGCATCTGTTTTGTCTTATAAGACACTTTTTTTTGTGTCACAGAAGACACTATGCTTACATAGAATATTCGCTTTCCTACATTTTAGAGCCAAAAGGGATCGCTATTCTTCTGTAGTCGGACCTCTTGCATAAAAAAAAAAAAGCCTTGAAATTTTGCATTGTAAGCCCTGAAATGGTAAAATTAAATTGGAGAAGATGAATGAATGCTGCCAGATTTCATGTTAAAAATGGCGTTTCAAAGATGCTCGCATGAAGAGAAATGCTTAAATTAAGGATTTCGCGCACAAAAGAGGCTGTTAGATAGAAGACTTCTACTTTGGCACTATTATTATTATTTATTGTATATTACGGCACCGCCCCCAGTTGTGCCTTTGTAATAAAAGACAGATTCCCTTTCCCTCTCCCTTCCTGACTTTGGGAGATTGCAAACAAAGGCACTGACCATGCCAAGCTTCACACCCGCCGTGAATCTCGCACGTTGTGAGTGTTTCCTCTGAAACCCACGTCTGCACGCAGACGGGTGCAGATGATGCCACGGCTATCTCCCTGTGCCCACCCAAGCACAACGGTACGGTTCATGGGAGGGTTTAAGTACTTGCTCACGTCTGTGCGTACTATTTTTAAAGTCATAGGACTCACAAACGATTTATTTTCCTGAAAGTTAAGCAAGGGAAATCCCCTGCTTAGCAGAGATGGTAGCCCGTTTGTGCCTCCGCTGGACTGGATACGGGAAGGCAAGTGCAAGCATCAGGGTGTGAGACGACGCTTCACGTTTCCCCATCCCAATATCCCACAGGGACGGGAGATAAACTTAATTTTATACACTGAGGAGCCCTGGCACAGCACACGGATACGCCTCTTGCCCCCAAATCACCAGCTAGCAGCAGAAGGACAGGGAACTGCATTTCTCCCCCTCCCAGGGTCACGCTGGTTGCATGGTGGTCTGTCCTGCATGAGTGAACAGAAATACAAATATTCCATTTTCTCCTGCATGCTGATCTCTGCGCTTCGCTCACCTACACAAAAGGTTTTTTCAAACGCACTTAACGGGTATTAACTTGTAGTTCCTTACAACTCTCCAGTCAGATTGCTGAGCAATTATACACGTACTTTCTGTTTTCAGAAACTCAGACGGAGACTCCAAGGACTAAATCAACCTAAGGTGCAAAAATTTCTTCTACCACAACTAATTATCCAATGAAAACTCTCAGTTCAGCAATATATCTGAAAATAGAGTGCTTGGAAAGCCAACCTAGCATTTCAGTCTATTTATAATACAAACCTTCACTATAGCTAACGTTGTTAAGAGGGTTTTATGGTATATAACATGAAGTTTTGGTCTTTAATTACTCCTTTAATCTTTGCTGGGCTTGTTCCTGAGAACAAGTTACCCTCCTGCCTTTTACAGGATAAACAGCTTCCAGGAATGCATCAGACTGCCGCAGGGGTCAGAGAGTACATTTATTGAACACCGCTCCGTTTCAGCCTAAATCCTGACTGATCTGTTTCTGCTTAGTGGAAGTGTAATTAATACAGCTAATTAACAAGTGACCACCCAAAAAATTTATTTTTTTTTTTTTTTAAGAGTAAGAGAATTTACACAAGCCTCCATTTGTTTCACGTGGCTCCTCTTCCACCTGGAAGGCTCAGCTCTTTGTAGGAATGTTAAATCCCTATATGTTAACATGAGGGTTACGTTAAATATATGTTAATATAGGGATTAGGTTAAATCTAAAAAATGCACTGATGTTGTCCATTTGTGTTGTCTGATGGATGGCTTATAGGATTACTGCATTTTTCTTTTTTGTTACACTTTCAGATCGTATCCGGGGGTCAAGACGGCACTTTGACTCCTGTTACAAACTCACAGGAGGTCCTCAAAGACAAGGTATTTTCTCTCCTGTCCTGCAGTATGACAGGGAGCCACTGGAGATGTTCATTTCACAATGCCATGCCATGTTCTCAACTCCGGGAAACACTGTGGAGGAGCAACCCCACTGTTTTCTGGATGCCCTTGAAACGTGTCTTGAGGTGCTGGATAATGGGAGAATGACCCCTGTTGCAATTATAGATCTCTGCTGTACGAATAGAACTCTTTTATTCACCAGATATCCTCAAATCATCCTGAACAGAAGATAAACATTAAAGGAAAAAGGGCTATTTACTACTGTATGTTTTTGATGTTCCATTCAGAAACAGATGCCCCAGGTGAAAATTGTCCACATCTCTGCTCCCTCCATCTCAGCTTCCATTCTCAAGCAAAGTGTGTATGATTTCCCGCGTGGAATAGAGTCCTGATTTGGAGATATACTCCCTCACAGACCTAACTTCTTGAATTCTCAAATTCAAAACTCTCCTCATTCAGGAGTATTTCTCAGGACTTCAGAAATGCAAATGACTCTTGAGCACGGCTGATTAGAGATATCTCCTTGCCCACAACATAATTATTGGAAATTCATTCACCCATTGGAAGGAAAGAAGGTTTTTCTTGCCAGAGAGAGATTCATTCATTCGTACATAACTTTTGTTTTCCCAAAATCTCTATTTCATATACACTGATGGCTGACCGGTATTCGTGCGTGCAAGTGAGACTTCATTTGTATGGTTAGTTCTTAATTCTTGGACAAGGTTCTTGGACACAATTGTAGCTGGATAAGGATTTGACAGCTTTCTGGAGTGCTGACACTTCACCCTGTTTTGACCAACATCTGCCTGTTGTAAAGTTATTGTGCAACACCGGAGAGTGATTGGTCACCAAAGGCATATGGACCACATCAGTTCCCAACGTTAAATTGGATTAAGATTTTAAATGGTGCGTGGTCGCTGCATTGATTTTCTGGAACGTGCTAAATTTCATAGGAGAAGAAGAGAGGAAGCATTTTCTAGAAATGTTTAAAGGAGTTGTGAAGTGATAAGAGTTTCTTCCTGAGAGGTGGCACGTGATAAAAAGGAAGGAAGGTAGGACTGAGGAGAACATTAGCGACATTACTCCATACGAAGCTGTGGACTATAACTGAAGGACTTTGGACTATGACTAGGAAAAATAAGAAAAGGAAAAAGAGAAAGTGTGCCAGAGGAAATAAAAGCAGAAATGTAAGACATGGAAGGATATATCACAAGAGTGTGTGTTAAGAGTTGATGGTTGAATTGATTGGCTCAACAGCAGTGAAGGCAAAAACTGGCTAAAACCATGAGGATTAGGAGACCGGACTTACTAACGCAACGACTCTGTAGCGGTAGGCGTATGGCAAACGGTCTGTGCAACTGCACTAAGCAGTAAAGCACCTTCAGTTTATCTCACACAGCTGCACAAGTTGCCTGCAATCAGCTTATTTGAATTGCTGGGGGTGACCGAGCTCATGAATGATTTGTATGTTTGTTCAAACAGGTTTTTAACTCCAAGTCTTGTCCACAGAGCTATCTGAATCGTTGTTATCGATACTTTGCATAGCTACTTTTATTCTCAGAAATTGTTCGCAAGCCAGCATTGATTTCTAAAAATTGATTTATGCATAAACATTCACTAAGCAGCTTTGACAAACAGTTTCTGGACTATGAGGTATCAATGAACGGCGCCTTCTCACCACAAAACCTACATTATGCATCATGTTTTGCTTCGGTCATATGGTATTGCTCCCGTCCCCAGAGTGGTCAGTTGAAGTGTAACTAGTGAGTTGAGGACTAAAGTATTACGGCCAATCTTGAATCATGGATGACATATATAAACATTCGGAAAAGCTTCATTTGGGGAATACAAGGGATCTGAAAACAGATTCAGAAGCAGACTGCGGTCATTCATATACTCATGAATAACCTTACAAGACCTCAGAGGAGCAGAAAAGTAAATCCACATATTCACTCGTGCCTAACCTCATTTTGTTATTCCAAGGGCTCTAATCTAACTTGGAGGGAGAGCAGAATTTACATGAAAAAATCGTTAGAAAAAAATGCATAAACAGCCTTTGAAACAGAGGTGGACACACAGATCTATCTCCCTCCCAAAGCAAGCATCTGCCATGCAAGATTTGAGAGCTCTACAGTCAGTTGATGTCTCTTTCAGACTCAAAAAAATCTTGGATTGTTTTCTCATCAGCTTCACTCTTTCTACAAAAAAGTGTTAAATTTACTGTAGCATAGTCCAGTGTCCGCTGAGCTCCCTGTAGGAGGAATGGGCTCTGTTTTGAATCTGTTCAGGTACAAGTGAACTCAAACGTAGGCTTCACATGGAGGCATGTGCTCCAACAACTAGGAGTACTAGCTTCATTTATAAAGGGTGTGCAACATCAACGGCTTTTTCTCCTTTCCCTACCTTTTAAAGACTAGGTACAGAAAGAAAGGACTCAGGCGTGACAAAGCGTTACTGTACTTTAGAACACCTGCAGAAAGAGAAAATTAGATGCAGGGAAGATTTTTTTTTTTTTTTTTCCTAAAAAAAGTCATTGATGGAGTTCAGGCTTATCCAATATTGGCTGGCAGTTCAGACAATATTTTCAGAGTTGGAATTTTGACTCTTCTGCGGAAAGACACAGCTCAGTATAATTGAGCAGGTTCTATCAAAACAAAGTGATACGGGCAGGGATATAGTCAGCATTCAGCAGACTGCAAATTATGTCTCTATCTGGATGCCTGTGAGAAATGGCAGTAGACAGAAGCAGATCTTTAAAAATCAAAGTCCTACTAAGGGGAAGCTATTGAAACCCACAGTATGCAGTCATCTGTTCTGTCTTTTCCAGAGCTTTCCTTTGTCTCATCAGAGGCAACTGAGGGTTAAATGCCAACTTTCTTATCAAATTGTGAAATACTAAAAAAAAACCCAAAACCCACATGCATGGCAGCATTGTTGGGGCCAAAATTCCCCAGGGTTGTGATGATAAGATTATGATAAAGATATCCAGAAAAGAAATATTCTAAACTAACGAGATTAAACAGGGTGAGATCATTCATTGATGAATTTATCCTGTGACCAAGAACAATGTAATGGGATTAATGATGAGGATTTTTGATCATAATAAGATGTGGGCTGATGCCTGAGAGAAAGTTCAGTGGTCGCAACAACTGCAGTGAGTCCCATGTGTAAAGACAACAGAATAATGCTTAACTGGCAAAACGCCTTGTTGTGAAGAGGAGCCTTTGCTATCATTTTATGTGAAAGCTCTGCAGAATTTAATAGACAACTGTAATCTTCCTTTCGTTATTATTTCTACTTTCTGACTGGTCCACCTAAATGCAATGGAAACACTGTATCCATGGCAAAGCTTTATATATGGCTGAAGCATCCTCCCAAGTAATCTTATTTGCTACTGGATATAATATGTAGTACATTTAACAGGGAGGCAGGTCTTCGTTATGTGCTCCCTTTGGCCGTAGGGATGGTCATTCCCATGGTGTTTTCATATCGGCAAATCATGGGATTTTTCCTCTCACTCTACGAGCTTATTTTGGAGACCGTAAGGCTTAAGTCTTACAAGAGCTTTGGAAAGCCTCCTTCACCCTAGCTTGGTGAGACTAACACACACTTGGTCACCTGGGGACATTTCCAGGAGAAATTCTTTGGGGAACACCTAAAGGCTGTGTGTTACAGAGAGGTCCATCCTGATCAGGGCTATGCTGGTCTCAGGGTGAAATTCATCTCACCTACATGTGAGCTGGTCACCCTAAGTCCTCGTTGTGGTTAGTGAAGAGAAATAGGATATTCTGCAGAAATGCGTTTCACCAACATCAGAAGATTAATTTAGGATGACATGAATCATCTTTAAAAACATCTCTCATGACAAAGTGAAAACAGAAGGACTGGTTCAAGAAGCCAACTATATTTATTCAGGTGATAAGGAAGGACTGTTCTGTATTATGACTTTACCTCTTTTTCACCAATGTGCTGGGTAGACTTGATCAATGTGACTGCTATGGTTAGCAAAACTATAGGGGCTTTAGTGAGGGGAAAAAAACCCCCACAAACCTTTAGGTTTCTGATGGCAAAATCATTTTTGGGTCTCTATGTGAAATGAGACATTTTCACAAAAGCTCTTTATTTCATCAAAAAGCCACTCTTTTTGCTTCAGAAAAAGAACAACTGAGCAAAATTTTATTAAATTACTGTAACTCTGTAACAGTCTTACACATATTGTCCAGCTGAACTCAGAAAGGTGCTGTAATGCAGTTCTCCTATTTTATGTACGGGGAAACACAGACATCAAAAGATGATGTTGTGAGCAGTGTGAAATAATTGTTAATAATTATGAAAACATTGTTCTATGGAGGCTCATCAGTTAGAAGGCCATCGACATAAGAAATGTAACTTAGTGCTCTCCAAAAGCAGGACGAGAGACTCCTAAAAGACAGAGTTTTAATGGAATTCATTGAACAAAAAGACACAGTTACCAGTAGCAGTCAGGAAATGCGTATAACTACATAGACGGTAAAAGGAAAAAAAAAAAAATCTTGGCAAGTACGTGCTTTGAAGTTTTCCACATAACTACACTTTCATAAAGAGAGGCCATGCACAGACTCTATTGAACCCAAATGGCTTGTCTGAAACAACTCACGTACAGAGAGCTCTCAGGGAACGTGTTTGACTGTTTTCAAGATTATATTTATGTTTATGTTCCTTACATGTGCTTAAAACTCCACATCTTTTTTATTGGCTTTGCTTGATTTAGATCAAACCCAGTTCTTCAAATAATTAACATTTTTACAACTCAAAAATGCCATATAGGTACTTGTTTTCAGCTGAAGTTCAGCCTAATCATATCTAAAATAATCTTAATAATAATCCTAAAGTATTTGCCAACTCTATCATCCATTAACTTTTTATGGTATGCAAACACTTCATGTTTTACTGACGTATTCCGAAAACACGTACAGAGGGACTAACTAGGTATGGGGGCAAGGGAGTTATCCCTAATTTGTAATTTCCTGTTATTGTAAATTATACCCGCTCTGCATCTTTATAGCCTCCTTCCATCTTGAAATGTTACTATGTTACTTTTCTGTTTAACTTATGCACCTTGAATGTTGTAAAAACCATCGTAAAAGTCAATGAAAACGCAATAACATTGTGTCAATCAAAAACAATGGAGCAATCTCTATTGAGCAAACAATTGGAAAGGTACAGCTAAAACGCAATTGCACCGTGTTGCAATTGATTAAAGATATGAATCAGAAAATTGAAAGTTTTTTTCCAGATTTAGTTATTACCAGTTGCTTAATTTATAGAGCAGTTACTTTGATCCTATCTCGAGCCCTGTAAGGAGGCTACCAGTACAGGCAGCGATACTGCCTCGTGTTGCTTCCATTAATATGGATTACCCACGATCGCCCTAAATGCGTGATCACTCAGCTAACGTTGCCACAATATAAGTCTGCTTCTATTCTGTTTACGTGCGTACTCAGGTAGGAACTTCCCTTTTTTTATCAGGAACAAGAAAACCATCGTACTAAAAGTCCGTCCAGCTCAGTATCCCACCCCTGACAGCGCCCTGCAGCGAAGCCCCAGGGAAGACTGTAATAACAGGGGAAGCATAAAGTCATCCTTCCCTAGTATGATCTCAGTGATGTGGCTCGGGGACCTCTTGACCCAGCGCTGCGCATCTTGGTGTCTAACAGCCTTTGTTGGATTCTTCTCCCCCCGCGCTTGCTTAATCACTTCTTGAAGCCAGTCTAGATTACACATCAGCTTGCGAGTAAATAACCTGGGGGGGGGGGGGGGTGCCCATTTCAGCCTCTACTGTAAGTTCACATTTGAAAATAAAATTTCTTCCAGGGCCACCAGAATGGATCGGAAGTCGAGCAGAGAGGAAGCCATCACCTCAGTGGTGGCGATATCTAAGAAAAGAGATCAGGAAATTTCAAGGCCAGTTGTGGGTATTTTTTTTCTGCTCTACCCAATTTTGGCAGACGCCTGGGAGTACAACAGCTTCTTCAAGAATCCAGACATCCTTTTGGTAAATATGGCAATTTGATTCTAAGCTCATTTTACGCACAGCAGATAAATAAGCAATCATAAACTATGTCATCATGAATAAAAGCCTTATTGAGCTCAGGCAATGAAAACCAATCAATAGAGGACACTCATCCCCAGTGAAAGCAACAACTAATGCTCTGCGGTTCCTGGTGGATACGCTGTCATTGTATTTTAAAACCACAAGGAATTCCCTGTGTCATCAGCAATGACCGCTTTATTGCTGGTGAATTAGGAAATGAGCAGGCCTAAAGGTGCATTTGAATTCCACAGACTCATTCATTTAGCTCATCTTCCAGTGCAGGAGATCACCTGGTTATCTCATGGGCTTGGACGGGTGCAGAAAGAGAAAGACAAGATCTTCCTTGTGTTTCAACTTACACATGACACTAGAGTGATTTTTTACTGTTCTTTCGACAACAGTGAGGCAAATTAAGGCTGATTATCAGTGAAAAACAAAAGATCAAGCTGATCTGCTGTTTTTGCAGAAATGTTACACTTCCTAACATTTCCTAGATTGAATATATCCCTTTTTTAAAGAGCAAAATTCTCTATTTCAAAGTAGCTCTATTCATTTTTTATGAGACAAGCTTTCTGAAAATGAATGGTTCCAACTTGAAATGAATCATTTTATTTATGTCTGAAAAAGCTATTTTATTCGACTTGGAAAACCATATGCCTTCCCCAGTATTTTTTATATCATGGAGTATTTTTAATGAATCAGAAGTTTTAGCAAACTGAAAACTATCTATGCTAATTTTGCTTTTCTACTATTTATCCCAAGATGAATACTATGCTGACTACCATCAGATGCCTTAAATCAGACTCATTTAGTCTAAAAACTGATCAAACTTCATTTAAACAATGCGACTTCTATTGAAAATATTAAAGGGGAGAAGAACAACAATTTCAAATCATTCATTTCTCTCTTGCTTAATGAATTATTGATTTGTGCTTTCCTTTTGAATGATAGTGCTCTGATGTGATAAACATTGATTTGAATCTTCATACAAATATTGTATATCATCAGCATGTTAGGGCAACAGAATAATACATACCAAGAGAGACCTGAAGGGATGGAATAATACAAAAAAAGTTATGAGGTGCCACAACTGTGCGCGCGTGTGTGTGAGTGTGCATAGGTAAAATAGCAAATGGAAATTAAAGTAATACATCCAGGGGAATGATAACGATGCAGAATTATAGGAAGCTTACATTTGGGTTAACACTGAACAGGGAACCTTGGAAAAGAAAAATAATGACTTTCTACTACTAGTATTTCTTCTAACTTGACATTTCTTGCGACCACAATAGCTGTCGCAGGTTTAAAGGGAGAGCTCTCTTACACCTTGTTCATGTTCAGAAGCTTTAGCTCCGTGCACAGCTATTCACTCCAATGGGAACTACACGCTCAAAAGACAAAAAGAAAGTGCTGAGAGCAGTAAACACATAGATAATCCTGTCCACCAAACAATTTTGCATTTCCTTTATGCACCATTTATTTCAGACAAAAAAGCTGCTGAGAGATTTACGTCAAAGGGATTTCCACAGCTCAGCTGCGCGAGGCTGGGGAGATGATTGAAGCGCTGAGCTGCGCTTTCCCGGGGACCTGTGCACACCCCTCTCCTGCCATGCCTGAAGGTGGGACATCTCACATGCTCTCCCTCAGACAAGTTCATTTCTAGCATCAGCTGGGTGGTTTTTGGCAGCCTGGATGAGGGGAAAGAGCCTGCGGTTACTGAGAGACAAAGGGACAATTGTTTTTTCTTTTTTCCCTTGGACGGCAGCAGGATCCCAGGACTGGTTGTCCTTCCTGTGGGTTGTTGTCCAAAGCGGGTAGGCTGGGAAGGTGTTCCACCACCCTTCTCCTAAGCCCTCTGCAAAGAGAGGAGCACTCGTCTCATGGCCATGGGGGAGAAAGCAGTGCTCAGGGCACACACGGAGCCAAAATAGCCAGGTCTTTCATAACACAAACCAAATCATCCATATCCAGTTCAAAAACACTCACGCTTGTCATGCAAACATCCTCAAATGAGTATGGCTGCACTGGGACAACAAATGCTCATGCTATCATATATATCCACAGCAAATTAGACTTGCAACTAATGACCTGTATCTATTACCCACCAGGACTACATTGAGATTTTGCCTAGATGGCTACAAAGGGTGGGGAATAAATATCACCGTTCAGGGACTAAGGAGGTCCAAGCATGCAAGCTCAGACCAGCAGATGCAAAGCCGGGCCAGGGAGATGTGGAAGCTGGGCTCCACCTTTCTCCAGCACGCCCAATGCAGGTGAGAGGATGCTGCCATTTATCCTGTTGTAGGCCAGCAATGGGATACGATCCCTTAGAGTAGGAAACAATTCAGCTTTCGTGTGAGCATCACCACATAGCCAACATTGGCCAGCTTGCTCTAAAACCCTGGCTCAATGATGTACGTGTAGGTAGAACCTAATGTAAGGTTAATCAGGCTAAGCAAGGTGTACAAATAAAGATATTCAAATAAATTTGCATAGAAATCCACATCAAACTTATTTTTTCCATACACATGCCTTTGTGCATGGTCTAATTCTTCTAAAGTGTCTCTCCAGACTCAATAGACTCCATAGAATGAGAAGCCCCTGAAAATTTTGCATGAGACTTTTTCCCAGGAGTAGGTGGTTAATTCAGAGTGGAAACCTTAGCTTCTTGTACTCTCACCAGAATCAGGTATCATATTTCTGTCACTCAATAAAAATGAATTCTCCATTCCCAGGAAATGTTTCTAGTATTAATTTAGAGAATGAATCACTTTTTTGTGGTTATCAGTAAAAAACCCCAAACAGTCCATTTAAAACCTATTAGCAAGTATAAGAAGGCTAAAGAAAGCATAATTCATGTAATTTTTTTTTTTTCCGCATGCCACATATTTAACAGTGTTTTGGAACACGAAACATAACACACACAGCTCTGATTGTCCGGTGGTAGATCAACATCCCGCACCAATGGTCTTACATACGGAGTGGGCAAATGAAACTTGAGACTTCAGTTTACAAATAGCTGGCAAAAAAAATAGATCGCAGGGTCGAAAACTTGTAATCATTATGGCATTTGCATTATGACAAATTAAAAAACTGGTATTCTAGGTTACGAACAGTGCTATAAAGCTGGTATTTGACACTGCATTGCAAGTTCATTTAAAATGTACTCTTCCACGACATGATGAGAACACAAATTATAATTAGGAAAGTAACCCAAGCAGAAAATTAGTCTGGAAAACTGGTCTGAGTGTGCTCCTGCAAACAAAGCCGTCCTGTGTCTTAACTTTACTGACTCGGTATAGGGAGGGATAGATGCAGAAGATAAAGACGAGGACAGATATGGTTTTCCGGGGGGGAAAAAAAAAGGCTTTTCACGTATGATCTGTAGTGTTTGAGTCATGCAAGTATGCACAAAGAGAAGCCCCACCAGATCCCGTCTTTGCAGTTAGGCACAATGTAGGCTGTTATAGCTGCGACGTACGGGTCTATACCTGGGGTTTTGTTCCCATAATCCCACAGGCAAAAATCCACATTTATGAGCACAGATAAGGTCTGCTGACCCCACCCTGAACCCGAAGCCTACTTCCACAAGTAAACGCACCCAAGATTTGTAACCAGCAAAGTGTTAGCTATAAAGGCAGTGATCTGAGAAAAAATGTGATTCAAAATTTCATTCTGAAAGAAAGGGACAAAAAAGGAAAAAAAGTCAAAAAAGTACTTGCTACCACTAAATGATAAAGCAAATAAATGATCTTGAGTAACTTATAAATGAGCAAGAAACACATCTGAAAATGTTTGCATTTGAGGTTTTCTCTTTTGGAAAAGTTTTGTGGGATTTAAAAGGAAAGATAAATAGTTCCGTACAAGTCACTGGGTATCTCTGTAGTTTAACTGTAGAGACTGGAACAAATCTATTGATTGGAAAATTATACCTACCTTTTAGGTGTCTTTTCTTGTGGAAAGGGGACGTGTATACTAGAGCGTGGTTGCATTGCACTCAAAGGAACGGATCATAATTTTTTATTAAATCTTATTTTCTTTTTCTGTAAGAGTTGATTTTCTTGATGTAACTGATACTACTTTGTTGTAAGGGCACCCGTGACTTCCCAGTACCTTACAGGGTTTAGCAGATTTATCTTTATTTAGAAAGAGATAAAAAGGAAAACAAAAAACTTACTGAAGCGAGGAACTATATTGACAGCTGCCCTGAAAAAAAAAAAAATATTCTCTGCTATAAGGAAGCAGAGTTTGGCAAAAACCGCAATGTTTGGTGAGTCTGAAGCTAGGTGTTTACTTAACACACAGGATTTTTAAAAGTGAGAATTAAGACGTGAGAGGCCTTATTTTCTCCAGGAATGGCCTGCATCCATGCCTGTTGGTGCATGCAGCACCGGTCAAGACTTTGGCAAAAAAGGCATTTGTTAGAAGGATGTGTAAAAACGTTACCAGGTTGCAGAAGAACACACAACAGCCCCTGTGCTGTACACTGCGGTTGGCTCTTCCCAGTTACGATCTGGGGAATTTATCACTGTTGCTGCAGGTGTTACCCAAAATATTTACCTGAGTACATCTTCAATCTCAAGTGTAACTGCACAACCCAGAAATTTGGTGCACCTCGACATCGGCTTTTCCCTGGCTGTGGGCTGTTGTCCTGAACCCTTTCTGCTCCCCTGTCTCACCTGCCTCCGGTGGTGCAAAGTAGCAACTTGAAAGTCATTCTCTGAGCACAGTTTTTACCCTAGATATTTTCAATAACCATTTTTAGTTCATTTTTGGCTGAACTAAACAAAACAAGAGGAACAGAGGCTGTAAGCGAGAGCAGAAACATTACTAGGAAAGTTGCCCTCCTGGTTTTTGTGGGACAAACGTTACTTGACGTTTAGGGGAACATATAAAGACATCAAAACACATTTCACCCAACGCAGCCTTAGACCCAGATCCATCATATTGACTCTGCAAGAAGCCAAATTATCTACAGCAGCTCCTGCTGGTCAGTGGGGCTCTGCCATGTTTTCCTAATTAGTACATTCTACTTTTATCTCCTACTCACAGGCTTTTTGGAGCATCTCACTTCCAATGATGAAATGGTGTGGCGATTCAGCCGGTGGTTGGCGACAGGAATAAGAAATCCAAATCAGGAAAAGCTCCAGGAAAAGTTGCTTGGACCTAAATTAAAGAGCAGACTGATTAGGGATAGTTGCTCATCTCAGTTTAAGGTTGAGGTGTATTAAGTTTATCCATTTCACATTAGTTCATATGCAAATTAAAAAATTTGTGTATGCATCCCAGGTGCCCAAGAGCTTGGGAAAAGGGAATGATAGTTTCACATACAACGCATGGTCTGACACAGGGTGAATACATGACTTTAGTGTGTATTTAAATCCATCCCTGGTCAGTACCTTCCCCGGAGCAATGTTTAATACAGGCTTCAATACCGAGCTTCTGTTCCTTCAGAGGTGATTTAAAACCGTGTCTGGACTGAGCACATGTTTATGAATTGTTGTTCAAGGTACAGATATTTCCTGAATCAGGCTGTAGAAGAAACCAAAAGTTTCCGAAACCAAAAGCAAAAATTAAAGTAATGGCTTATTATTGAAAAGCACATAAACACCTTTGCGGCCAAAGCTCCTCTTTTAAACTGCATCACTGGGACATGTGTTGCGAATTTGCAGAGCCCTTTTTGAAATCTTTTAGCCATATTATTTTTTTGTACGCAAAATGTCAAAAATATTTATAAAAGGGAAGCACTTCCTGTAAAGAAAAAATTGGGAAAGGAACGCAAATCCGTTTTTACTGCTTGTCAGAGCCTTCATGTGGGTTTTAGTTTTGACGAAAAGAAAACAACACACAATCATCAAAAACAAAACCAGCAATGATGATGTAGAAGATCTGGGAACTGAAAGTTTTATTTTTCATTATCGATTCCTGCTTTTTCATTCCTCCCCTATATATTTTCAGAGAAATGCCTTCTGCAAAGTAGCTATATATTATAAGCTAATTTAATTTTAAAACTCCGGTTCGGTGACATTTACAGGATATTTAACACTTTCCAAAACTGTGACTGTATTTATATTCCTGGATATAGTTTTAGGAACCTAATTTCAAGTTTAAAAATACTGACTCACAGGCATCTCGAGATGTGTGAGAAATGTCCTTTGGAACATGCATAACATGACAAGAATAAAGGTGTTGGGCTAAAAACCTGGTCAGAGAAATAAAAACCCACCAGGAAAGCTGTTAATCTGCTCACGTAAAACTGTACCAAGCAGCCTGCAACCTCCTTAGGTAAGGTTTTTAACCAAAGGACGTCTTGGGCTGTCCAAAGTCTTATTGAGGTGGAACTCAGTGGAACTCAGTAAGTCAAGCTTAGTAAGTCCTCAGTAAGTCCAACTTGAGGATACACATGGTATGATGTAGCCAACAGGAGGGGAAACTTGGTTATTAACATTTGATTATTGAACTGGGCAATAACACTTTGTGAAAGTTCAGTATTTCTATTTAGTGGAGTTCCCCGATTCCAAGAAGCAGGATATGTATTCCCCGTGGAAAGGATTTTCTGTGTTGGCAGCTTTCAGAATACCTGGTGCTTGTCATAAAGACGTGGATTCAGGTGACTGCACAATATCTGGGTTTATTATGAACAAAAAACCCTAAGAAAACCCGAACAAAAAAACCTAAGAAATCCCAATCAAAAATACTTTCAATATTAATTATAGTGGTTACAAGAAAAAAAATAAATATCGAGGCAGCAGCCCTTACAGTTACATCAGCAGAGGGCAAGGCCAACCCAAAGCTGTTCTTTGCCAAAAGATATCTCATGATCTGAACTCCTTTTCAGGATTTTAGAAATTATTGGGTTAGTTAGTAGTTTTCTGAAAGCTTGAAAAATCGCACTACAAATTTTTTTGGCGAATTTTCCATCACTTGGTTGGATTGAAGAAATTAGAAATGTTCTGCTTTCCTGGGGCTTTTCAGCACCTCCTCCTTTCCACCCTCCTACAGATTAAAAATGGTATGATGCAGCAAGACTGGCCAGAAGAAAGAATATGCAGAAGCACGTCTTAGAGCCTCAGGCTTTCCAACTCCAAAAGACAGGGATGAAAGCTCCAGACGCGCGTGCAGCCATGCTGTTAGAAGGTGTAGCCCCAAGATTACTTGTAACGTACAGTTGAGAAATCTCCCCTTAAATTTGAAACTCACAGGCTGCTTCCCTCTGCCTCTTCCCTTGCTGCCTAACTCCTCCAGTTTTAATTAATGATGCTATTATGTGCCTCCATTGCAATATAAGACCTTGTTCAGGCAGTACGCAGGAGCACTTTGAAGGAGCCCTCCAGACAAATGAGGACTGTGATTACTCTTTTCATGTTAAGACTTCTTTAAAAAAATATGTGGTCATATAGAGAGGTCATTGCAGACGTCTTAAGTGAAATCTGTACCTGCATTAGTGCTCTTCAGCAGCTGAAATAGGTTGAAGAGGACTAAGTATAGAAAAAGCTCAGATTCATTGCTGTCTTCAGAGTACACCCTTTCCTGTCTGACCTCTAAATACTGTTCCTGCAGTGCTTTGTCCATGGGCACCATTGAGTAGTCGCAGTGATTTACCAATGGCCAAAATCCTACATCCGGATATAGGTGTTACCCTTTAATTGTGATGCCCTTAATTTGCTACGCCCTTAATAATTTGTTTTAACTTTCGGTCAGCCCAGAATTGGTCAGGCAGTTGGACTAGTTGATCGCTGTAGGTCCCTTCCAACTGAAATATCCTGTCCTGTCCTGTCCTGTCCTGTCCTATCCTATCCTATCCTATCCTATCCTATCCTATCCTATCCCATCCCATCTCATCCCATTCTAATTGCTAGCCCCAGACTCACACCAGTACCTTATCAAAAGCTTCCCCTCACTGATGTATGGAAACAACTCTTCCTCTGGAGCTCCTTGCCTTGGAGGACAGCTCTGGGAATACAGCTTTAAGAGCTAAACCTTATGAGGATGGGGGCGAGGTACCCCAGCCTGGTCCGAGAGGTTTTCTTCACCTCCATCTGATATTTTCCCTTATCTCCATCTCCTGTACTGACGTATAGGTCTTACTACATCATTTCTGTCCCTGACCACTGTTGGTAGACTTCTGCTATTTACTGATTTCCTTATCTCTGCCACAGCCTCATTAACTCAATACATCCTGTAAGTTTTCATCCTCCCCGAGTCCCACGAGGATTTCTCAAGACAGTATGTGCCAATACAGCTTCCAGGTGTGGCTGAAATAGCCCAGAGATATAGGAAAATATCCGTTCTCTGTTCTGTGACGCAATGTTATATCAAGCTGCATTCCTCAAAAGATATTCCCTTTTGCTTTACGGTGCGGCTACCTTTGATTGCTTAAAGGTAAGCCATTTTTCTTAAAGAAAAGGAAGGAAGCATATCTGTAAATCGTTTTACTCTGCTTGTTTGAGAGTCACCATTGTGAATCAGACACCGCAGCAGATAAAGGCTTTCAAGTTAAGCTGAAAACCAAAGCGTCATGACTGCGGCCGTAAGAGCCGCCTCTTGTGCGGAGAGGGGAGGCAGGGGAAGCTATAACACCATTCGTCACTGGATTGTCACAGATCAATGCAAACTGAATGACCAAATACTTTCTTTCTAGTCTCTTTTGCTTCCTGTTTGGGTTTTTTTTTGGTTTGGTTTTGTTTTTAAATTTTATTTTATTTGAGCTCAGTGTTCAGGTGCGAGAGTCAAAGGAATAAAACATCCTTACTGAAATGTAAAAGGGGAGAGAGAAGAGTGAAAAGTAAGAGGGGGAAATATTTCTAAGGCTGGTTTCTGTAACACTGGTTTCCAGTGTGTTGCAAATCTATTAGTGTCCCTTTAAGAATACTCTTATCTTGGTTTATAAAAGCTAGTGGCACTAAAAACACAGTAATTAACATGTTCATAATGTAAATGCTAATCATTTAACATGTCAAGCATCTTCATCCCCTACTGAATCAATATGAATTATTAAAACAGACTCTTTAAGACCTTTAAAATCAACTCTCAAAGCATGCACTAAACAACCGCACCGTTGGCATACGGGAGCACCAAGTTACAAATTTATGTGTTAGACTGTCTGACACGCTCGTTCTCTTTGATGGGAAAAAACAAAGCCAAAAAACCTCCCCTCAAAATCTTATATTCAGAACTGCATAATCGGTATGCGTAAGTAAAATGGTTATTTTTTTTCTCAGAGATTTTCTGATTTTTTTAAACATAAAACTTATAGAGAGAAAAAAAAAAGAAAAAAGAAAAATAATCTATTCAGGTCACGGAATAAGTTTGTCCATAACAAAGTTGTGAGACAATCCAAAATGTTCTTGAGGCAGTAAGTATACAAAGATAATAAAAAATAAATCTAATAAAGTGAAAGTTAAACTTCCTAGTTTTAAAATAGTTTCTGTCAAGATTGTTATTGGTCATGAAGAAAGTTATATATGCATTTGGGAATTGATTTTAAATACTATAAATAAAGACTAACTCTTAAAAACAAGGTTATTTCCATGTTCCCTGCAGAAAGGGCAAGAAAAAGGTTTATTTTCAAAGATCTGCAAAATAGAGATGGAATTATTAGATGGATGCATCTTACCTCACAGCCGGCTCACAAAGCTTTGAGGAAAAGTCATGAAGCTGCTTTTGTATATATATATATGTACATAAAGACAGCCAAACTTCTGCATCAGATGGCTGTTTCCTGGCCAACCCATTGAAAGATGATGTCAGATATGACTTTTTTTTTTTTTTTTTTTTTGTTACAGACACAAAATAAATGAAGTTTTGCAATTGGGTACGAAATGCATCACACAAACAGCGGGTCTCAAATAGTTTCCCATCAAATTGCACAATGCTCACGTTAAAGTCTCGTTCTCCTTGAACAATCAGATAACGGACTGGATGGTAATAGGCCAGAGGTTGTTCTTGCTTCAGGAAAATCCTCTACATCCATGAAGCCAATTGATAGGCATTTTTCACGATGCTACGATACTTCAGTACGGCTAGATCAGCTTTTCCGCAGGAGCAGGAGAGCACAGCCCCCCTGCAGTGCGTACAGTCAGATTAATTCACACCAGCTGGGAATTTAGCCCTCATTTTCTATATCTTGATCCACCTGATCTCAGGTATAAGCTGAAGTTCTACCTGGGCAATCCTAAATCCCTTCTTTATTGCAAGAAAGGAGGAAACTCATTTCAGAGAGGTTAAAATTTTACAAAGTTTGTGTACTTGGGAATAATTTATGAGGGGTTATACGCCTGATAGAAGATAAGAGCTCATGTACCTGGCTTTCCTGGCATGAAAAATAAGTCTTAACCTCCTACCACCACCCTCAAAAGAAAAAAAAAACCCAAACAAAACCCCACTGGGAAAAAGTTCAGCACGTTGCCTCAGATGCTTTGAGATTAGCACAAATTACAGTCAAAGGGCAAAGAGAAGATGGAGAATTCCAGATCTGGGGCAAAATAAGTCAGCTGCAGTTAGGAAGGCTTTTCATGCCTGTTGAAAAGAGAAGAAGCTACTTGATATTTGAGGGGGGTGCCGTGCTGCCAGTCCCTTGTGACTTCATCACAAAAACTTCTTTTCACAACAGGATATGAAATAAGCATGAGAGATGTGAGCATGGTCTACTGTTTTCTAACTCATCTAATGAGAAACATTACCTCCAAACTACTCTTGGTAAGCTCTTAAACCATTCTGGCTACATTTTTATGATTTCTGAGAAGTGTCATTACACCAAGACCTTCTCTGAATTCCTATTTGAATTTCCCAAATTGCTCGTTAAGGCTATGGAGCCACCAGATTGATGTGGGCTCTTGATGGTCTAATACCTGCCTCTGGAGACAAACACAGTCAGATTTCGAAGTTCTGTAAAAGGTGAGGGAGCTGAAATAAAAGTCCTGCTAGATTTCCCTAGTTTATGTTCTCAGGACCTGAATGTGACATAACTTTTCCTTCCTTTTTTGTCCTTTTTTAAAAAAACCTCATACACCTGCAACTAATGTTCCTAAAGTCAGAGATCCAGAGTCAAAAGCCTGACATAAATGAAAACAGAATTACAATGTAATTAGCTTTTGCAGGATATTGTTTGTATTGCTCTTTCACAACACGAAGCGCATACAGAGCAAGCATTAGGCTACGATTTTCACAAAGTAGTTGTGGAAATCACATAAAGGCAAGTAACCAAACACCAGGAGGAAAAATTGGGGACAAATGTGAACCTCCTTGGCTGTGAGCAGTGCCAGGAAGTACAACCAAACTAGATTTTTACTTTTTTCAGAGATGGGATAGGACAACTGTCCAAGAGAGGTGAGGTGAGGCTGAAGCCGTGAAGAAGGGGAAGGAAGAAGAGAGACAAAAGGGGAGATGTTACGGCTGAAGGGGATACTCTCTGGAGACGATGGCTGTTTGTCACCGTGTAAGTATAACCAAATACGATGATCCTTAAACCACTCCAGGACTGTATTTATGTAGTAGAAATAACAGCCATTAATGAGAGAGAGAGTGCAGAAATCCCTCAATGCAGGTAAACCACAGAGGTTGGAAACAAGAATCTTCTATAACACATCACAAATCCTCACAAAAGAGGGGACCCTAGAGCCCGTCAGTGTAAAACTGATCAATAGTTAAGTGGGGCATGTGAGACTAAATAAGACAGGGTGGTTCAATGGATTCATTTGCTTTTTCTAAGACTCCTGATACTTGGAGTTGTTGTCCAGGGTTGAGCCTCCCAGGAACTGACACCACACTAATGTTGTCTTGTACTAGATGATTTGCTACGATTTAATTTTGCAGAGATGTAAATGGACACAGCAGTATCAGAACGTGGTAAAAGGATTATCATCTGGAAAAGCTTACACTAACGGCATGAAAAGCGGACAGGATAGAAAGCAAGCACATACAATAGAGTTGTGATGAGATTACTTGATCACGCATAACTCCAAACCGAGTGTCTTTAATATAAGGAATTATTTTTTAGGGAAAGAAGGACTGAGCAACAGAACATATAGTTCATTTAATGTCCATAATTTTTTCCCCCAATATTTGGTTGTAACAATTGTGTTTTTCTATTCTATAACAATGGCAATTTGCTCATTACCACATGAAGAAATTGGCAGTGAAGCAGAGCCCTTAAGTATGAATGTTTATAATTTAAGAATTCTAGAATTTGCCTTATGACTTGCTGTCAGCTTTGAGTATCTACTGACTGAGAAGAAGCATGGCCAAGCAGTTTGTCATTTCTGCAGGGAAGATACAGTGAGTGACATTTCTATTAGGGATGCAGACATGGTGAGCTCTACAGTATCTGCAGTGACAAACTATCTGCTGAGAAGAAATATCATGTGGTTGTCATGCATATCTGATCCTCTAATTACACATACTCACACAAACACTCTTAAAGGAAGGGACTTCTCCAACAGAGAATGCTTCCAGCAGGATTAGACTTGCAAAACTCTGCAGGTCTGTCCATTTTAGGGTATGAAGGCAAATCTTAAAGACTAATTCACAACACGGTCTGGCATTCTTAGAGATGGGAAATTAAAAAGAGGGACAGGGAAAGGAAGTGAAGTCACACAGCAACTTGTTTAGAAGACCAGAAAAAAGCTAAGGCCAACATCCTTCGAAGCCGGCCACAGACCTGAAGTCACAACTAGAACACTAAGACAACCCAGAATTTTGCAAATTTGACTTTCAGCTGGCTTATTTCCAGCTATGGCAGAACTTTTGACCTCATCTACCTTGGAATCTATTGCCGGCCAAAGGGAACCTGTCACCTCTGAAAATCAGCCTGACTTTATTCCCTACTTCTCTTCAAGATTCTGTGCACAAATTTGACTTACGTCAGATATGACTGACTTCACAAGGCAGACACATGGAAAACTAGAATTCAAACTGATTCAAGACCTCTTCTGATTCTTCTATTAACAGTGAACCAAAGAATCAAAACTGTCACCCCACCTGTTAGTTTTCTATGCAAGATAGATATTAATCATGTATTTCACATCAATCAAGGTGCTGAGTCATTAATGATGGGATGGAAGGACATAGAAAAAGGTATGTATTGCAAGGACATAGAAAAAAGTATATATTGCAGTAGAGCTCTGTATCTTGGAGGTCCACCTTTCCTGGAAAAGGTCTCATCAAACATCATCATCCCCATGAGCTGTGACGATCCCTCTTTCAGCACGTGACACAAAAGACCAGATGCATTCCTGGATCTGATGCTGTCTAGGCTATGGAAAAAGATACGGACAAGATCTTTCTCTCATCCCTCCTGCCTGACGGAGGACAAGATACTTGTGCTGTTTTTGAAAAATGCTGCATACTGCCGTTATAGAGGTTGGGACCGAAGGGCTGCCAGGTCAGTGACTGGTTTTACACCTTTTGAAATAGAAGATGGGGAGAAATAGTCTGCTGGAGCAGAAGGAGAGGGAATCATTCTTCCTTGAGCCCATGCTTGGGTGGTGTTCCTTATGTCCCTTGCTGGACATCAGTGATTTTAGATCCTGTCTATGCAAAAAGAAGGCTCAAATCCTTCCTGAGCTCCTTGACCCTTTCCAGCCCATCATAGCAACTCCATGTATCCACCTTGTCACCAGTGAGACTTCAGTCCTCAATTTCTGCAGGAGGACCAGTCTGTAGAGCTCACATGGCTTCTCTCAGGTCTAGTCTAACAAGAAGTTAAGGGTGTAAATCCATCACAAATTGCAAACTGTGCTCCAGAGAGCAGAAGATCTTGGGGACAGTCTTCAGTACAGATTTACAGTCCTTTAGGACTTTTGCACACATGGTCTGAATACTCTGAACTACTGGGCTGTCATGACTTTAATCTTGTCCAAATCCACCACAGTCAGGTCTGTAAGAGTTACCTGGATGGAGCAGGGGAAGTCAAGCAAGAGGAGTCACGCTGACTCAGGTTAGAAACCTGGTCATGGTACCTTCACGCGTTGGAGCCAGTTGATGCTAGGGAAAAGAAGCAAAAACCACAGATCTGTTTCTTTCTTGTCCATTTTTCTTGGCAATAACAGTGAGAGACCTTGGGGACAAAGTTGCAGGAAGCAGGGGAAATCACATGTTTTTCCAATTTTATAGACTACCAGCAGGCAGAGTGGCAGCTCAAAACTGGAAGAAATGTACCACGCTGACACTCATATGCCTCCTGTGAGCTAGATTCCTTTATTCTGTATAAAACAAAGTGAAAAAGTGTTCATTGTGGGATCAGTTAGCAGGGCAAGGAGACATTAAATAGCTCCTCCAGCTTCCCAGTAACACCAGTCCTACAATAAGAGATCATCTCGAAATCACTGCCCCTGCAAGGAGAATATTTCCTGCAACTCCCAGTGCTCGTCTCTTTTTCTGTGGAAACGTTGTTATTTGAAGAAGAGGAGCCTGCTTTAAACAATTTGCTCTGCTCTTACTGTGACAGAGTTTTATCTACCTGTCTTACTATTTTTCATGCAAGTTTTCTGGCTGCTCCGTGTCTAAATTCACAGAGCTTAGCATAAACCTCACAGCTAGGAAGAAGCCTAAAAGTAAGGGTACAGAGTTATTGGATCTCTGACTTCGGCCAGCTTCACAGTAGCTCTCCTCACCTTGCAATTCCACTTCCATCACCAAAATCCTTTGCTGAAATATGAGCCCTAAAGACACAGAGCCTCACATGGTGACAGAAAAGCAGTGTGCTTTCCTGGGAGCCACCCGACAGTGAGCATTTCAGCGTTTCACTTCTTGGTGATTTTTCAGCTGACGGTATTAGGTAAAATAGTATTAAGGTATTCAGGCTGCGACGATGTCTCCCACAAATAATTTCCAAAAATTTTTAATCTTCCCCAAGGAAACTGTTATTTTTTCAAAACTTCTTTTAATTAAAAAACCTTTCTTTTCCATGTGAAACATCAATACAAATATTGTCTCCATATGAGACATTGGTACAAATTAAAATGTCTATAGTGATTAAAATAGGCTTTGCTAAAACATGGTGATGAGCTAAATTCCATCAGCTGTATACAATTTTCTGGAAAAGCTCTATTTTATTTTGGTGTTCAGATAAATGTCACTTTTTCCTTTACTTCTCATTTAGCCTCCTGCAGTACCAACGTAACATGCATGTAGGGATAGATGATTCCAAGGAGCAAAATCTGACTTCACTTGCCCTAAAACAAACAGGCTGTTTTTAAACAAAGACTTCTTGAGATTGAAAACTCTCATTCCACAGTTTGCTGAATCCGGCTGGTATCTATCTCAGCGGCATGGCTGGGAGTCTGGCCCCGGCAGGGTTTTTATTTTCTGCTCAGCCTCCAGCAAAATTCTTCTTGACTGTTTTAACAGTTTTGACTTCGGGGACCGCCGTATTGTTTTTGACTCTAAGGAAGGATGGAGAGTTTATAGCGGAGGGCCCTGGGGGAGCTGCATTTGGCATCTTGCTATATCACAGGTACTTGTTAGGTGGATACCACTATGAGGGCTAGCTTCCCTCTGCCTGTGTCTTCCGTCTGTAGAACAGGAGACACGGAGCTATCATCATTACGCTGGAGAAGAGCTATCAATTAGAGCAAGAGACGGCAGTCATGAAATCCGTACAAGCACCTCACAGAAAGTTAGAACAAACACGTTTCTTTCTGTTTGCCGTTCTGTTTCCGCGTGCACTAACTACAGAGGCTCGCGAGAAAATCAGGAATGCAGCTGTCTTCTCACTTCAAGTGAGATCATCCAGTTCAGCAGGCAAAGGAAATAAACAGCTGAGAGAGCACTGAAGTGGAGGTTATGTTTCCTTTGGAGCTGCTGTTTATAACGTGGATGCTGCAGAAGATGCTTATTTACTCCTTTTAGAATAGCTCCTGCGCTCAGAGCGGTTTTTGTTGTGTTGCTCTTACGGTCCTCAGAGAACAGCAGGGAGTACCCTTTTTTCACATAAACCTTTGAGAAGCCACTTAAGATTCAGGCCTTCTTTAACAGAGCCACTCACCGCCTCTTGGGAGCAGGAGGACCTGTACCACCCTCCCCCTCTTCCTGATGTCTCCAATTACGATCAATTAAGAATTTTTTTTTTTTTTTTAATTAAAAAGTAACTATATGGCCTCTTTCTGGTAGGAAGAGTAGACAACAGATAAATGACTTCAGAGTCAGCAGTGTAACACACAAGCATTCCCGCAGAGCCATCACTACATTGCATCCTCCCCTCCACATCCCTCAAGGTTTTTTGAAGTCTAAGTGCACACGGCTATTCGGTCACAAAAGTCTCTGCAGGTACTTTCTGCTCGAAATTCTACCTCTGTGGAGGGACCACCAGGGCGTACCAGAAACACCTTTGTGTGGTCTTTCATTTAACTTACTTGTTGCAAATTATACCAATAAAAAAAACTTTCACAAGTACGAGTGGTTGTGGCAACTACTTGGTAGTTCTGTGAAAAGACATGGACTAGATCATCTTGGGCAGTCTTGTGCCATCTTGCTTCCTTTAAGTAAAACACTACTCTGTGTCTAAGCTTAATTTCCCTGGAGACAATACCATCAGAGCATCAGGGCACTTCCTAATTTGAGTGTCAAATTTCAGGTAAAAGGAGATATTTTACTAGCTGATGTTGGCAACCTTGCTAGCAAGACTTTACAGGACTTTGAAAGAATGAACTTGGCTTACCACAAATACTTCCTCCTGTAACCTAAGAATCTTTTGGTCTAGACACAGAAACGGCAAAGGATATATTGTGCTAGGAATGAGAGGGCAAGCTCCTAAACAAAGGTTTCCCACTGCCTGTCTGGCGTTCACAAGTCTGGTTAATTTGTCAGGCGTTAGAGAAGAAGATTGCTAGGAAGATTCCCCCATGCACTGCTAAAAGAGAATGCTCTCCTCAGAAATGTAGCCTGAATGGGAGGCAGATAGATTGCAAAAGTTAGTCCTGATTTCGCTGTCCTTTGCCTGCTGAACGCTAACTTGGGGAGAACAGCTCCATTAAAACAAAAAAGGAGGAAGATGTCTTGCCTTGCCCTGTAGTTCTAACTATGGTGCAACTGGATACCAGGGGTGTGACTCAGGGCACACCAAGTGCACTTTGTCATGAATTCCTTGCCTGGTCCTGGAACTCCCCAGCTTTTCTTTGAGTAGGTGAGACAAAGGACTAGTTTGAGATGATGGACTGACTGGGGACAAGGTGGTTGACTGAACTCTCACCCTTCACAACAAAGTATTTGACTAATTGGTGCAGCAGCTCTCCAAGTGGGGATTTTAGATGCTCCTGGACATACCTCAGCTTAAGTAGCCCCTGCCGTGCCCAGCTCAATTCACAGACACTATTTGTATGTAATTTTACATAAATAAGACTCTTGTAAATTGTCAATAGAAACTATTCCTATAGATACGGAGATTGTCACATAGTACAGCCTTTTGCACGTAGTTTGGAGACATAGTGTATGTAGGAAAAGCAAGTCAACAGCAATGGATCTGGTGTGGTCATGTGGGACCATGGGCTGGCCGGGTATGAGGATTGAGCAGAGCAGCAGTTTGGTGACCAAACTGCTCATCAGGGTCATCAGTCCTGTGACTATTAGAGTCACTTTTAAGAGCAGGAGGAGTTCCTTCCTTTTTCTGTTAGACAGCAGCATACCACCAAACTCCTTTATCCAACCTCAGATCACTTCATCCAATGTGGCTTTGTCTTATAGATTCCAGGTGCTATTTCATAGAATCATAGAATCATAGAATGGTTTAGGTTGGAAGGGATCTTAAAGATCATCTAGTTCCAACCCCCCTGCCATGGGCAGGGACACCTCCTACTAAACCAAGTTGCTTAAAATCTCATCTAACCTGGCCTTGAACACCTCCAGGGATGGGGCAGCCACAGCTTCTCTGGGCAACCTTGGGCCAGTGCCTCACCACCCTCAGAGTGAAAAACTTCTTCCTGAGATCTTATCTAAATCTACCCTCTTTCAGCTTGAAGCCATTATCCCTTGTCCTATCACTACTTGCCCTTGTGAAAAGTCCCTCTCAAGCTTTCTTGTAGGCACTTTTCAAATACTGGAAGGCTGCTATAAGGTCTCCTGGAGCCTTCTCTTCTCCAGGCTGAACAACCTCAACTCTCTCAGCCTGTCCTCACATCAGAGGTGCTCCAGCCCTCTGATCACCTTCGTGGCACTTTTCTGGACCCGCTCCAACAGGTCCATTTTCTGTATAGTGCTTTAGAAAACAGGAAAGAAGCGTGAAGACCTGCTGACCAATTATCCTACTAAGCTTGTGAGCCAAGCCCTTAAGACCAAAGTTATTTGCAGAGTACTGTGGGAGTATGGATGAGTCTCCTGAAACACCCTGTAGCTTTGAGAGGGTCTGGTTAATCTGATGGAAGAGGCAATTGCACACGTGTGTGTGTGCACACAGTGGGAGGTAATAATAATAATAATAATATATATGAGTAAAAAGAGAGAAGAGGGATTCTTTTTCCTGAAAAAGCAACTTCTGAATTTGCTCAGTGCAGAGCTATTCCAGCTCAGAACAAGTTGCAGAAGACGAATTCACTGAAAAACTCATGTTTTTTTTCCTTGGCCTGGAACCTTTCAAAAGTGTTTGGGAAATGCCATGAAGGAATTTGTCTGCATGCATCTCTCCAAAAAGCGAAATGAGAGATGCTTCACCCTCCCATGTGAAGAAAGCTTATTATATCTGCTCTAGGGGGGAAGGAATATTAACACATATGCTCCTTCAGGAGATTGAATTCATTTTAATTAATGGGGACCTCAAAAATCAGGTACAAAAGACATTAATCGACTAACCAACTTTCCAGGGTGTTGGTTTTACCCACTAGCCCATGCTCCTTAATGACGCAGTTTATTGTGTGTTACTTTTAACAGCCAGGACAATGTCAGGACTCTGGTAAGAAAACTGCTGCCAATAGAAGGTGCTGGATCCTGTCCTTAAATCAAAGTATTAGTTCCCTTCCTATTACACAGAGATTGCTAAAGGGTGCTTTTTTTGACAGAGAAATATAAGTAAAATAAATAAACTGTGAGAACTGCCTTTCTTCCTTTCATGGTTTGTGTTAATTTATGAAAGCATGATGGAATTAATGGAAATGTGGCTGAGACACAACATCCTGCTTCTATGTCAGTCACAGGTAGTCTGCGATATAACACACTTGTGAAAATATCACATAGTTTAAGAAGAATGAGGAATAATTTGAATATCAGAACTCATGAATTCCAACCGCCAAAATTTTCGTCTCCTGCACGTTGCCTTAAGTGATACTGGATACTGAATGCATCCCTTACTAGACACCAGAGAATCCACACAATCCTCTTTACTAAGAAGAGGCCTCTTTGCTCTCTTGGGTTTCGAGTGTTTCTGATGCTCCCATATATTTTTTTTATATTTGTTAATAATTTTTTTAAGTCTGAATTTTTAATTCGTTGAATTCTTTCTCTCTGGGGGAGTATTAATCGGGCACCTTCCCTCACCCAGCCACTTCTTTTCAAGAATGCTGTGAGGACTGGGTAGCTCTGACATCATCACTCCTCTGTCAGATCTGCAGCTGATTAATTGATCCAGCAGTTATTAAGTGGGACTGACAGACACAATGATCATCCAAGCCTCATTTCCCGAAGAAACCAGGCTAAAAATTGTTCAGCAATTATCACTAATTGGCCAGGATGCATCTCCAACATTCAATGAAGAATATTTAATCTGATATTGATGTTCATCTTTTTTTTTTTTTTCTTTCAACACTAAAACCATATTTGTCCCTACCTCACACTTTCCCAGGGGTTCTTCCAAAGACCCGCCTCCCTAGAACACTTCTCTGTCCAGATTCCTTGAACACAGCTACTAGGGGTCTTTTTATAAACAAGATCATCTTGGATAACACGAGGATAACTCATGGATAATTTGCATAACTATCAACCTCTGGCAATAACAGAACTATGTCCTCAGGTAGTCAAAATAACCAGGTAACTGAGCCTTCTAATGACCCCAACAAAAGTGAGACTGAACTTGGATCACAAAGCCACAGGAACCTTTATCTTTCCTTGACCAAGCTGAAACCATCCACCCAAAGGTTTTGAGCCTCTCATGCTGTGTTTTACTAGACCACGGAAAAGAACAAGGTCTTCAGATCGAAACAACTCCAGTTTGCTGGGATGGAAAGCAGCAAGCACACCTCTGCTCTTAGGGAACACCCTCTGAGCAAACACAATGCTGAATCCAAATGAAGGCACCACCACTCTGCAGAGCGTAATCCAAGAGCGTTTGGATGCCCAGTTCCCACTGAGAATCAATCCTGGTCACCAGTATCTGCCATTCATGGATCACAGGATCAGTTATAAACTTTCTGTGTATATTTGTACATTTAAGTGTGCTCAAATCACCATTTATGAGATGCAGCTGCAGCTAAACAGCTAACAGCAGCTCCATGTTTCTGTGAAAAAAACAAGGTTTTGTAATTGCAAGGTGTAAAATGCCTAACTTTGGAGAGGACTCGTAAAATTTGAAAGGGAACAGAATGAAATCTCTCAGGTCAGTCATTTATATTAGATTTGGGGTTGGCCATACATCTACTGATGGGGAGGTTGGGGAAGGAGGGATGGATACTCTGTCAGTGCAGGTGGAAGGGAAGACGTGGCCCTTCCCACCCACGGCCCTGGGAAGCGCTGCTGTACCTGTACATCTCAACTCTCTGAAACGGGTTTCGACGCTGCTCTGTGGGATGAACCGTGACGCTTGCGTTAGGCCGTAGTTTAACAGCCACTGGCACGTAAGGATGTCATGCTACAAAGAGAATGACATCACAGCGTGGTTTGATTGCATTACAGTTGACGTCAGCAGGACCCTAAAAGTGATTCTACGATATTCCGTTAAATAGATTTAAAGAACTGTAAAGACTAAGGGGTTATTTCCTTGGGGAAAAAGTGTGGCAAGGCAGTGGGGTTAAGGGTATTTACTGGCAAAAGACAGGGAAGAGAGACCAGAGCGGTCTCTTCCAAAGAGACTGTTCCAGGGCTGCAGCACTTCACCGCAGTCAAACCAAAATGGCCAGGTCTGCAAAGACAACATGGGAGAGACACTTAATAAAATTAAAAAAAAAAAAAAATCGATTTTTTTTGGTGTTGTAAAGAACAGCACATGGCACGGATTTAATGTGGTAAAAGGGCAAGGTATTAGAGAGAAATTGCTTTTTGTGAGGGCCAGTTTCAGATGTTCAGTTGGTTATAAGGCTAATGTTTCCAGGAGAGGATTCCCAGCTATCACAAAACTGTACTTTATCTTACAGTCTTGGCTTCAGCCTAGCTCAAAGCAACAAAAAGTGCTGAATGCAGAAAAGAAATACACATTTTAAGTGTAATTTTGTCATTTCTATGTTTCTTCATTTCTAAAAAGATAGAGTCCAACAAGTAACCTATTACTTTCTTTGAGAAACTTGGCTTGTGACATTTTCATATAACTCAGAATTTTCGACATCTGGCTCTAATTAAGAAGCATTTTTCTACTAGGAACAACGATTACAGTGTCTGAAAGTGCTGTTACATAGATATGATTCATATCTCCCTCCTCAGAAGCCCGTCTTATGTCCTGAAATTCAAGATTTGTAAATCCTTTAGCTAAACATTTATATCTGCTACTCGGGCCTTGATTGTGCAGGTGTTTAAATTTGCAATGTTTTGCTGAGGTTGATCTGTAAATGCGTAACAGACGCGTGAGTGTTTTGCAAGTCTGGGAACTTTTCTGTCAAGGTTTTTCCAGTTTCAGGTAATGTATTGAATTCTGTCTCCTGTGCAATACATTTTACAGTAAAAAATGCCCCATGTGAAAAATTAACTTCCTGCACTGACTGCCAACCGCCTTCCTCAAACTATAAAATAAGGGAAGAAGGATGCCCGACTGAAAATAAAACAACAACAACAACAAAAAAAAACCACAAAGAAAATTGGTTGTTTAAATTTTAATCTTACATAAGCATTAAGGTTGGTTGGTTTGTTTGTTTTGTGGGAGTTTTTTTGTCAGCTAATAAAAAGAACCTTTTCCTATACTATGCATTGAGAAAGACTATATCAGGAATATCATCTGGGCTGGTTTTATTTCTGCATACAATTCTCTGAGGTGAATTTATCTAGAGATTAAGATGACCTCTTCCCTGACAATTCAGTGCTGCTTGCCAGATGTTTGATGGGAGAATGATACATGACAGGGCCATGTCCTTCCCTCGCCTAAGATAATACATAATAACTGTATGCAACCTTGGAAAGGACGCTGTTGTGCTTCAAATGCGTATCGGCACTACTCTAATTAAAAAGAAAGTCAAGTAAGTCATTAGTATGGTTGAGCACAGACAACAGTGCAGCACACAGAGAGGATTTAAAAAAAAAAAATAAAAGGTAAAGGTCACTTACCCTATATAAATATACAAAGCATGGGGAAAGCCACTGCTGCAGTGCCCGAGAGTCTTCTCTTTAACTCTGAGGGCCGAGTGGGCTTTGAGACTCATTTTTTGTCCTGTTTTAGCACACGATAAAGAAATACAGTGGGGAAGTCCAAGTCAGGTTAGATTTACCATGTATTCCTTCTCTCATTTGGGAGCTGACAGGTTCGATGGAGAGACTTGGGAGAAACTGTGTTCCCTCACACCTGCGTATCTACCAACGCCAGATCAACTTACAGCCCCAAGCCTTGAAGTTTAGCAGAGGTTCACTGATAAGGAACTTCATTTCCCTTCGTTGTGTCTTCTGTTGTGATGATTAAACCATCTTACCCTAAAGACTTGGTGGAAAACGTAAAAACAAATCTCTTTCCGTTTCTCAATGAGACGCTTACATTTAAACTAGATTAAGAAATAATAACTCGGAGGAGCTCATTAAAATCAGAGGAAAATAATAATATTTGGCACTGCTGAAAAAGAATTGCCAGCTACCTTTTATTTATGGCTTCTTATGACCAAGCGCATTTTTTCTCAACCAGAAGCAATTAAATGTTACCAGTGTGGTATTATCTAGCACAAGCAAAGCACAACCCTTACATCGGTATTTAGCTTTTTTGCCTAAGCTCCTGTCTTTTCCCATTCATCTCTGCTTTGTAGACGAGTGAAATCACCCTGAGTCGTCTCTGAACAGACGAATCTGTGTCGTGGCTGTGTGGCAATGCTGGGTGCCCAAAGGGGCGTATGAATTAATGGACTCGGTCGCAGAGTCTGACCCGTTTCAAATCATTTCTATGGGGCGTGTTGAAAAAAAGCTGATACTATCTGAAAAGGGACATCAAAATATTTTAATATAAGAAGACTCAATTCTGCTCTGTGAACCCGGGAGAATTTGGGATCTTCTCAGCTGACAGAACTTCCTACCCTCAGAACTTGAAAGGTTTGAGAGTTGGTTTGAATCTGGGGTGGGTTTTTTTTCGTCAAATATTTAAGCACTGTCAAAATACCCTTTTGGACACTTGCAAAGGAAAATATTTGGAATTTTATAACCTGTATTTTTGCTTTGAAATTTGAATACATTTGTACTTAAAAAACAATATAAGAAAAGGTCAAATTTTAGAGCTGTTAAAACAAAATTCTTCATTTGAGGTGTACTGATGCATTTTTTTATTTCAATTTACAAATGTATTTGAGGTTTTGAGCTTTCATCCCTCACTGAGATGAAAATAATGAAGAAAATAACATACATGCAGTTTCTTACCACCTCTATGCATGACACATTACTGCAAGTTAATTCACCTGAAGTATTTATGCTTTATAGAAAACAAAGGTGGTTTTTCATAAAAGGTTTGCTCTTGAATAGCTTTTTTTTTCCCCTCTGGCATACATTCCTTCACTCCCTTCTCCTTCAAGTCTGATAGATAACAAACGCATTGTCCTCCAGGACCTTCAATATGGCATGCGCTCGTAAAAGAACTCAAGTAAGGGATGACTTAAAAAAGGAGAAGAATTGTTTCATTTGTGTTGTTTTCTAGTTTTATGATCTTGCTGTAAGTTCAGGCCTACCTTCTTTGTCCACTTGCTTATTTTTTAAGCATATTAGAGAAAGAGGGACAAAGAGGTACCCCTGGGTATTGCTTTATAATCTAAACATCAACATAATGATAATTCATACGGGAAGTTACAAAGGAATAAATCGCCTCTCTAGAATATTAGCGTGGAAGACGAATGACATAGAAGCATTTTAGGGCTGGCTGCATCTGATGCAGATTCAGACATGAATTTTGTATCTGTAGCCTTTGTTAAAAAGGAGCAGGTCCTGCCAAGATTTTTTTTACATACTTAGCCTCAAACTTTGAAAGTCATCTTGTTGATTTAAATAGAACTAATCTTTTAGGTAAAACTAAGAGACGTGGTGGCAAGTACCAATCATGTAAATTAGGCGCTTTCCTTTAGGAGAATGAAGCTGAAAGGTAGAAATCTTGACTGTAAAAGTAGTTGATGACATTTTAGGCTCAGTGACTTCCCTGCTCTTACTTAACTGTGACCGTTTCAATGTGACCATGCTCTAATATGATTATGGTCATTTATGTTGGTCTGATGCACCTGCAAGGAGTCAAGGTGTCTTCAGCGCTGTTCTCTTTTGGCCCCTGCCACGTGCTGACCCACATCAAAGCCTTGAACACGGGTGCCAAAAGCTCCAGACGTGATAAAGTGTATGCGGAAAATATGTAAATCATCCTCAGGAAGAAATTTCCATTTCTGTACCAGTACTTTTCACTTTAATCCTTTTGCCTTGAAGATTTCATTTCCTTGGAAGGAGGGGGAGGAAGGGGGTGGATAATCACTCTCTAGTTCCATTTCTGTTGTTGCAGGGCCCTGATACTGAGATCCCATTTCTCAAGCTTTATTGACTTTGATAAAAGCCTTTGACTTGCTGAACTTGCTCTCACTTTAGGTACAGCTATAGAATTATGGATTTCCTGACAAAATAATTAATCTTCCTCTTTCTTGCTCTTTTTTTACGTATGTGTGGCAGGCCAAGAAGCTCACTTACAAAATGTTTTTATGCAACTTCTATCTAAAAACAGTGACTTTTTTTTTTTTTCTCATAGACTTCCAGGAGAAATGGCCAAGATAATCTCTGTCTTGCTGTGCTAGATACAAGAAACCATCACAAGTTCTGCCATTGTACAAGTCAAGCTGACGAGCATCCTTGCAAGGGGGCTCAACAGAGGCTAAGAAACAGATGGACAACTGGAATGAAATGTCTCTGTTGATAAAACAGCTAAACGGAGAGGGACACATTCAGATTTCACCCTAACCTTTTCAAATCCCTGCTGTTACTTTATTTAGGGAAATATTATAAAAATTAATTCAGTTTAACATCAAATTGTGAGAGATAGTGAGACTGTTGCTCTGCCACTTCAGTGCTGTATTTGATGACAACAGTATATCTGGACTTGGAAAGAAAGTGATACACTATGACCTTAATGTATTTTTCTGTTTTGTTATCATATTTTGAAAAACTTTTGGGACAAAATACTTTATATTCTGGATATAAACATCTTTAGGTGGGAAAAAAAAAATGTACTGTAGCTAGACAATTGTATAGTAATTTTAAAAACTTGGAAACTGGACCAAACATCTTGAGTCACATGGGAAATCTGTGGTAAAACCAAGACATTTATATCTTGGTTATATTCTATGACTCAGATATTTAAGGAAGCTACCACAGTTTAACAAGTTTCTGTGGGTCAGTTGAGCTGTGGTAATTGTGTGTACACTTTTAGCCCACATCCAACAAAAGATAATTCAAGTTATTTTAGTGCTCTTCTTTGCAGTCTAAGTTGAGATAGAGGATCCCACGCTAGCAGTAGACTAAGAACATACACAAGGGTGGTTACCATACAGTAACTCTGTAAGCCATGGCAAATTGGTTTGATGTTTGACCCCTCAGGCTGGTGTGCAGAACATCAGACTTCTCCTTTCTTTTACCAGATACTCCCAAGGGACAGCTTCTAACTCTGGTGTTGTCTTCACCTCTTAAAGTAGGGAAAGAATATCCTGATGGCTACTGACCCATGTGCAAAACAAAATCTAAACTGGTATTGGAATAGTAAAGTGATGTTTTCAGTAATCTTTCCAGGTTGATGTTCATGTTCTCCAGACATGGACATGCTGACCTTCAGAACTTGCGACAACTCCCCTTCCCTTCCCCTTCCCTTCCCTTACACACACATAACATTAGATATATACTACTGGTAAGCTCTTTTTTTTTTTTTCTTTTTTTTTGCATTGAAGTTGTGAATAACATCATAGAAATTAGATTCAAGAATTCCGGAGAAGGGAATATCAATGGAAATTATTAGTTAGTTGATAAGAAGCTCAACATGAGCCGGCAATGTGCGCTCGCAGCCCAGAAAGTCAACCACATCCTGGGCTGCATCAAAAGAAGCGTGGCCAGCAGGACAAGGGAAGGGATTCTGGCCCTCTACTCTGCTCTGGTGAGACCCCACCTGGAGTACTGTGTCCAGTTCTGGAGCCCCTGACATAAGAAGGACATGGACCTGTTGGAGTGAGTCCAGAGGAGGCCACAAAGATGACGCGAGGGCTGGAGCACCTCTGCTATGAGGACAGGCTGAAAGAGTTGGGGTTGTTCAGCCTGGAGAAGAGAAGGCTCCGGGGAGACTTTAGAGACCCTCCAAGTACCTAAACGGGCCTACAGGAAAGATGGGGAGGGAGTCTTTATCAAGGAGTGGAGTAATAGGATGAAGGGGAAGAGTTTTAAACTGAAAGAGGGGAGATTTAGATTTGATATTAGGAAAAAATTCTTGACTGTGAGGGTGGTGAGACCCTGGCCCAGGTTGCCCAGGGAAGCTGTGGATGCCCCATCCCAGTTCAAGGCCAGGTTGGACGGGGCTTGGAGCAACGAGGTCTAGTGGGAGGTGTCCCTGCCCAGGACAGGAAGGTTGGAACAAGATGATCTTTAAGATCCCTTCCAACTCTAACTATTCTATGGTTCTATGAAAATTAATGATGCAGGTGCAATGGGTTTACTTCTGAGTCCAGAGTTTCCCTTTTCACAAGGATCCAAATTTCAGTGCTTCAGGTGTCAAGGTTATTGATCACTATTGATCTCTTAAGTCCATCTGTTTCTCACAAGTGCACAAGCAGGAAAACAAGGACCCAGCATCCATCAGTATTACTGAAGGAGATAAGCTTTACCATGCTAAAGAAGTCGGAATATTGCAGGCTTTTGCCGAGGAATCGATTTCCCAGTCTTACTGTCTTTTTAGCACACAGCCATCATTTTTGATGCCATGTCAGATTGCCACATCCAGCCACATCAGATTGTCTTCCCTCTCCACCCTTAGAAGCACCTTTAGGGAGAAAAAAACCACAACAAATGTTCTGCCCTACACTGCCCTCGTCATCGCTTTTTATTTGCCAGATTGTCTTCTGTTTACTTATTCATTTGTTTGTCTCCTGAGCCCCTTTGGAGATTTGTGGTTGCTGATGATTTGCTTGATGCAAAAAGTCTCTTCAATGGGATTTTGGAGCAAGTTTCATGTCACCTAGAGTATGAAAGGATAGAATGAAGTCAACCTTAAAAGGAGCTGAAGGCTGCTGTGGAAAGTAAAGTTGCAGCTATCTATTCTATGGCTGTAAAGTTATTACAAGAAAACAGGAAGGATTAAACCAATGAACAAAAATATGCCCTTTTGAAGAGGGCTTAAAAAATAAAACAAGGCCTTAGCAGTAGTTTTTTTAACCTGAACATAACAGATAATGCTGCTGAAGATTTATTTGGGAGTTTTAACCTTTATACTAACATTATGAATGGCTGGATTGTATGTTGCCTCTGAACCAGATAAAATAGAGTGTTCTTTTTCGTATTGGACACAACAATTTTTGCAGCACAGATCTAAAGTATTATCCTCACAGCAATGACAAAACTTTATTTTATGGTTATTTCAAATTCTGGGTATAAGTAGACAGTTATAGGCCCTCATATTTGCAAACGCCAGAACGTAACTATCTAGGAGAGGAACAACTTTTAACCAATCCAGTGGCCACCCCTTGCCTGGCATAATTAATTCATGTGAAAAATGTCCCATAAACTATTTTTGTGATACAATCTTCATGCTGCCTTAAGCTTTTAATCTCATTGTAGAGCTAATGTCCTGGTTTGAGGTAAAACAGGACCAATCTTCTGTTCAGTAATACTACTTTTTAGCTTGGCCTCTTCTAACTGCTGAAATTACCAGCATGTTGTGCAGAAACTGTTGGCTCTCAGAGTGATCAGACCCATGTTTATAGTTGATGCCAAGGAATGGGATGCAGAGGGGCTCTTCTTTATCCTTATTGCTGTCACAGCCAAGGGCAGCCAACTTTGGTATTTGCCACGTTGGAGGGTGGGAAGCGGAAAAGCGTAGAGGCGTCACACCTGCGGAGAGGAGCGGACAGGACAGGGGACCCAAACCTGACCAACAGGGTATTCCATCCCATCTGCCTCATGCTCGGTATAAAAGCTGAGGGATCAAAGGATCAGCCCTCTTTCTTCAATGGCTGGCATCCAAGGAGGACTCTCTCTGTTCGTCTGTCTTTGATCCCGATCCTGAATCCAGATCTGGAATCCAGTTGCCATCCGTCACTGAGTCCAATCTGGGACTTCCCCAGTGCCTGCTGGTGATGTGATCATCATCCCGGGAGCTTGATACGGTTTTGTATATATTTCATTATTTTCTTTTTATTTTATTATTAATATTTCATTAAAGTAGTTTAAGTCCTTCTAAACTCATGTCTGTTTTTCTGTCTCCCTCCTCTCCTTGGAGGCAGAGGTGGGGAGAGCATCTGTTGTTCACCTCAGTGGCCAATCTGGCCTAAACCATGACAGCTGACATCTTCCCAAGCTGTACAGTAAGATTCTCCCACTTCTTTATTCATACCCTATCTCCCAGGCTCTTTCTGATGGCTCATGATTGATGGGTCTGATGCAACAACAGAGGTGACTTATCAATTCTTCACCTGGTAATAAAAAAACAGTTACTAGGGAATTAAGTGTCATAATATACTTTCCTGTGATCTAAGCAGTGGGCATAAGCTTTGTGTTCACCGTATTTGCCGTGGGTTTTTCAAATGCTTTTGGGTGTGTGTAACAGTGCAGTCAGGTAAGTATCTCTGTGTTTTGGCCTATTACTCTCCAAGATCTCTGTTTTACCCCAAGAAGATGGGAACTGGGTTCTTTTTCTTCAGCATCTCCACCACACAAGAAGCCATCTTCACGTCATCAGCCGGTGAAGGCAAGCTTGATCTAACACTGATTCGTGGTCAGACACTCCTCCTGCTGACTTTGCTGCAGCATGATCACTTCTAGGGCAGAGCTGTGGCAGGCAGCTGAGGGGCACCAATATCCAAATCCACTTGACTGAGATTTACCAAAGACAGAGTATCAAAATCCTAATTTCATAGTTTTTCCCTGACAGACTGTCATATTATAATGAAAACAGTGGGAAAACATTATAACATCCCAACAATTAAATTTAAAATGCATATTAGATTTGCTATCAGTTCAGAGGTGTGATTGTGTACGTGTAAATAATAAAGTGATAATAAAGTACCAAATGATTTTAATACATTTTAACTTCAGATCTAAGTTCTCCAAGGTTTGGAGGGTTGTTTTTTCCTCCCCGAGTATCAAAGACTTGGCCTGTGTACGTTGCAGTAGGTTAACTCTACTGTGAATTTTTCCTGCAACAGCAAGATGTCTCCTGGATGGGGTGGTATTTTGGTCTTTTCAGGTATTTCAAAGTCATCAGCTAACTGCGGTTCTTTCAAAGTCCTGTTCCCTTATGGGAAGATACATTTCATAAGTTTTTACTCCCTGTGGTTTTGTCTTGGATTTGGTGGGAACGAACTAATTGGAAGCTTGGATGAAATAATCTTACTGCCCATTACCATGTTAAAAGGTTGAGTTTTTACCTCTTCAAGCTGTTTAACTTGCTTCACAATGTGTGGTTTGTCCTGGGGAAATAAGTCGATCCTAACAAAATCTCTAGCTATAGGCATGGAAAAGTCTCTACAATCCAATATTGAGTGTTGGACCAGGCTTCCGTTAAAGACTTCTGTGAGTTTCTTTATGAGCAATTTAGCAATTTGATCTGTCAAGCTGATGGCTTAAGTATGGAGATGATGTGATGCGACCGAATTCCCACTCTCATATAAATAACATCACTTTCTGCCAGTAAACTGGGATTGCAGGCTGAAATTAAATAGTTTGGGATGCTTTGGTTTCTGAAGCAGTATGTTGTTTGCCTTACAGTATCCCAGTAGTAATGTCTAGCAGTTCATCTATTTCCCAGATGTCTGAGCATTAGTCTACTTTGAATAACTTGGAATGAAATGGTCCTTTCTCTGCCCTGCTTCTGTTCATTTTCTGGGGAGGCTTTGCACTTTACGTACCTCTTTTCTTTGCTTGCCCTGCTTTTGCCCATGTGACACCCATGCTAATCACGTCTCTGTCCTTGGCCATATTTAGCCAGGATACTGGTTTTGTAGACTCCTGCTTGGGATAGCCTCCGCTTTCAGTGATCAAAGTGTTATAATTCAACTGACTACATCTGCAATGGTACTATGTATCCTTTATTCACACATCCCGATGCTTACAGCATTTCTGAGAGTTGACTTGGCCTTCTTCTGTGTGACTGTCAGCTCTAACAGAACAGTACATCAAGAGCTGGATATATTTCTTGGTAGATAATCATCAAATCTTTTACACACAAGCCGGCTTGGCTGAGGATTTCCATACCTTTTCATGTTTTCTTTAGTTTCCTCCAGTTGAGAATCTCATATCCTAGTTTATTTTCATATTTTTAATATGCAGAGTTTTCTGGATGAGAAACCAACTTTATACATCTCATTTCATTACACGTGATGCTGCAGACTCAGTAGCATGCACTGAAAATGTGTTCTAACCATTTTCATTTCAAACGGTTCCCCTACCTTCAAAAGAGCACACCTTCTTTGTGCCAGGCATCGTAACTTCTTACAAATCTTTCCAGGTGTCCCTTGGAGACAATGATGCTGTTTGCTTCATTCAGGCCACCCTGTGTAGCCTCTTTCTCCATATCATCTTCTCAGCGTGGATAGCTGGCCAGCAGCTTTTTTAAGACATGAGATAGCTGAATCAAATAACCATTTTATGGAGCACCTTTATCCAGTTGACATATCAAGGATTCAAAGACATCTCAAAAGCTTAGAGATGCTTACTTTATAAATCCTAATAGTAACAACCATTTTAATGTATTTCTAAGCTACAACAATTCTATATTTTGAGAAGTACTGGAAGCCATTGGAGCAAACGAAGTGTTCAATCTATCATACTTCAGCCAGTTGCAACCACGTCTTAATTTTGTTTGTATTCAATTTCAAATGTATTCGGTGACTCGTTCTTGCAAACAGATGGGGTTGTGATTGTGACCTGCCACAGCTTCTGTCACGCTGCCTCTGTGGGCTATGCATGGATGTAGGTGGATTTACATACATACATAAGTGCTCAGCTAGAGACAGTGATGAGTGATTCAGAACAATTCCCGGCCAGGGATTCCAGTGCCTGTTTTCCTGTGCAGTCGTGGAAAGAAACAGGAACCGACCTGTTGTAGGAGCTTAACTGAGGTATGGCAATATTTCTATGGTAGAGGTAAGGAAGGAGTAATGTCATGACATTGCCAAAGACTCTGAGTGGGACATATCTTCAATACTGGGTATAGCTTTGCAGCACTTTATCACATCGCTCGTGTAAGCATGCATTTGCTTCTTGGACCCTCTGGCACTGCTTGTCAGTGAAATGAGATGCCATTATTTTCTCCAGACAAAAGAAGGTAAAGAGACTGAGAGTTAAAACATACCCGCAAGGAGAGCTTTACCAAAAAAAAAAAGGAAACGGATCCTGAACCCATAAAGCCAAGTCTAGTCCCAAAAAAGTCAGAGCGCAGAAGGCAAAACCAAACACCTCAACCTGTGACTGCTAAAATCTGCGAATAGGCAGGTCTAACTCATGGTGCACAAGAATGAGCTGTAAAAGGAAGACATTCGCTCTGAGAAACTGAAGAGGTGTGCCAGCACAGAGAGGGAACAGAGCTGTCAAATTCAATACCACAGACTGAAAGAGTTGAGAAGTCAGGGAATGACGAGGTCAGTGCTGTTTCTGAATAAGGACAAGGTTATAGGTTTGCTGTACTGTCCTGGAAAAGTGAAAACTTTGAAGAGCTTATGCTTAGGAAAAAAGTGAAATCATTGGCAGTTGAAAAGCTAAGAGTGGCATAGGAAGAAATGGAAGAGTAACCTGCTTGGAGGGACCCAAGGAAGAGAGAACAGCTCTCAGAGTAAGGCGATTTAATTTAGATGTTCATATGAAGGTGTATACACATGAGTTAGGTGCCTAAGCAATCAGTACCTTAAACTGAAGTCAATGGAGAGGGAGTCAATACAGTCAATAGATGCTGGTGTGGAATTCAGCTCATCGTATGGCTGCACTGGTTGCCTGAACAGCCTCTATTCAGCCTAGTGTATTGAGAAGAGGCTTGATTCAGTTACCAAAACACTGGCCTTCTCTGCCATCTGGGATGCCCTATAGTATTCGAGACATTCCCTGGGGCTGGCAGATACGACCCAGGACCTATGAGAGACACATGCTCCTCTAGATGAAAAATTAGAGACTGCGTTGTATTCTAGAAAACTTCAGACAACATCTGGCACCTTCATTTAGTCAAGTGAATTGGGCTTTGGATTGTACAGAGCTCACAGGTACTTGTCTCATTTGTACGCACCTAAATGTAGGTGTCTCAATCTATGATCTGAATCCCATCTTAAATAGTCAGTTATACTGAGATGAATTTGAACTCTGGACTTCTCACACAAGTGGGAGCTGTACTAGTAGGAACATACAGAGATCTGAGCCTCGCAGCAGGACGCCTTCCTTACCAACTAATGTGTGAGTCACAGAGGACAGTACAAGAAACAGAACGAAGAGAATGTGTGAGATGTATGCATCTGTGGCCTTGGAAAATAGAATTTGCATTGATACTGTCTAATTTATTTATTTAGCAAGAAACTGTGAGATACGGGCACTCAAGGAGACAGAAGTAGCTAGGCAAGGATTAAATAATTAAGACAGCCCAAAAATCAGGAAAAGGGAAAATGCTCACATGGGTTTGGAAAAAAAATCCAACAAAACAACTGAACAGAAAAAAGACACAAATCATTGTCTACTCCTTTACCTATCAAAATATTCTTCAAAGGGAATAAAAGTCATATTTTCTATGAGAAAATTTCAGTTTTGCTGTAAAATTTTGATTTTCCATAAGAAAGCAAAAATAAGGAAAATTGAAAATGACAATATTATTTCAGGACAGTTCTGATGTTTCTTTCTCCCTGTACAGGTAATTTATGGAAGATTATTTCCACAAAATGAAAGATGACAATTGGGGAGGGGGGGGTCCACACTGATTTGGAGAACTCCCCTCCCTTCTAAAAGAATTAAAACTAAGGAGCTTTGTCTTACAAAAAAACCTTTTCTATTTCTCAGACAGCTTCACTGGTCAGTAATGTTGTCATTCTGTTTTGCCTGTGCTGTCATATGGCAAGAAGTGAAGCATGATTGATATTTATAATTATTGTGTGCTACTGTTGGGGAAAGAATGGATAGATTCCCCTGGTTCATAATGCTCCTGATCTGTGATGTGTCCTGTCCCTTTGGCTTCTCTACGGCAGTTTTGAACGGGTTATTTTTAGTCTTATTATTATTTCTTGCTGCCTACGCTTTCAACTTTCCCTCTGACTTTAATTAAAGTGTCCTTAGGCTTGTGCATGTAAAAAGCTAACAAGTTCACCCAGTCAAGATCTCTCCTAATTACAATGCAAAGTAGGAGTTCAAGTGAGGAGAACATCAAACAGTTTTTATGTGACATACGAGAGCTTGACACTGTATTTTGACAGGCCTGTTGTAGAATACATGATGCCACTAAAATACATTTTTAAAGTAATATCCCAGCTTACACATCAGCCCCAAAACAAGCTGGTGGCGTAGAGAGCAAGCTGTACAACATGCTGTAGGGAGCAAAAGACAGTGTTTGGTGTGTTATTGACGTGTTATATAAACAGTGGTAAGATCCAAAATATGATGACTTTTGGTTTCGCTTCTTACGTGTGATGGCATTTACAGATGAACCAAATCCATCGGCCAGTTCTTCAAATCTAGGTGTCTACACTCTAGCTGCTTGATGAAAAATTAGGCAGCAGACCTTCACCGTTATCAAACACAACCTGCCATAGCATGAGCTAACCAGTGCAGCCACTCCAGGCAGGAACGGGGTGCAACCACATCTTCTGTAGATGTGACACAGAAGAGAAAGCGTTATACGACGTCATTACATTAGGAGTCTATGCGCCAAAATGCATTCTTTTCACCCCAATTGCCTTTATGATCACTATAAACTGTAGCTCCCACACTACAGGTCCCTAGAAAGCCAGGCTCTGAACCCAGTATCTGCGCTGCTTTTAGGCTGCAGTTCATCCACCCTAGGCTGAGACTAATCATGCCAAAAGGTTTTATTTTTTCCCACTGCTTGTAAGAGGAGCCAAAGGTGACTAGCTTAGGTGTCAACACTGCAAGCATCTTCACTTAGTCACAGGAACCCCACCAGGGTACGAATCTCTCTGCATTTTCTATGGCCTTTCTTAAAATTTTAGCTCTCCAAGTAAGAATATTGTATGTAAAGTAGTAGAGGAAGAAGACAAGCTGGGACTGGGAGAAAGAGAGAAGGGAGGGGTCTAGAGAACAAGTCTTATGAGGAGCAGCTGAGGAAAATGGGGTTGTTCAGCCTGGAGAAAAGGAGGCTGAGGGGAGATCTTATTGCTCTCTACAAGTACCTGAAAGGAGGGTGTAGAGAGGTGGGGGTTGGTGTCTTCTCCCAAGTAACAAGCAATAGGACAAGGGGAAGTGGCCTCAAGTTGCACCAGGGGAGGTTTAAGATGAATATTAGGAAAAATTTCTTCACCTAAAGGGTTACCAAGCATTGGAACAGGCTGCCCAGGGAGGTGGTGGAGTCACCATCCCTGAAGGTATTTAAAAACCATGTAGCTGTGGTGCTGAGGGACATGGTTTAGAGGTGGTTTTGGCAGTGTTAGGTTGATGGTTGGACTTGATGATCTTAAAGGTCTTTTTCAACCTAAACGATTCTATGATTCTACGATTATCAGAGCCAAAACAAACCGGCAATTTCTAGTGAAAGCTTTTCTCTTTCCACAGAACGCTTGTTGCTGTTGCTAAAATTGAAATTTTCTTGGAAAAATATGCTGTTTGGTTGAGCTCTTGAGATACTGCAAATAAGATCAAGAAACAACACAGAACGTGTGAAGAAAGCGTCAGTGAAAAGTATGAGAGGTTAATTTCCTGACCTTCAGCTCTAGTCATACCTCACCAGCGTCAGCGACGCCGTGAGCACCCTGCAGTCAGAGCTGACACTACGACAGCAGGAATGGGTGAGTCAAGTCCTGTGGGTGTGCAGATGACTGTACAGGACTCCTGCATGACAAGCGCCTTTTATTTCACTGTTCACGGTGCCACTCAGCAGTGACCTCTTCAGCTGCAAGATCAAGACACTGAATGAGAAGAGTTGGAGAAAGGAGGAATGCAAGAGAGAGAAAGAGCAGAAATGCATAGAAGAACAGAGAAGGAAAGGGAAGGAATGGGATCTACAATGTGAGAAGGGCACTATTTTTTTTTTTTTTTTTGAATAGTTGCACAGAGTCAATCACGCACCTTTTTGGTCAAGCATGACATTTCTGGAAGATTCCCACAGTATCTCAGCTGCAATTTCTGCATTCCGCTGTCAATATGAAGGCAATGTTAATAGAAAAATTGTTTCATACGGTATATTGCAGCTTAAATATTTAAAGCAGCCCTGCTGCAGAGCATCTGAACTGCCAAGCAGCCACTTGTCTGAGCAAAATTTAGGACTGAACAGCAGAGGTATTCTGCATTGCCTCACGATTCAGGCCAAAAGGAGGCAACAGCCACCAAATTTTGCTTTGTGCTCATCCCTGGCTGAGAAAAGCAACAATTTCCTTAGAATTGGACGCAAATACAAAATATGCTTGGAGGCAAAATAATGTGCAGAGACTAGAAACAGAGAGCCTCATCTCTTAGAACATCTTAGGCATCCATTACTAGAGTTGCATTTACTTAAACGTATTTCAGCGTGAATTGTCTTGTAAGGAGTGTATGTAGACAGCGTTGTAGTTATCGTAACAGCCACAGGGCCTCCCTGGATGGCGTAGCACAACATACTGTACTTAATGTTGACACTGTTCAGTGAAACAATTATTACAATCAATTTGACTTCTAATGCGACTTCTCTTGTAAATCTCCGGGTCATTAACCTTAACAACATCAATGTACTGTCAGTATCCAATTCCACCAAATTAGTGTCCGAGGTAATAGGAGAAGGAATGTATTAATGTGTTATTGGTGACTAATAAAGACAGCAACCCTCTAATGTGCTATGAAGAACAGCTGAAGCATGCAAGAGAAGAGGCAGCAGACAAAGTCAGGGCAACAGACTCGTTTGGTGGTATATGTCAGGTCATCAGCTTAGGTGTTAAACAGCTTAACCTCTTTACCACAGACTCAGGAGGACCAGGGATGGGGCTGGGTCCATGGCATATGACAAATGAGCAATGCATTTCATTTTGGGCTGGGCAAAAGAACCCTTCTGCACAAAGTAGCCCTCCATGATCCAGCAACATCATGTAAAATCATGTGGTTGTACTAGATAGAACGGGAGAATACTCCTAACTATGAAAGGATTTAATTTTTTTAGCCCCCATCGTGCTCCATAATGTAGCTTGCACTTCACAGAACTCAAGTTATGCTGGTCAGAAATAAATAGGCCTTTGCGTCAGTGCCATCCAGTTTATCCGTCAGGCTCTGAGTGACGTCTTCTGATATTGTTTGAGACAGCTCTTTACTGAGACGATAGGTGTCAGAGCCCATCACGTCCACCATCGCGAAAGGAACGCTGAGTGCTCACAACCCAGCAAAAAGGGTGCACCCAGGCTCCGGAGGGAGCGACCAAGTGAGTGTTGGAAATCCCACTGACATCCAAGTGTCGGGAGAAGCGTCGCGTTTGAAGTTGACTCCTGCCAGCTTGCATTAGAGGAGAGTAGTGTGGTGGGTGAATATGGCATGACGCAGGCAGGATTTGGATCCCCTTTAATACCCTGCAACATCAGTCTTTACCTGTAATTACTGAGTGAGCAACACGTTCCTCTTCTAAGAAAAGCTGTGTTCAGATGGTTGATATAGCATAGAATAATGCTTCGACAGACATTACTCAATAATAAGAAAGAAAAGTTAAGATAACACTATTTTCATCCCACATTCCCAAAGATCTTTATAGGTTATAAACCAAAATCACTAATTTGACACTAAAACAAAAATTCTTTAAAATCAACCTTTTAGAGCAGAAGAAAGGGACGTGAAGAATTAGTGACGAGTTTAATCACGAAGGCAACATTTCTTGAACAAAATAGATTAGGCACTTCATTTAGGGATTGGCAGGATCACCAAATTAATACCTTTTCCTATAGAAAAAGTGCTATAGGATTTTATCCTATAATTAGGATTCTTGTTTTAGGGCTGAAAAATGTCATTCTGTGTTCTGGTAGGGCACTGTCCCTGAAACTTAATTTCTATTCTGCAAATCCATACACAAAGGTAAAGATGATGATGATGATGATGATGATGATGATGATGATGATGATGATGATGATGATGATAATAGTAATAATAATAATCCTCTTCCTCCTTATATTTTGGCAAAGCAGATGCTAAAAATAAATATATAAAAAATACAAAAAAATATATAAACAAAAGACTTCAGCAAGTTTTATATTACTGAGAACTTTTGTCTTGTACAACTGATCGAACCCCATGGTTATTTATTTGCTAAAGATTCCAATTTTCTCCCATCATGAAATCCTGATGAAATGTGTAATTGAAAACTCATAATGAATGAAATTTTAACCATCTCTACTGTCTGAAAAAAACCCCCAAAACTCTGCTGTGATAGCCTGATACCAAACCTATCAACTAGTATCCAATAGTATTGATGAATTCTGGATGAGGTTTTTGTACATGGTCATGCTTGTCAATAGTCTCATCAAATGGGATTAGATTCACCTAACTTCAGCCACTAAATAGGTTAGGTGTCTAAACTGAGAATGCTAAATGATCATCTTCTATAACCAATAGCTTTAGATAAATCCTCCGGGGTGGAGGGGGAGGGAACAAAGGGGTTGCAGTTACCTGAGGTAGGTAAGTAGCCTGGGGGAAGGAACCAGCCTCTGCTGGTATCTCTCCCTACTGATGGAGGAAGGAACTGAGATGACTAGTTCAAAGCTGATTAAATCTTTGACTTTTGTATGACCAAATACAGCTGTGAGGTGAGTCAGATGTCTTTCGATCAGTTAGCTTGTGAGGTAGGGTAGTGGCACGTTGTGAACCACTCTGGTGACAGGCAGAAAAAAGTATTTGTACCTAATTAAAAACATTATAGAAAGGGGAGTAAAAGGTGGGACATACTTTCTTGTTTTATTGTGCTGCCATGGCTTATCATTTTGATTTTCTCCCTTGCCTGGATGCCAAAGTAGCATAGAGTTTACCATATCTTCATCTTTCTTTCCTTGCCTTTTTTAATGCTACAAGAACATGGAGTTTGACACTTGTATTATTTTGCCTTGGGCAGTGTCTGCAAGAGAAAATGGAGGCAATAGCTCTACTTTCAGCAACGGGTAGCCTAAGAACTTTTTTTATTCAGGAGAATCTGATGAGGCAGGAAGTTTTTATTTCTCCAGGCCATTCCCATGGCATGAATTATGAATATCATGGAAATGTGGCTATTACACATTTGAGAACGTGTTACTGCATAAGACCCGCAAGTGGGGAGGGGGGAGAGGGAGGATCGTACTCAATTTTAAATTATGTGAAGAAACAGAGTGAATTTTCAGCACGTGTACAGATTATCATGTTGGTTTGTATTTCTGTCATTTAGACAAGACAATGCTGTATGCATATATTTTATATATGGATTAATTGGTATGCTAAATATTGTAAATAATACCTAATATTTGATAGCACTTCCCTTGATTGTAATACTTTATGAACATTGGGTGGCATCATCTCTTGAGATTCAGCCTCTTCGCATCACTCAGGAGCTGCGAAAAGAACTGAAACCGTTAGAAACGGCCAAGTAATGCAGAACAGCAGATTCCCACATGCCAGTCTAAACTGGCATAAACCAACACTGCTGTTGAAAGAGGTGGTCACATCTCCCACCATTTATTCCTACCCAGGCCATACAATCCAGCCCACAAAAACCCAAGCATTGATTAGTTTTAATCGGCTCCCTTAAACTTTTTGGCATGGGGTTGCACAATACTTGTGTTGGCATATGGAAGGAGGTGCCACAGGGACAGAGGAGGATGAGGTTTACTCTTTAATTGCTGCATTAGCTCATGCTGGCTTGAAGTTGAACATGAAACTACGACCGAAGATCGTATCACCTACAGAGAGAGATCCACCAATAGTGGGCACTACACTTCCACTTATATCCTATGGGTTGTGCATGGGGAAGCAGCTGTAACTGAGAACTTCTTCCATCCTGTATATTGGCCAAGCTGTGAGTTTGTTCAGCAGAGACGTGGACTCTCCCAGTACTGAATCTTCAAGGCCAAGAACGACTCCTCCATGGAAAGAACTACACTGGTCAACACAAATTATTGGACTCCATGATGCAGTGACTGAATACGTTTTTTGTGGTTTGCGCTATGCCAGAGGTCAGACTCAATGAGATAATCCTCCTTTATGGCCTTAAAGTGTATAAAAACAGATAAAATTAATCCAGAGGACACTCTTGTGCCTGTAGATGCCTAGCAAGATATCTGCTCTATCTGACTTTTGGTATTTGGGGTCATTTTAATTCAGGGGCTCTTATTTCTCTTCCATTATTGGATTTTCTGTCCTTGCAGCTCCCAGCCTTTATGGGCTCATAGGCAGAAGTAATGAGTGAGTAATGTGAGCAGCATCTTTCTTTGCTCTCCCTGCCAACCTGGACTACAGCCACAGTCATCTTAGTTTTAAGGGGTTTTAATTTTGTATGGCCAGGAGGAAAGTCAGAACATCTCCTGGGCAGAATATAGTCTGCAACTCACAGGTCAGAGGCCGTTGATCTAACACATGGATTCTCTGGAAGAAGGGTCACGTGCAGGTATCAGGCCCATCTTTCCTTTCTTGGACTAGTAAGGAAGAGGATTTTTAATCTCCGTCATGATTTTTAAGAAGGAGAAGTCTGAAGGGTGAGATCTGAGACAACAGCAGTGTCCCAGGAAAAAGGTTAAGGAGCATTGCCATAAGACTTTGCAGGTTATTTCTGTTTCCACCTCCAAAACACCCTTGTTTAATCATAAAGTGTTTTTTTTTAATGTGGACTGAATATGACATTTTGTTGTATACTTGTGCCTCATCGCAGTAGCATACCAATAATAATGCTTCCTGACAGGTATTAGTGAATTTTTCTTTGCAGCTCCCAGGAGACATGAAAAAGTGCTATTCTTGGTTTTTTGGATGGGAATCAAGGAATAAGTGTCTTGCCTCATAATACACATTAAGTCAGTCACAGAGCTGGGAACCAAACATACGTGAACTTGACTCCTTGTCTGGATCTGTAATCAAAGCACCAACTGTCAGTAAATTAAAATCATAATAATACCAATATATGTGAAAAACATATATGTCTGAAGATGGGTGAAGTAAAATCTATCTGGAAGTTTCTGCAATATTTCTTCTTTTTTTTTTTTAAATAAAAAAAAATCTTTCCACCAAAATTGCACGACCCATTTCCTAAGTACAAAAAGAAATGTGGACAGTCAAAGAATACCAACTCATGGAAATAAACGGGAGGGGAGTCTTGGCTCTCAATTACACAGATCCTTTGTCACAGCTCAAGTGTGTTCTTTTGGCCTGGGAGTGAGATGGTTTTCTTACTAAGTCAGGCACTGGCAGAGTTTTTATCTTCATCACTTTAATGGAGCATGTCCATTATTCGATGAGTTAATTTCAGAAAGGGGGCCAAGTTTGGAAGGATTAACTGCCAGCTAAAGAAACAAAGCTTTCATGATCTCCTGCCTATCTTGCTCGAGGGGGAAATTGATGCAGCTTTCTATGTGTGTGCTCATTTCCAAGTGCCTTCATGAGACATGGCGTGACAAAGGCTGCCAAGTGTTTAGCACAATAAATGGAACCACATTTTAAACACAATAAAAACCTAATGAAACCAGCCTCTTTTAAAGCCACCCACCTTTAGCACAACCCATTAGAAGCTTTGTAATAGAAAAGCAAAAGGAAACAATAAAAGACATTTCTTTATATAAAAAAACCCCCAAACCTCTATATAGGCATACAAACACAGGACCCTTAGTGGAAATAAAAAGACCAGCAGATTTAAAGGTATTGCTTAAAGGCAGCAATGACAGAAGAAGAGGTGCACTCAACGGAAGCGATCTCCACGGTGGAGCCAAAGACCTTGGGGAAGGAGCAGGCAACACCTGAAGGTGGGCCGTGCCCCTAGAAGAAGCGTGGAGAGTCAGATCAGCTGTCACCGCGTTGGGAACAGAGCTGATATTGAACGCTTAAAAGGCTTTTTTCTGCAGCAAGGAAAGTCAGGCAAAGCTTCTTCCTCTGGCCACTGTTTGGACTGGTCCAGCCTAGACTAGCGAAGGAGGTGGCTGAGGACCAGGGAGAAAGAGCAGTGTGCTGTGACTGCAAGGACAACTTGGAGACACTGTCTGCTTCCAGACTGCACAAATTTCTTCTCTCCCAACAGAGCCCGGTGTGTGGCCAGGGTAAGAGGTGAGGGACATGAGAGAAGAAGCAGAAGACAACTGTGCCCTTGAAAGGGGCTCTGCTGAGAGTATTTGAGGTCTCTGGGTGGCACATCCTTGGTTTTTGTGCCTCTGCGCTGGCTAGTTATTGGGCCACAGCCCAGGGGAGCAGAACTCCTGATGTTCATAGTTTTCTCCAAAAACAAGGGACAGCAAGTTCCCAAAAGCTGTGGTGGAGTAAACAAGTTAAACGGTTTCAGTACGTGTTTTCCTCCAGGTAGAATTACCTGATCTCCAATTTAAGATACTAGAAATGCTAAAACTGAAAACTGGCGAATATATTATTGAGAGGGTTTTTTGTGTCACTGGTTCAGACAGTAACAAAGACATTTGATGTCTCTGAAAGCAAGTGTTTTTCAGCTTAAATGTGTGTATATGTGTATATGTAGAAGATAAGATTGATACACTTCCGTGGTCTTACCTTCAGCTAAAGGGGAAGGAGAGATCCTGCTGGGAGCGGTGCATTTGTCTTTATCTTCCACTAGTGAAAGGTTTCTCAGGGAAATTTATAAACAATTTCGTAAGTTCAAATGGCTCCAGTGCACCTCTAACATAACACTGATGGCCCAGACTGGAGAGCCATAAATGGCTTCTCCCCTTCTCCCACATGTTCAAAAAAGTGCAGAAAAGCGTCAGGCACCTAGAAAAGCTTTGAAGCCTATGTGGCTTCTAAAAAAGAAATATTTCTCTAGAATACGGCACGGAGTTGCATGGTGTAGAAACGGCTTCATATATTCATAATATAGGAATGGAAAAGTATTTAAGGCTGCCTTCCCTACGCCCCACTCTCAGTGGGAACAAGGAAGCAAATCAGGCCAGTGGGTGTACTCTGGCTCTCTCCTCTCCCTGAAAATTTTCTTTTTACTACTGACTTTGGAGCTCAGAGAGCAGAAGTGAATCTTGCTCTATTTGAGTGTCATTCAAGTTTTCCCTTGTATCATTTGCAAAAGCTATTAGTCAAATAAAATGTAAGCCTATCTGACTCCTAACCAGAAGATATGATGATGATACTATCTGCTTGCTTTTTTTTTCTTTTGTGGTAACCTATTTTTTGCGGCCTGGGGGAAATAGTGAGTAGTTAGCTCTCCACAGAAGCTTGCGATACATCAAAAGTTCTCGGACTGACATGGAGCTTCAGTCACATTCCTTTTGGTTTAGTGACAATGACATTTTTTTGTTGTTGTTGAGGTAGCTTTAGCTTTATTCTTTTCAGAAGAACGAATTTCTTGGAAAGGACAGGATTGAATATAAATCAGTGTCCTGAAGCAGCCTGCAAATTTTCCAGACATCTAGTCTGACACTTTTAGGTCCTCGGGTGTCATCTCTAAGGAGAAAACTAGCAGTAAAGATGCCTGCAGTTTGTAAACAATGGCAAGAAGAACATCCTGACAGGAGGCTGTAATGTGGTCTTTTTTTCTCTTAGTTATTTACTTGCTGAAGAGTGAGATTTTTTCCTCCGGCCCCTTCCGTGACAGAAGGATCCCACTCTATGCGCTGCAATAGCATTCAACACTTGCCATTTCCACCGAGATCTGCCTCCACGAAGGGCACAGAGAGAAGCCCTTGGGGCTGCCGCGTTGGCACGCTCCCCAGCAAGCGGGACCTACAGAGACACTGTCCCATGTAACACGATTTGGCAGTTCCCCTCCCATTTCGATGGAGCAGGGGAGTTACACCTCAGGGTCTCCAAATGACAAAGAAGATACGATGCTTTCCAACCTGTGGTTAGCGAAAGGCATCTACGACTGATCTAGTCATGGCCAGAAAGTAAAGGAGTCAAGACAGTGATGGTTTCATGTAACATGTGAAGAAACCTGAGTGAAGAGGCTTTCCCTCAATGCTGGAGACAGCTCTGTGTGTGGCCCTGCTTGCTTGCCAGGGAGATCCCAACACCGACTGTGCCATATAATTCTGCCTCCAGAAGACAAGGGATGGCAACATCCAGCCTGTGCCCTCAGCTGGAATAGGTATGGATGCAAAGACACAAACTGATATATCATGAACCATTAAATGTGCTGGTTTTCAAAGAATAAGGAAGTTTGGGTTTTTTTCCCAGCTCTGGGGCCCCCAGCATAAGAAGGACATGGAACTGTTGGAGAAAGTCCAGAGGAGGCCACAAAGATGATCAGAGGGCTGGAGCACCTCTGCTGCGAGGGCAGGCTGAGAGAGTTGGGGTTGTTCAGCCTGGAGAAGAGAAGGTTCCAGGGACAACTTACAGTTCCTTCCAGTACCTAAAGGGGGCCTACAGGAAAGATGAGGAGGGACTCTTTATCAGGGAGTGGAGTGATAAGACAAGGGGTAAAGGTTTTAAACTGAAAGAGGGGAGATTTAGATTTGATATTAGGAAGAAATTCTTGACTGTGAGGGTGGTGAGACCCTGGCCCATGTTGCCCAGGGAAGCTGTGGATGCCCCATCCCTAGAGGTGTTCAAGGCCAGGTTGGACAGGGCTTGGAGCAACCTGGTCTAGTGGGAGGTGTCCCTGCCTAGGACAGGGAGGTTGGAACTAGATGATCTTTAAGATCCTTTCCAATCTAAACAGTTCTATGATTCTGTGATTTTCGAGTTGCTGAGTAGAGCTATTCCTTCAGCTTTCAGCCACTATCTTTAACTAGCTTTAACAGACCAGGGAGTTTGCTTACAAATATTTCAACATAAGGCTTTTCAGTTGTTATGAAATGAGTCAAATGTGACTAGAGCGAGCCAGCTGTCATGCAAGCTTCTCCCCATGCTTTTGCCAGGCTGTCGCTATGTGCAGTACCTATATACCACCATATAGAACGTTGGCTGTTACAGCTAAGGGTTTTGTATAGCAAGGCTGAAGAGATGAGCTGGTCCTGAATGTCTTTAGTCTTGAGGCACATATATATGGTCCCGAATATAGGAGATGCAAATTAATTGCCACCTTAATGAAGACATGTTGCGCTGCTAAGTAGGTGGCGTTCCTAACAGCTCCTGAATATCCTTTTAATGTTTCAGTGATAAATTTATATGTTCAGAGGGCGAGTTTGCCTAATGGAATCAAACATGCACATTTTCTGAAGTTAAGAAATTACATTTCCCCATGTCACTTTGAAGACTATTTTTATAGACCCGTTCATTCAAGGAATCTTACAAATAACTGTGTGGGGTGATCAGCAAAGGGCAACCCCATCTGCCCCAAACCTGGACTTCCTTTAAAGGATATTATTTTTAATGGTTCCTTCTCTTCCGTTTGTTTCTGAGACTGTAAATTCAGGTTCCACCTATGCTTAAAAATATCACGAAAGGCCCTTTTGCTTTTAAGGTGAAAAAGGTATTGGTACAAACACAAATTTTGATCTTTAGGCTGTCAACAGTCTCACTAACTAGTGAAACAGTGTAAACACAGTGGTGAGGGAACGCAATACTTTCCACTTTCCAAAGGGAGGAGATTTTGTAGTCAGACAGCTTGAGTTTACATTTGGATTTTACTCTCAATGGACAATCAATATTTTCTGCCTTTTCTAACCAAAGTAAAACAACAGTCCTCTCAATAGACATCCCCAATACCTCCCTGAAGGCCCTTAGGAGAAGCTGGGTCACTCGGCGGTTTGTGAGAACATTGATGGTAACACCAGCGTTGTACCAGAGCTGGTACAGCTCAGGGTCAGAAGAGGTCTGCCCAACCTCTGACCTCCAGCCTGCTCCATCCGATTGTCCCAGGGCATTACAGGGATATGTTGCCACCACCTGATGCCCGTGAGATGGCTCTGAAGTGAAGAATGCTCAGGAGATGTTTGGCTTTCTCTGTTCATCTCTCATGGGGCAGCTGTCGGATCACAAATGAGCACCACCAAGAGCCGACCCGCTGCCTGCCTGCCTTCACCCAAGAGGTCAGAGGAAAATGGATGTGGAGACCAAGTGATCCTCCCCCATGTACAGGTTCAGGTCAGGGTTGAGGGCACTTTGGCTGGGGGCTGGCCAAGCCAGACAGACTGATGGGAGCGAGCGTGGTTTTGCCTCTGATCAGTCCCTGCGTGTTCTTTGGGTAAACTCAGGACTTCAATGTCCAGAGCTGCCAGTGGAGCATCTTTCATCAGCACAGAAAAAAATCCTCTCGCTTCCCTCACCTGCCACTTCCCCACGAACCTCTGAAGCCTGCTGAAACTTCTATAGCAGCATCCCGCTTGATCCTGAAAACCAGCGCTGCGCTTAATACGCTGTTCAGGTAGAGTGGGCCAAATCCCCTGCTGGTGTAAACCAGAGGCAACATTTTACATTGCATTACATTTACATTAACCTCTGTGAACATGCCCCAACAGGAGACTCGGCCCTTTAGCCCTGGGAGCTTTTAAAGAACACACATTAATGAAAATAAAATAAGACAACAGCAACATGAAAGTGCACGTAGACTTGCAGATTTCAAATCCTTTCTTACCTCAAACAGAGCACAAAGGGAAAGATAAATGGCATTTTGTTGCAAGCAGAGAGCAGATGATAAATGTGTAGGGTTCATGATCTAAAGTGAGAAAATGTTTATTTTCTTTGCCTGGGGAAACGAAAATAAAGTAAATCCAGCTAACTAACAGCTCAGCCGTTTTTCTCTACACTCAGTTGCCCCCACCTGATTGCATTATGGCAAGACTGGCTCACGTCAGGGAAACTGTTCATTCCCTGATACAGCTTCACGGCAGGAGGGCAGGTTGAAGATGTTGTTGTTGTTTTCTTTTCTTCTCCTCTAAGGTGCCTCCTTCTGGTGTACCAGCTTGGTGCTGCTCTTTTTGTGTATGTGGGATTTCATCTCCCCACTCTGTGCTCCACGTTGGATGTCTCTAATGAGATCATTTGGACTTGGATTTCAGTTGGCACCGGTGACCCGAGCACAAAGGTCTGAAGAAAAAACAGGATAGCTGAATCTTTTTTCTTTTCTTTTTTGACAGAAGGATTAGGGAAAGAGATAAAAAGGAAATAAATTTATTTTCATTTGAAATTGAAACCTTGCCTTAACTGAAATGTTCAAGAGTTTGGGGGGGGTGGTTTATTTTAGAAATCAGAGCTGGACTTTTTACTTAGTCATTAGAAAAAAATCATGGCTGTTCTTTCTAGTCCATGTTTTATACTGCTTTCTTTCTCCTTCTTCCCTCTTCTATCCATAAGAAGTTTCTCTTTGGAGAGAGAGCTGGGCAAATGAACCGTACCAGGGCTCCCTAACGAGCGGTTGGACATTTCCCCCCACCCCATCCTCCCTGCATTAACATTGCCTTTGGTTCCAGGCCTGTTAAAGAGTTTCTGTAAGTCAGTACTGACTAATGTCAGTTTGGTTAGTCCTTGAACATAATATATTGGGGGTGAATAGAGGTCTCGTCCTGGTCCCTAGCTGACAATGAACCTACCCTTGAAGAGGAGGCGGTAATTAGCTTCTCTGCTGGCATCCTTAGAAGAAGAAGTAGGGATTGATTGGGCTCTGTAGCCCAAATTACCTACTTGCCACTAAAAGAAAGATCATCGTATTGTTTCAGAATAATGTAAGAAAGGCTGGTGCTGCTCCCATTCGGACAGTATGGAGTGAGATGGATCTCGCCTGGTGTAAGGGAGCAATGGTCCATTGAAGGGAAATTCAATGGATGATCTTGTCTGGTACAAAGGTTTGTTTCAACTCATGAATTATGCATGAGGCTCACTCATTTGATCACCATTTCATGCTCCTCTCTCAGAGTTGCTCGCCCTGCTGCATCACGGGGGAGACAACGCGCTGCTGGGATGGCGGGCAGCTTTGTGTGGCTTGTCCCCTGTCCCCGTCCCCGTCCCCAGCCCAAGGGCAGCGGCTCTCCCAGGCTCCTGCCTTTGCAGAGTGAGTCCCTCCCCATCAGCACCTGCACTGGGTACAAATATATTTCAGAGACCCCGGGATGAAACGGCTGCAGTGCCAGTTTGGCACTTCATGAACAATAAAATCAGCACAAAATTTAAATACACAATGAACTAGTGATCAAAGGGTTTAGTTTCTTAGTAAAATTCTACTTTTCTTATTGTACTTAATAAAACTCCTAACTTTTCCCCCCAAAAAGTATTTGTAGGTAGTGTTTCTTGCCTGTCAACTAACAACCACAGCTAGAATGACAGTATTGCTGGGAAATAGTACAAACCACCGCAGAACTTCCGAAAGCTTGGCTGGCTTCAGCCTGTTTTCTGCACAGCAGGCCCTGACTTTAATATCTCATCTTAACAGAGAACAATTTCTCTGGGAAAAGCAATAATCACACAATTTGCTCACTGTGCCTCTGTATAGTTGCAGGCTCTCAATGGGAAAGGAGGCAAGTCATTTGGATTTCTATTTTAATTGGATGCTGCACTGAAAAAATAGACATTGCTGAAACCTTCAGATGTGGTCATCTTTTTTTTGGTTGTGGACCAGGTTCCGTATGCTCAGAGACGCCTCACATTAATGATGAAACTTCTCAAATGAGTAATATGGGAAAGGAGTGAGAATCAGCTTTTTCCTTTGACAAGCCTTTGCAAAACCCAAATCCTGGAGGTGAAAGTGGGACAGGAGGAATGCCAACAAGGCAACTTACATGTCACGCTGGTAAGAGAAAGCTTCTTATTGTGTGCCAAGGGGTGTCTCTGATAGGGTAGCTGGGGTGACTGCCTGTATTGGCGCTCCAGGTTGATGTTGATCGGGATGGTGTAAACTCTTTGGCCTCTTCCTAAGACTCCAAGCCCTCGGTCCCTGGCACTGGACTGAGTCCTTCAGTCATGACCCAGGAGTTGTTTCTCCATCCCAATCTTCTCCGTAAAATGCCCGAGCTATAAATCCTGCTTCCATTCCGACAGCTCACTGCCATGCTGGTGATTATGTGCTTTCAAGATTCTCTGAGAACAGCAGAAAACCAGAAATATTACAGAAAATCACCCCTGGGAGCACACAGCTGATCAGCACTGCTGGATATCGTCTGCAACGTTCATGCTGTGGGTGGCATCTCATTGTTTTCACCGGCAGGACCATCTGGCTGTGGCTCCTGCAACCACGGAGGGTTGGAGACCCTGGCAGGGGACATGGCTCAAAGGCACAGCCTGGAGATGGAGGGGGGAACACCCGTAGAGGCAGAAAGCTTGGGAGAGAGGGTGGGAGTAAGAGATGCTCTTAGGGTAATTACTGTAAAAAAACCCTTACTGCATGCTAAAATCCTGACTTCTGTCTTATCACTCACTCTCTCTTTTTAAAGTGTGAATTTAATGCTGTTGTAAAGCGGCTCTGGGGAGTGGTGGTCTCTGTCCCTAGGATGGAGGGAAGAAACCGAGAAAACTTTCTTCCATGCGAACCTGCAGATGTGTTTCACCTCCAGCTGTGCGTCTTGCTCGAGGGTGGCGGGGAGGAGAGCCCCTTCCGAGTAAAGAGCCCAGAGAAATCCCACAGCCATTCCAGATACACAGCACAGGGCCTCTGGAGGAAATACTGCAATTCCTGACACTGCCGAGCCCGCAGTGCAGCTGAGCGGTTGAGCACGAGTTAAAGCACAAACTAATTTAAGTGCATGGTTAGCTGCTTTGCCGAGTCAGGAATAACAAGCCGGTCACGTTTCACGCCCCTGGTTCGGATGTGTGGCTGAGCAGCGCTGAACCAAGTCCTGCAGGGAGGTTTACGAGGACCGCTCCGGACCCACACGGCTTCACTGTGCCTGGACGGCTCGTTTCACGCCGGTGTTAATTCCACTGGCGTGAAAACTGGCTGAATTTGGCGGTGAAACATGAGGCTGATGAGTTTCTCTTTCCAACATGGCTTGCCGCTGGGTTACTAGGTCCAGCGGTTGCAAGAGTGGGGCTGGATGGCAGTTCCCGTTGTCCTGGAGATACGGCATTATCATTCTGCTACGGGCTTGGCTCCATCCGGCTCCATCGGCATCACTCACTGCCACCCTCCCGTGCCCCTCCGCATGTCTCGGGCTGTCTCTTTGCATCTTTCCTCAAGACTGCCTGGTTTTCCTCCAGGCAGCGGCTGGGAAACGCTGACTGCTCAGACCTGAGCGAGAGCCCCATGCTGAGCGATGAAGAGCCACATGCGGTTCGGCAGCCGTAGCCTTGGACTCCACGCCGGCGAGCGGCGGCGCAGGCCAGGGCCAGCACATGGTTCGCATCACATTGCTGTGTTTTATTTTCCCGAGTTATTTTTATTAATGGCTGTTTCTAAATAGACTTCCTGAGCTGTGTTCACAATGCACTTGCTAGTGTAAACTCCAGTGTGTTCACACCTCCAGCTGGTTCCATGGATACTGCATTTCTATGCCTTAGCTGTCCCTGGGTCTGATGTTTGCCAACTGGAAGCTTGCACTTATTTTGAATTTCCGCCAGAACCAGTAAGGAGTTGTATGAACCCAGAAAGCAGCCCACAAATTGTGTCACAGGATCATAGTGCTGTGTTAACAAGACTAAAACATGATTTACGTAAAACTTTATTTCTTATCCAAGCCCATTTCTATAAAATCATGGTTTTCCCCTGGTTGGAATACATGCCTTGGTTTTGTGCTGCATTTTGGTTATTTTTGCTGGTTGAGATGAATTAATTTTTCCTTAGATGCTTCTTACACTTCATGGAGCTGCTTTTTTTTCTTTCCCATTAGGATATTGGGGTTGAGCTATTTAAGAGCAGTGGCCAGCCTTACCTAAAGATAGTAGTTTCTTTCAGACACAAGGCATTAGGTTTTAATGTTTCTGTCTAGCTAAGCCCTTCCTTTAACTGTCTGAAGGAGAAGGCTGAAAATCAGTGATAATGGGTTAAATCCAGAGCTAATAGAGATGAATGCAGTTGACCGTTACAATTAGATGTTATCATACATGGCCCAAGTAACTTGCAGCCCTGAAATTACTGGAGAACTAAGGTATGATTTTATGATGTCTGGCGTTTTGGAACTTTATAGACTGCAGTCCGTAGAAATCTAACGTCGGAGGAGCGTTCACGTCTAGTCCATAGAGCCGTGGCTCCTTGAATGCTGATTAGTATTCTGCTCATTTCCAGCTTCTAAGGTTGCTTTAAGGAAAACTAAAACACTTATTGTAGCTTTTTAATGGTACTTGCTGCTGGAAGCATTTATAGCAGTTGGCACAGAGACATTCTAGGGACTGAGAAAGAAAGAAGTGGCTAGCAGGTTCGTTACGCAGAAGGGAAGCACCTATGTAGAAATTTATGTGCTTGTTTGTGGTCTGCTCCCTATATTTCAGGATCCTATTCTGGATAATAAATTCCTTAGAACAAAATGGAAAAATTGCACCGGACAATTTTATTTTTTTTTTAATCACTATTATTGTTATATAGTCATAAATTTCAAGGTCAAGCTGAATGATTGGGTTCATCTGCTTCCTGCTTACCATGGGCTGCAGAGAGTTGCTCAGTAATTCTTACATCAAGCTCTAAATTCTGCTGTCAAAACCTTGACAAAATAACCAAAAAGGAGAGGAAAATCTCCTTCATTCTGGGCAAGGTATTCCAGTAGTTAATTACCTATACGTGCTGTGGGTGAAGACTGACCTTTGTAAATAGTGAAACTGTTGTTATGGGCAACTTTTTAATATAGAGTCTTTTGAAGAGGAATTTCATGTCAATTTGGTCTTGCATAAATTTAATGCTTGGGGAAAATAAGAAGCTAATAACGCTGATTTCTTCCAGGTGTACGATGAAAATGGATTTGCGATATTAACTACGCAGCTAATGTGCAGTGTTTTAGAAATACGCTTCATTTACCATTAAACTGAATTTTTAGTGGCAGAGGTGAACACGAAGGTATAGCTGAGCAAGACAACAAGTAAAAGAAAAGTCTTACACCATCATCTGCTGGCCATGACTGCTGTTCCACACTACCCACCCAAGGCGAGAGCCAGACACAATCATCATCAGGCAGAGAAGGGCCAAAGAGCCGTTCTTTAAAACAGCTGAGAGGGAAATTGTACAAACAGGCAAAGAATATTGTGAAAAAAAAGCACAGAACAAAAAGAAAATCGTAACCGAGAAAAGAATCTGAAATAACCAACAGTCCCCTTGGAAGCAGGAAGGTGAAGGATTTGGAAATTACTGAGGTGCCGTGCACTATTCTTGCTGAAGTAGATCAGATAGCTGGTTTTATTGTGCGTAGAAATGAATCCACACCACGTCTCTGCCTAGATGACTAGCTCGGATGAGGTCTGATAGAGACGCTACAGTGAAGTCTGTGGCACTCAGGTATGGCCATTTCTGTTTCCCCAGTCCCAATGAGCAAGTACCTAATCACAGGGGCTGGTTAGTAAGGAACATGTTTAGACTGAAAATGAGTTTGGAAATCAGGTGCCTTTGGAGATTCCTCATTACTTACTCTCCACTGAAATTTCATGTTGCTGGAAAAATCGGTTTATTGTTGGAAACGACACAGGTGCCATATTAAGAAATGCACAGTCTGACAAGAGCAGTTTACAAACCCATATGCTGTATTTGGGTATTGAGTGAACCACTAATTATCCTCCAACAGTGCTTACTAGCAGATGCCTAAGGAAAAAGTGTAGAAAAAAAATGATTCGTCTTCCTACGGTACTTTTTGGGCCAAACATAGAATTGAGACCAGTGTGTTTAATAGCTACCAATGGACCAAGGAAAAAGAATAAATATTTAGGATTATTTGTTTGGAAATAGACTCTTTTACATATCTATGAATTAATGTTTTTGGGCTGTTGATGGCAAAGCCTGAACCATGTGAAACTGATTCAACATTACATCAAATCCTATGACCAATATAATTTTTTTAATATTAAGCCGAGGCCACCAAATAATAAGACCAGACCACCTAAGCAGTGAGGTTAAGGAAAGTAGGCAAGTAAGACAGATGAATAAGACAAGAGATACATCTTGGAGAATAAAGTACATATACCAAATCTTCTGGAGAACTTATACAGCAGAACTGATCAGGAAGTAGACATGGCCAAGCACATAAAGGATTTCTTAGAATACAAAGTTTTCTCAGAACTCATTCAGATAATGTGTAAAACAGTAGTTTTAATGCCAACTTTGCTATGCATTTCACTATGAGAGTAGGAAAAGGTTCCAATAAAAATCATTCAAGACATCTTTGAAACAGCCATGTCAGTCTATAACTGTGTCAAAGCTGCTAATCCGAGAGTGAAATGAATTGAAATTTCCTATCTTCCAAAGGCTGACTCTGTCTGTGGGTCGCGGTTTGGGCTGGACTGGCCACTCAGATGGAACGACAGATGCTCTCCCCCACCTCCCTTCAAAGACAGACAACAGAGAGAGAGAGACTTATGAGTTTAGAAGGAACTGAACTACTTTAATGAAGTATTAATAATAAAATTTTAAAAAATAATGAAATTTATACAAAACCATATCAAGCTCCCAGGATGATGATCACATCAGTGGCAGGCACTGGAGAAGTCCCAGATTGGACTCGGAGCTGGATTCCAGATCTGGATTCAAGATCGGGATCAAAGGCAGGTGAACAGACAGAGTCCTCCTCAGACGTTGGCCATTGAAGAAAGAGGACTGATCCTTTGATCCCTCAGCTTTTATACCGAGCATGAGGCAGATGGGATGGAATACCCTGTTGGTCAGGTTTGGGTCCCCTGTCCTGACGCTGCTCCCCGCAGGTGTGACCCCTCTACGCTTTTCCGCTTCCCACCCTCCAACGGGGCAAATACCAAAGTTGGCTGCCCTTGGCTGTGACAGCAATAAGGATAAGCAGGAACCTCTCTGCATCCCATTCCTTGGCATCAACTATAAACATGGGTCTGATCACTCTGAGAGTGAACAGTTTCTGCACAACATGCTGGTAATTTCAGCAGTTAGAAGAGGCCTAACTAAAAAGTAAAGTTACTGAATAAAATTAGTCCTGTTTTACCTCAAACCAGGATACTGTGAGACCTAGACCATGTCTACACGTAGCTGCTGTGACACACTGGGATATGACAGGTATGAGGTGTGATTGTACCTTTGACACTAACATGACACTTTCTAAAGGCAACTAAGGATGTACAGGCCAAACAAAACTTCTGTGATGTGAGTGAACTGGAAGATTATCAATGATTTATTGCCAGTGAAGTTCTGCAGGGATATGCCCAGCATCGTAATATTTTAATTAATGACCTGAATTATAGAAGAGTGGGTATGCCTACTGAACTTGCAAATGATGTGAAGCTGAAGAGAAATGGAGGATGCAAGCCTCCCTGAGGTTTAGAATTCAAGCTGATCCTGTAAAAAACTGATGTAACGACCTGAAGAAAAAGGATACACTTCAGCCAAAAGAACAAGGAATAGCTGTGTAAAAAAAAAGTAATCTGTAAAACTGCAGGATGGCCAATGACTGGTTCAGCTCTGCAGAAATGATCTGTCATAGCAAATACCAAGCTGAATAAAATCAACACCATTACAGGTGATAAAAAAGACACTACCTTATTGGGATGCCTAAATAGAAGAAATTAGCATATCTAATTAACATTTTTGAAACTTCAGCCGGACAATGTTGTTCTGTTTTGAGCACCAGCAATGAAGGAAGCTGGGAATCAAGTGGAGGCTGGAAGAAATTCAGGAGAGGGTAAGAGAAATAGTCTGAGGTTTAGAGATTGGAACACCTGGGGAAAACTGAAATAACTGAAGTTATTTAATCTATAAAGACACCAGGAGTAGACATCACAACCATTTTCAAACACATAAAAACCACTGTGTTAGGAGGAAGAAGCAAAATAAGAGCTGTTGTCCTTGTTTCCTATGTGTGGGATGAGTAATAATGGGCTGAAATTGCAGTAGGATTTTTGAAAGTCTAATAGTATTAGGGGATTTATTATTGTATTATGTTACCTAGGGATGTTGTGAAAGTCTTCAATAAGAAGTTAGGCAAACATCTGCATGAATGACATAATGGATTTAGTTCTGTTTAAGGCATGGGAATGGACTACGCAGTCTTTCTGCGATGCTTTTTTTACCCTCAACTCTGTAATTATAATGGCGAAATGGAAAATCAGGCACTTTATAAGAGAGGAACCTTTCAGTAGAAGTTAACAATTTCTGTGAGTCATTAGATCAAAGATGGATATCCTACAGCGTAGAAGCTGAATATGATCTAGGACTCTATGCATATAGCTTGTCACTCTACTATATTTTGGGGATGTGATGTGGTTATGGAACAAAAGTAATGCATACATTAATAGGAGAGCCAAGAAAGGTGTCAGAAAATCTTGTTTGGTCCCTACCAAGGAAAAAGTTTCCTATAAAAATGCATATTCAAACTCTCTAGAGTTTATGAATCAGTTACTGAACTATAGTGGTGCTGCAAAACTACCCATTGTCATGTTCTTAATTGAACCAATAGCTGAAAAAGTGGCAATAGGGGTAATGAATCATAAAGATTTTTTTCTTGTACGTGTAGCTTTTTCAAGGGAAACAAGACTTCCATAAGGTCAAATCTCCTACAAAACTACTTTTGTTGGGGAAATGTAGCAAGACCATTTGTCAACATGGAGAATGCTCATTTTGGCTGAAACTAAATTACCTAGGGAGCCAAAAAATGATGAATTTACAGATGGTTGATGTCAAGGCAAGTTGCCAGATTCTTTTCCCTGGCCTTTTGTACAGGAACAAAACAACATTGAATTGATACCTTGCACACCTTTTCTCTTCTCTCCTCAATGCCTCTAACAAATAACAGGCAAAAAAAACCCACATATGATCAATATAACTAAATAATCAAAGAATGCAATTTGCAATTCAGCATATGCACATTTGCCATTATAAATGGGGATTTTTAATAGTCATTTTTAGAGATGATATGTTTTGTTTATGTATGATTAATTAAAAAATAATTATCCTCAGCTGGGGGAATGCGAAACAATAAATGGGCCATAAAATCTAAACAAACACAGAGGCTGTTGCCATTTCTTTAAATCACAGCTAAGAATATTTACTGCAGTGGTAAAAGAATATTTACTGCAGTGGTAAAAGACATACTGATCCAGCCGCAACAGTTAGTGAGGTAAGCTAACCAGTATAATAGCAAATACTACTCAGTAAGAGGTATACCAACATCCTAAACCACCTCATTTCTAGTTTTGGTGGATCGTGCATTAACATGAAAAATGAAAAAACTTAAATTATATCATATAAACTTGTAAAATAATCATGTTTCTCTCCCCAGCCTAATTGCATAGGAAGTAATCAGCAGATGATCACCACTTGTGCCTACTGAGGAAAATCTCCTTGACTAATCTACCCTATTTGACTGCACACTTACACCGTATTTCTCTATGTACCTGCATATCAACATGCTCATGAACCCCCATCCTTCCTCCTTTCTCATATTAGCTTAAGAAAAACCAAAAAATAGCAAAAAAACCCAAGCCAAAACAAAAGAACACCCATCCTGCCAGAAAAATAACTCGCAAGATATGACTGAAGAAGTCTATGTGCAACCACCAGCTATGATGGCAGGCACAACCTGTTTTGAATTTGGCCAAGCACACAAAATATCTCTTTCCTAATGAAAAGCCAGATGAAGCCTCCTTGCAGAAGTACCAATTTACTGGTGTTCTCTCTCCTCAGGGTTGTGGCAGGAAAGTAGAGCTTTGCCCAGGGGTTGTGTCTGTTAAGTGTATTTCAAGCTTGTGAGACATCCAGCGAGTCCCTTCTTTCGCTCTCCTCCATCTTTCCCAGTGTAATCAGCAAAATATTGATAGGCAGAAAGTGGGTAGTGGATTACGTATGTGTTGTAAAAGTGACTATTTTCCCCTAGAAAATAATGAATAATTGTAGCACTGCGTATATAAGTATAGATTGTAGAAGGCAGCAATGTGTCAGAGCTATAGGGTTTGAAGAGCAGCCAGAGATTGTGAATACCCAAAGTTTATGTCACTGTCCTTTCAGGGTAGATGTTGGACTGAGGCTGTAGACCAGATGTCTCCTGTAATCGGTGAGAATGATAAGCAATCCAGACCACTGGGATTCCAAATCAGCATCCAGAAGAGTTTCTTTCTAGTTCATGGAGCTCCAATGCCAACTTTGCTCTTTAATTGAACGCCTCAATACCTAGAGTTAAGGAGAAAACAAGACTACCACTATTAGTACTGCTACTGGCAATTTAACATGATACCTCTCTAATACTAAATAAGGCCAAATTCTTTTCCCTTTTAAGACTAGGGAAATCATTAGCTCTTAAATGGCTTTTCCACAGGATATGAATATCAGTAATATTTTACATACATTGAAAACAAATATGCACATCTAAACCAAGATGAATTGAGCACACAAAAGTCTAAAAGTGAACGAGGTCACATTACTGAAAAAGATCAAGGTCAAAGAAGAAAACAAAAAACATTTTAGAGTCCACGTATACTGCAGCACAAGTAGAACATACAGAAAAGGAGGTATCATTACTCGGAGCAATAGGGACTGAAGTGAGCTGGTTGGTTTCCATGAGAAACATCAAGTCTTGCACAGAGATTAGTTTTACTCACAACAGCTATTATCCACAACTTACAGAATGAGCCTTGTTCTCGGTTTTCCATATTTGGGCCTCATCTTCCAGCTGGTGTCATTCCAGCTTCTCCTACTGATCTTGCTGGCACTTGAAACTTATTACAGCCACAAGCAAAACAACTATCCTTATTTCCCAGAATATCATAGTCTAGTTCTTTGGACAATTCTTTGTTATCTTGCTTTTGCACCAGACATGAAAATTCTGAAATATTTTTAAATCTTTAAATATTAAATACTAAAATATTCTGAAAATGCCACTACTTCCTTCAAATCTAAACTCAGGTATCGTTATTCAACCCACTTTATCAAACTTCTTTCCACCTCTGGTTTTAACTGATAAAGCAGTGCCTCAATGTTCCACATCCCTCCAGTGCAGTTTTTCTCCTAAAACTACAGCTGAACATTTCTTCTTTTGGCTTCACTCTTCTGAAAACTCAGAGAATCAAGATGTAAAGACCCTATGAACAACACAGTTCAGGTGATGTTCCAGCAAGAAAGCATGTATATACATTTTTGGGTGGGGGTGGGGGTGCGTAGCCTGGATAGGTGCAGTGTAGACACAGGACTGCACAGAAAGACAAACGTTGCTGCTTAGTTCTCCCTTCTCCAGTTTTAATGCCTTGCCCTCAAACCTTAGTCCTCTTATCTGCTTTTACAGCTTCTCACATTGCCCCTGTCAGTTCCACTGAATAAATGATGTCATCCTTGTCTGCTTGAATGTTTACTTCTTTCTGCACTGCCCTTGGCACCGAATACTCTTCCCAAAACTAATCCATCCTGAAAACCATTTTTCTTTTCCTTCCGATCTACCCTCAAGGCCCACAGTAAAATGGCAGCTGCAAATGGCTAAGCAAATGCTAAGAATGTAAAAGCTTTTTAAAGTATCTGCCTCCTGAAGCCAACTCTGCAATCTCGAAGTCGGCACCTAAACTCCCAACGCAGGCGCGGGAAGACCCAGGCAAGTCACGGTATGACCAACTGCGAAAAGCAGAGCGGGGAGATGATGAGCACCAGCCTGCTGAACAGACAGCTTTTAAACCTGCTAAGGGCTGGTGCCGGCCTGAAAAAAACCACCGCAGTCTTTACGTCTTAGTTATCTTAGTCGGAGCTTCGGGGACACACCACCCACCGCTCTCTGATCAAAGCCCAGAGCCTCCAGTGGAAAGAAGCCAAGAAAACTGTTTTCCTTTACAATAGAAGGAAGCGGTAACAGCAGCTGCAGCTGATGCCATGTGTTTGTACACCAGCTCGCGGGCTAGACTCTTCCGCCAGGAAAGAGAAGTGACAGACTCACATTCGCTTTCTTGACATGCCGGAGAACATCCAAGTGCCTACCATGCTTTGAAAGAAAGTAGTAGACAAAACTTCCTCTGGCAGATATCTCCTCTAACAAACATATAATAAAACCATCCCAAAATAAAATATATAATAAAGCATAATAAAACCACCCCAAAACATAGAATAAGACCACCCCAAAAACCCACTACAACAAACCAGGGAGAGGAAGAGCTTAACTGTGAATGTAGATGGAGCCTGACCAGCCGGGTGGGGATGTGCTGAAATCCAATATTGCAAACCTGGGGAGCTTCTAAAACTGAAATAAACCACTAGATGGTTAGAGCGTGGTGGTGGCGTTTTAGACAATTGAAAGGTTGTACCTTGCCAAGGACTTGGGTCTCTCCCAGTACTACTCTAGGTTTCCTCCAGGTTTATATCATTTGTCCTGTGGAAGAGTGGAGAGGGGAACCTAGGTTTCTAGCATCCCATGTCCTCAGTCTTTCTCTTCTAAAACGTAACTACATGATGTGTCTAAATCTATTGTTGCTCTTTGGAGGATTATATATTTACACGTTGTCCAGTATAATGAGACCATAAGCTAAGCGTTTTGGGCAGGACTAATACAAATTATGCAAATGTTAAGAGAGAAATGAAGAAAAGCTATGAATCTGGAGAAAAAAACTCACATCTTCTCTGAGTGCTTGTTCCTTCTTTATGAGCCCTGTTGTACTCTGTGAATCTGTGCAAGGTTCTGAACGTGCTCTTCACTTGACACAGCATAATCTGAACAAAGAGCTATTTAACAGGCATTTTCTCTTTATCTTCTTACTTACATGTACCAAAAAACACCAAGTGCGCCATTCAAATAAAGTATATTCCTTCCCTTTAATTGAGTTTACTGGTTTCAATATAGTTGCAGATTCAGCACCATTATTTAATTTCAGGATTTAATGAGTGTTGTCAGATCTCCTTAAGGGATACACAAGACGCTGGTGAACTGGCTCCTGGTTCACTCGTGCCATGTAGTCTTAAATTTCCTTTAACCAAAAAAATGTTCAGCCCTCTTTCTTCCCTTGACTTATATGACACATCTCTGAACATCTCTGTACGTTACACCTGCAGGAAAATGTTCCCCGTTGTATGCAGCCCCCTTACACCTTCAGGGTCATTGCTAGCCTCTTATTCTTCCTCGCAGCCTCTGTTCATCTTGCACAGAAGTAGAAGAAAATAGGCTCTACAGGGGTTCAGCTAGTGCATTGTCTCAAGGTATATCTGCGTGATTGGGCGTCATTCAGGTCTGTTGGTCTTGATGTGGCAGATACAGCACAGTAGCTGTGCCCACACAGAGGCATATCGTGATTTATCAGTGCGGTTGTTCAAAGGCTTCCTCCTTCCCCCAAACTGTCGTACCTCCATTGTGCTGATTCACGGCCTAAGTTTTGGGAGGCAATAAAGGTACCTGAGAGATGAAAACTCACAGTACTGCTGCACAGGACGAAATCAATGTGCTATTGATTGTGATAATCAGAGTAATTAACAGAGATTAATAAGAAATATTTCAGAGACCTATTTTCAAACTATGCCATGGGGCCATTCTCCATTTTAAAAAGGGCATAATATTATCATTAGTTACTTTAACCTTAAATGTTAAAGAAATGTTTGTAAAAAACTTCTTGGTGTCCTGATGATAACTCATTCTTGACTCACTACCACCTATGTGACCAGCTTAGTCTCAGAAAACAGCTACAAATTTTACTTTCTGCTTCCCTCTACAACCATGAACATCCCTCATTTTTCCTTCAAAAATCAAGAAAGTATTCTCAAAGGTCATAAATTATTCCCCCAAATAACATTATGTTTCTTCCTGTAAAAATGTTACCAAAAATCTAACCTGCTTATAGAAACGGAAGATAAGAACCTAATGAGATAAAATTGGGATCAACTATAGCAAACAAATGCCTTTCTTTAAGCAACTCGAACACAATTTGTGGGCCAGAATGAGGGAACAACCAATTGCTACTGCTTTGCAGCATATTTCACCGCTACCAAAGAGAACTGTTTAAATAACAAGAAATTAGAGCTGGTAAAAGGGATGAAAAGGAGGGGGAAGAAACATTGATAAGACTAGATATGTGGACTAAACATAAGCAAGAGGTAAGGAGTGAAAATAAGAGTATTGGAGAACAATGCAACACTATAAAAGTATGTTGATATCATGGCCCTCTACTCCTAGGTCCAATTTAGTCTTACAGATAAACTATGAGAGAAGATGCAACTCTAAAATCTGCTTGTGAGTTATATATATATGTTTTTTTTAACAACAAAGATCAAAAATCTCCAAAGCAGTGTCAACCTAAGTACACCCTGGTGTAGCGATATTAGTTTAGATAGCAATGATACAACCAGACTGCGCGGGTCTGTCCCTTAGGTGACATAATTAAATACATAATTACACCATTTCTGATTTCAGAGGCAGCTCTCTCGATGCACAGCCTGGGGTCATTTCACCAGGCTCTCTATGCAGATAACAAGATCATAGTGTACGTATATGCTGCCCATCGCACTGGAATTATTTAGAACTTTTAAAAAGACAATCGGAAACTTTTAACTAAGAGTCCAGAAATGCAGCAGTCCGAGCTTACTGCCATAGTGAGCCTTTACTATAACATTACACGAGGTTAACAAACATATAAGAGAATTTGAGGGAAAAGAGGGATTTATCTATTTCTCAATCAGCCCACAAAAACCAGGACCGGTTTTGCAGCAGAGCGAGCACAAGTTTGCTGCGTGGCTTCCATTTCATCACGTACTCCTTGATACTTAACAAACTGAACCAGCTACAAAATAACTTAGAAGACACCTTGCTTTAGCGGATTAATGTAAATGAATTAAAAATTCATCTACAGTAACTATTGTTGCTTGTTGTCAAAAAGCATGTGCATTTTCCCTTCAATTATTTCCCAAACGGAAAATATTTGAGAATCCTGAGAAATCGGAATGTGTGAGGAAGTTCTACAGGCAAATGTGGATAAAGAGAAAGAGTAAAAAATACTGACCAGAACCCCAGTGTTATTTAAAAAATCTTCCCCCTCCTGTTGTAATCACAAACACACAATCCAGTACTGCTAGCAATGCTCAGTGTGTTGGATGCTATCATCTCATCTTTTTTTCGTGGAACCAGTGGACAGATGTGTTTTCTGAGTCAGTATCTCAGCCCCATCTGATACACTTTTGTAAAGATTTAAAAAGACGATTTCTGGATAAAAGGAGTACTGATTGCCTCTTTCCCGCATCGTTAGCTGCCAGTCTGTACCAACCACTGCTGAAGGTACTTCCCTGCCAGAGAATTTGTTTAAATTTAAAAATCAACTTTAGCTGTGATGCTGAGATCCCAAGCTGATGCTGATGAACTATTTTGATACAGCCCCCATATCATTCAAGTATGGTGTATGATGCATTTGCATTGAATTTCTCCAAGCTGTGTTCTAATTGGAGCACCAACCCTGTCTCCAGCTACAAAAAGAGAATTTTGCTTTTCTTGTGTCAAGGATTTTCCCATAATTACACAACCTTCTTTCCTCAGTGATAGTTTTTTTCTCAAGAAGACTCCTGCTATGAACATCCTTCAGAAGGATCTTTGTATGGATTTGCAAGCCTAATGCAGTTAACATTGTTTTCTCATTGAGCCAAACTGCTTTGGACACTGTGTTTAATGCCTCTGGCAGTCATGATTTATGCCATGGAAGATCTAAAAGTGTCATTTTGAGTAAAGTACGTTGCAGTTGCTGTCTAGGAAGCTTCCAGGTGTTAGATTGGGTTTTTATTTTTGCTCCCTAAGAAAGGGAGCAGAAAGCTCTCTTCCCTTGGTCTTGATTTTGTATCTGAAAGTTGCTCTAAAATTCACCAGTAATGTAATGAGAATAGGGACCATGGAGCCATTCAGGGACCTGAAGTTGTGTGCTCAGCTCTGTCACTGATATACAGCATCAACTATGCTGGGATGGTTCATTGCCTTCATTGTACTTCTGCTGCTTCTGCCCTGCTGCCTATCTTCTCCAGTTAGAATATAATCTCACCCAGGAACTTAACTGATTGTCTCCTATCACAGCAGTATCTTAGTGTTGAGTGGGATTACAGAATAATAATAAAATATATCTATTTGATTCAGAAGATCTGATGAGTTCTCCCATAGTTTGGGTATCCTGGTGTCTCAGCTGACCTTGTTGTCTTATCAGATCTTGAGCCTGAAGCAGTCCCAACTGTTTCTCTAAATCTTGAAAGAGCGACTACTTGGAGATCCCACACAGAAAGAGCAAACAGGAATAAACCCAGGAACCATGATGAAATGGATGGAAAACGTGAGGTGGCAGAGCTGGGACTGCAATGGAAGAGTCCATTTGGTCCCATATCCGTACCGCTCTTCCAGTGCAGTCAATTTTTATCCTCCCCTACCAAAGAATAACACATTGCAGTGTCACTTCATGAGAAACAACTCTATATGCCTTGCTTGACCTGGGGTCCCATTTTCTGCTTTTGCAACAGTCCTTTAGCAAGAAATTAACACTGTGGTTGGCGGCTGGATACTGTGTGGTTGGCATCCAGCTGGGTGTCGTTCCAGAATTTCCTCCTCCCTTCTCTCAACCCTTCTGATGTATTGAAGTCTGGGTGCTTATTCCAAATCATCAGACCATATCATTTAACAATGTTTGGCAAGTTTTATTTATTAAATATTTTCCAACAAAAGCCTGTAAGGCAACAGAAAAGTAAAGCGTAAAATACATTTGACTTAATTGGCAGCAGCAGACTGCATGCGTCAGAAGGAATTAACCTCCAATAAAGCAAGATGTGCAGGAAACACAATGTACTAGTTTGATATGGTCTTTCAAAGCTACCTCTTCCTGGAACAGAGGCAGAAACACAGGTTGGCTAAGCCTGGAAAAGGCCGTTGGATTTATGTGCCTGCAGTAAGTCTCAAAAAATCCTGCACATGCGCATCTAGAAACCGAGCAAGAAGGAATTCAGGATTCTCTTGCCATGTCAGGCATTTCATACTCTTTTTCCCGTTCCGTGTTTGGATCCGAGGCAGATGGAGCACAATGTTTATGCTTCACCTCCAGTGATTCACCCACAACATCCTTGCCCGGTCTATGATCCAAATATCAAAGCAGTCAGACCAGACAGCTATCGGTTTTGGGACAGCCTTATCAGTGAAGATATAAATAAATGGCTGATCCAAAACTACACAGCTAGTATCTTCAGAAACCCACCCAATGTGAACAGACGTGCTTGAGAACTATTATAGAAAGCTGAAAAAAAAAAGGATTTCATGTTATTTTTGGAGGTAATGAAGGATGGACAGAAACATATGGCTGCAGTAAAGACGGACAAAGAAACCCTTGCCCTGGTTTAAGGATTCATTTTCACTTTGCTGTGTAAATGACATGGCCTCATTTTTCATGGTTAAAAGAAATAAAGAAAGAAGCTGACTTGGAGAGAATGTCCTGTCATGAAAGTCTTGATAAGAATGTTCTCTTCTACAAATTGCACTTTTCTTGCAAGGAGTTCACAGGCTTTTGGCAATGTTAGCAAATAGTCCTTCAATGTATGCAAGCACTACTCATGGTAAACTGAGGCCTGGGGCTAGGAACCCCTTGTGAAACTGTTTAAAACAGGAGCTGATCAATTCCTATTTCCACTTAATAAAATAATTAAACTTCAGTTTGGCCGACTGGGACTAGGTTTTGCAATTGGAAGTCAGGTAAATGCTCGTTCTTCTAACAGCAATTAATCATCTACTTAATTTTCAAGTGTTTAAATCGTATTGATGTCAGTGGGACTAAACCAAAGGTTAAATGAAAGTTCTTGTTTATATTATGTTCTGAATTTCCATAAGGGTGTGCTAATGTGATTTTCTGAGTCAAGATGACGGCGATACAGACCACAGAGAGGCTGTGCCTCCTTGCTCCCCCTTCTTCACAGGAAGAAAAAGGAAAGTCATTCTTGGCTGATAGGATCTGGTCCCTCAGGGTCACCCTGGTCATTCTGGAGATAACGTTCTGGTGAGCCACTATTTGAAAACAAAGCAAAACAAAAAAGCCTTCTCACAGGATCCTGAGCAAAACCCTAATAGCTGGCTTCAGGCCAAATTCTTCATTTTTATTTTATTCACAGTGCCTCAGTTTGAGGTAAAACAGGACCAATTTTGTTCAGTAACTTTACTTTTTAGCTCGGCCTCTTCTAACTGCTGAAATTACCAGCATGTTGTGCAGAAACTGTTGGCTCTCAGAGTGACAAGACCCATGTTTATGGCTGATGCCAAGGAATGGGATGCAGAGAGGCTCTTGCTTATCCTTATTGCTATCATAGCCAACGGCAGCCAACTTCGGTATTTGCCCCGTTGGAGGGTGGGAAGCAGAAAAGCGTAGAGGGGTCACCCCTGTGGGGAGGAGCGGACAGGACAGGGGACCCAAACCTGACCAACAAGGTGTTCCATCCCATCTGCCTCACGCTTGGTATACAAGCTGAGGGATCAAAGGGTCAGCCCTCTTTCCTCAAAGGCCAGCATCCGAGGAGGACTCTGTCTGTTCATCTGCCTTTGATCCTGATCCTGAATCCAGAGCCCCATCTTTGTAAGCAGACTTCTGTACAACTGCAGCCTTTATTGTCAGACATTCGTTGCCATTTGCTAACCCTTGACCAGGATTTTGGGAAACTGTAAGTAGCAACAGTTCAAGCAAAGAAAGTTTTACTTCTCGCAGTAACTGTCTATTTATCTACAGTTTAAAGAGAGAGAGTTGAAGACTAATGGTCACTAACTATGCCCCGCTGGTAGCTGTTTAATGAGGATAAATGATGAGTGCTGTGTCAGCTTGGAAAGCAGCAATAAAGTCCCAGTAAGCAAGCAGGCTGCCTCTTCCATCTTCCGTCGCAAGATCCATTTTTATACCCTCTCCATGACCTAAATCTTCACATCCTCCAGCCTCTCCCTCTCCCTCCCTTCAGTGAATGCCCTTTTGTGTTTCTGAACTCATTGCTTCCCCTTCAAGTGTGCAGCTTTATTATTTTTTTTGCTGTCTTCTAGAAAACTAAGCAGTGCCCTCCTTTGTCATTATCTTCATTACAGCTCTGCCACATCATCATTTGCTTCCTTCAGAGATCACTTTTCATCCCTTTTCTAATTGTGTTCTTGCCGTGCTCCAAAAATGCTCACCTGCAGATGCTCTTCATGTGCTCTTTGCCTTGCCTTTACCTTGCAGAGGTTTTTTGCCCTTTTGAACTAATTTTCTGCTTGGAATACTCATTCTTTGAGCATATAAACAGAATATTGGGCAAGGCAAGTAGAAGACACTACGAGCTATTTGAGCCCACAAACAGTACTGTGGCATGCTAAATCAGGGAATTTTGTTCCCTTTGAGTCAATGACAAAACTTCTGTTGATTGAATTGGAGCGTTATTTACCAATAACGTTTGTGGGGGAGTTTAAGAACTGCCAGATATGAGCACGTGCAGGAGCAGAACAGAGACAGGCAAGAAATTTTTCATGCCTTTTCAAAGATGTTCAAGGCCAATAAAACAATTATACCTGTGATTTTTCCCCTCTTCTGGAGCAGGTCACCTGGCAAAGGACAGAGAGATGGTAGGGTCCCTGTTGTGTGCTTTGCATCGCTGACTGTGGGAGATCCCAAAGGGGATAAATCCCACCAGGCAAACAGATGATGCCACACAAGCCACACCTGTTTCAAGCACTGCAGAAGACACACCGGGCTTCTTATCTGCTTCATTCGGGCAGGGCTGATGTACTGCATGTTACCTGGGACTTGGAGAATTTTTTCAGAATTGTTTTGAAGCACAACAGTATCCTGAGAAGAAGTAGATGTTAATACTTAAATATCTTCCTGATCCACAGAAAACTATGTCTCATCTTTTTCCCAAGGTCTCTCCACTTCTTTTTCCCTCTTCTTTCCATCACAGCTCTTACAAAACCATTGCGATCTGACTGTTAGTGTTGCTGAACCAGTTTTCCAACCATTTGATTTTTTTAATACAGTTCTATATTATCAACGTGACATTTCTTCCAGGCAACAAATAACAGTAGTTTGTATTTCATCATATTCGTAGCAGCACTCCAAAGTCACTTTGGGATGAATAGTTTCCATAAGGAAAATAAAAACAGATCTTTTGCTCCTGCAAACTGCTTTAACACGTTTGAAACTGATAGTGCTGATCTGCATAAGCTGAGAATGTGAACCAGTAGGTCTTGCTCTGTGTTATAGAGAAAGTTAATTGTCATAGTGAAATGACTTATGATTGCACTAACATTCTGTTAAACGCCTCTTACAACTCCTGCGGTGCTTTCACACCAGTTATTCCTGCAGCGCACTGTAAAAAATGCATAGATCCTTTGATATGCCACACTTCACTGTGACTTCTATACTTTCTGTTAGCTCTGAGACCTCTGTGTTAGTGCACTACTGATGTAGTTCATTAATTGCCCACGGAAGGCCAAACATATATTTTTTAGGTTGACATCTCTGCTTCCCTTTGCTTTCTAGAACTTGCCAGACGGTACGTACCGATGGGCTTTGAGTAGGGTCCTGTCACTGATCTCCTCAAAGTCACTGGAAAATTTTTCTGCGTAGTCAGTAACAGTAGAATTGTTCAAGAATTATGCGCACGCTTTGTGTTACAGTGCAGCAATAATGCCCTCATGAGCTCACGCAACTTGCAAATGGCACCATGGGGGAGAGTGAAGCTGAGGTTGAGGCTAGTCTCCACCAGCTGAAGATGAGTTAAGGCCACCATGGTCAGCCTCCTTATCCCAGAGGACACGAACAACCTCCACTGTCAAAAGTGAATTAACGTCATAGTTTGCCCCAAGGGATAGTACTCATCTCATCTGTACCTTGAGGTTGGAGTGTGAAACCCCCTCCTAAACTCAAACTCCAATAATACGGCGGGTGACCAAAGAAGGTTTGAACAGAGCTTCACTACTTCTATGAGCAAAGGATGCTCGGAGAAAAAAGAGGGTAATCAAAAAAGAACATCATTTCTGATGACAGTTATGTCTGACACACTTGGTGTTTCCATTATTTTCAATTATTTCAGGGCAGAGATTAATAATGAAAGTATTCTAAGTAAATTTGGAAAACACTGAACTCACGCATAATGAGACAAAAGAACAATATCTCATTAAACAAAGAGTATCTAAAAAAAGTTACAACCTACCAGAGCTTGTGAATTTCCTAAACTTTGCTTCTAAGACTTTCAGAGGTTTTTCTGAGAGGTGGTTTAATCCATAGGAGCAGCCAGTGCTGGAGCAGTTACCAGGGATGAAACAGTCGCAGAGAGATCCTAGCAAGAACCTGACTTCACCCTGGGAAAGCAGATGGGGGTGCTGATCAAAGACTCTTCCCTCTCCAGAAGGAGACCGGTGAGGAGTATAGCGCTCTGACACTGTACATGGTGTCAACGGTCTGGTGAAAAAGAGATGAGTGGCAAAAAAGCAGGAAGAACTCACAGATGGAGTCCCTCACCCACCCAGCCCCCAAAATGACAAAATCCCAATATCCCCCAGTCTCGCTCTCCCAACGGCTGCTCTCCCAGACTTGCTCCATCATGCCTACAAGGTGACACCATGAAAGTACAGCAGAGCTCAGTGCCGGTGGGAGGTAAATCTCAGAAAAGAGCTGGTGGGAGGGGAGATCAGTCCTGAGCTACTACAGCAGCAAGCATGGAACTTGACAGTTCACAGATGCTTCCAAGGGAGTCTTACCGCAGGCCTTTTACAAAAATGTGGTTGGAATTGGAGACCGGTGGCTTATACATCACAGAGCCCGATAAAAACAGTGAGCGAAGATGTCAGCGTTTTTGCAAAGTGTTGTCAAAAGCTGGGGCTATGCATATGTTTAAGAGAGAAAGAAAAGAAAGAAAAAAGCCCCATCACATCGGAGATCTTTGGAGCAGCTCTACTCCAGGAACGTAAAGCAATCGCTGTGAAAACAGCAGTGTCAGAGGGATCATCTTTGTGGTTGTATGAGCTGGTCCCACCAAGCCAACCCCTCCCACAAAGCTTCAGAAGGGAAGAACATGAGAGGACACGAAGTTACCTATCCTGCCTGAGCATCGCTGCCTTCTCCAGGAAACAGGATTTACTTTCCATGCACAGGTTGCTGAGCCATTGGGGAAGGCGGTGGATCCTCTCTGAGGAGGAGGAAAAAGAGGAAATCTGATGTTGCCGCGGAGGAAATTGTGGATGGTGAGGCTGACTGTACAATGGCAGCTCACCACTCTCAGCAGCAACTTGGAAAAGAAACTTAAAACCATGTTACAACCAACTCCTGGTCCCATAGTCACAGCATGCGATTTCACGGAATGGAAAATACCCCTTGGCCTACAGCCTTTCATCTCTGGTGCTCAGCGAGGAGAGGTTTGGCTCCCGTCACCCCCTCGTCCATAACCCAGCCCCTGGGACTCCCTTCTCAGCAGGGATCTGGAGCGGGATGCTCCATCTGCTTCGGGAGTAGAAATCCCACCTGGGTGGTGAGTACTACTGTGCCGGTGCCTGGGGACACAATTTGGACCAGAGATGTTTCTGTTCATCTGGTGATACGCACAGCCTCAAAGTGTGAATCCCTCTTTTGTCCATGGGGCCCATGGCACAGTCCATTTTTAACTTTTAAGGATATTCTGGGAAAAAGAAAAAAAAAAAAAGAAAGAAAGAAAGAAAAGAAAGAAGAACAGAACCAAAGCATGTTTTTCTCCATTACCATAAAGAGGGCTTGTGAATGCATGGTATTAGTATCCCAAAAGCTATTAAACTCCTTAGTGATGGGAAACAGATGGAAAATAAGACAAAAGAATTCACAACTCATGTTAGACTGAATTGAATTCCTTTAATTTCACACAATGAATAACATATGAATAGGATTAACTTTTTTTTTTCTTTTTTTTTTTTAGTTAAGTGCTCTATACTGTGCTAACCTGATTTGGTAGCGAAAAGACTGAGCTTTGTTTTAGAAAAAAATGTTTAAAAACCAACATCTAAGATCATGAAGGAGCATGACATTAAAGCATGCCAGATGTATCTAAGCCTCAAAGAACATCAAGTCCATATCCATTTTTAAATGTACAAAAATGCTTCATGAATAAAAACTGTTACAAAAAGAACATTTCAAACAATGTACAAGTTTTTTTTTCTTGCCTCTATATTCAATAAAATACAAATACATTTTTTTGCTCTAAAATATGTTTACATACAATCAAAGTAGAACATGCAAATTACACTTTAAAAAAGGCTTTTAAAAACCACTTATGAATACAAACTAAAAATTAGCCAGCACGACTTATAGAACAATCTTGTGCCCCATTCGTTTGATTTTTTTAATTTTTTTTTGAAATACAGTATATACATATTTAACACTTCATGTGCATTTATTATTTAAGAAATAGCTTAAAAAAATAAAGAAAAAGAAAAGTAAAACAAACCAACATGGGATTGAACTGCTTCCCCATGTTGTCCAATTGGCAGCTCTTTTCATGTTTTTACATTTTTTTTTCTTTTTCTTTTTTTTCTACGTAGTGTTTTATACAACCTAGGCAGGCATCTTAAGGAGATCTCAAATATGTGTCCTTTGTTGAAGTGTGCTTCTAATTATCTCAGAACTGCTGCACCCCAGTTTTTGGATGATATGGAAGGAAG
>VFFE01009207.1:3310580-3478419 GCA_008921705.1 Burhinus oedicnemus
CTTTTTCCTGTCTTTTTTTGTTGTTCTTTTTACTCTTCAGGATACTACTTAAATGTGCTTAAGTGCAGTCCTGAATGAGGGCCTGTGAAAATAAGAGTTGGGGAAATCCTTGTGTAGGGAACAGCGATTCCTGCTTATTCGTCGTATTGCTGTAGCGCTCAGAAGCCCCAGTGACGAACCAGCACCTCATTGCACCAGACGCTACCCAAAAAATGTAACAACACAAACAGAATATTCTACACGAATGGTCCAAAGCATTGCTGTCAAGTGGAGAGTCATGGGCCATGCTGTAGGATACCCTAGTAGCTGATGACTATTACCACTTACTTTATTTTTTTCTTTTTTTTTTTTCCTTTTTTTTTTTTTTTTTTTGACAGTTACCCAAAAACATGCAAGGTGCTTCACAGAAAATTTAATATTGAAGGGCTCAAGAAACTGGCAGTGTGAAGCTCTTGGAGACACAAGTGGTTGGTGGTTGTTGTTTTTTTTTTTTCCTCTCTCCCCACACACTTGTCCCCATTCCTGGTTTTAGGCTGGGTTGAGGAATACAAGACCCACGGAGAAGATGCAAACCCGTGGCCTCATTTCATATGGCTCGCAGCCATGTCATTTTGTTTCGCGTTTTTATTGAAGCATGCGAAGATGTGTGTTAATCTGTGACACAGCGGAGGTGTTTGAAAGGTCTTTTTGGTCTTAATAAGCAAAAGGGCTTTCACCCCAGTTTTATACAGTTCTTGGTAATGTGTGGAGAGAATTTAGAGAGTTCCTCAGTAAATCTTCCTAGTGGTAGGGGAAAAAAAATAAATCAAAAAGCTCATTACTGGAATATTGTTGGGTAATAAACTGCAGGAGTGGGATTTTAGCCTTAAGCCCTAAAACTAAATCCTTTATGATCTGCATGTAGTACATCGCCTTATAATATTATTCTGTCAGCAACTTGCTTATCATATTTATAGACTATGCAACATGCAGAACACAAATTCTGAGTGCCATCTAACAGTATTTTCAGCCTGCTTTCATACAAATTAACAAGCTAATTTTCCTGCCAGCCAGGACCGGCTGCACCGGGCTGTTGTTTGGACAAACAGCCAAGGCTGTACCACAGCATCGCGCTCTACCAGCACCTTCTTGCCCTGAAAAACAAACCTTGGGCGTCTGGATAGAGCCTATCCTACGATGACAACTTGCAGCTACCGAGTCTTGAACGCCACCCTTAGTTTCTCTAGGACCAAAAAGGACCTCTTGATTTTTTTCTGCTCAGTGAAGGATATATGGGGTTGTACTCTCTGAGTGGACGCTCTCCGAAAGCACTGTGCCTCTAGCAGCATTTTGGATTGTACTTTTTGGAAGGATAAGAGCATTTTTTTGTCCCAAAGCTCAGGAGCTCAGGAGGCAGCAGCCATTCAGTGATCCTTCCTTGGGGGGAGTTGCATCCCAGTGCACTTGGAAAGGTCCAGCCCAAATCCAGCCCTTATCGGCCCACTGGAAGGTCTGACACGTCTTGAAGCCATGATGGGCGTTCAATGACAGAATTTGGTCCTTTCAGACCTTTGCTCCACTCGCTACCCATTGAAATGTCCTTCAATGCTAATTAAGAGATCACTGGCGATAAAACTAAGGATAAGTTGCTGTCTGGCTTAGTTTCAGCTTACAGGCTACCTGGAATACCAAACTTACAGTTTTTCTTTCATTTTAAGCGACTCTGTCGCCTATTTTCAGGCCCAAAGGAGAGATGGAAAAAAAAAAAAAGCTTTCTGAATCCACTAAACCTCAGTCCAATGCTTTTTAAGGAAGCAAGGAGGAGCTCAAGGAGGCCTAAGCGATTTTTTTCTGCAGGCCTACAACTTCCATCAATAACACTGGGCTAATTCAAGAGAACTGAAAAGCAAAATTGGTTGCAACAGAATGAGCAACCAGCCAGTTTATTTCTAAGCTGCATTAATTGGAAAACAAAAAGCGCAGATGAGTATGATGAATGATGCAAACTAAATTGGAAACAAAATTCTGTGATCCCTCTTATCAGTTTTAAGGAGATAGGATCTCAAGATTTGTTCCAGCCTTTAAAAAAAAATTAATAAATCCCCTCTCCCAACCCCCCAACCCCAATCCAAACCCCAAATGCATTCAGTTTTCATAAGCTAAGGTGCTATCACAAAAGAAAAATCAGTCTCTAAAAACAACGAGCTGTATGTTTACAGTGTCCCTTTAACACCATAGTCTTGATATGATTTTTGCAAATAAATAACAGAATAGAAACACAGTATTTTTTTGCGGGGACTTTTTTGTTGGGTTTGTTGTTTTGTTGTTGTTTTGTTTTAGTGTCGTGCTATTTGAAGTTTCCTTGGCAATCAGCCAGTTCAAAAATTTCTCAAAAAAGGGAATAGCAGTTGGCTTGTGAATCATTAAATAATTCCAAACCCCACTCCCTAGCTGGAATTTTCCCTCCCCCCTCCCATTTTAATATCCATCTTGCCATGCCAGGTGTTGAGTGTACTGAAGGACTTTAAAAAGAAATGAAATAAATTTGAAAGTACCTATTTCAGATTTCAACAACTGACTTTTTTTTTTTTTTTTAAAAGCATTGTTACTGCAATGGAACAGCTTCATGTTCAGTCTTTGTTTTAGTTAAACATTTTAATTGGGCTGTGGAAATGGAGCTTGAGTATTTTACCCAAGTTAAATCAATGGCTAACGTACAACTCGAATGAGAAATGTACAATTTGAACTGACCATTTAAAGAGACGATTTGTCACACACAGTTTGCATCCATGCAGACTGAGAGCTTTATAATTACATTATGTACAAAAAAAAAATTTTTTTTAGTTTATTAAGGCAACCACAACTTGGAGAACATGTCCAAAGTGGCATTAATACAATTGCAGTGGTGATACCCTTTGAACATTTTTATTTTTATTTTCAGATAAGAACACTTATTCCTTTTCTTTTTTAAGAAATAATTGCCAAGAAAGAACCTATTTTCCATAGGGTTTTGTTCTCTATTTTTTTTAAAACAAGCTACTTTATCTATTTTCTTTAAAAGAACATATCAAGGCATTGCTACCCAATGCAAATAATTCAGATCCTGGGTTTCCCAACAATTTTACTGGGAATTGCAGGTGGTAAGAACTGGTAGGTTTGGGCCCTGTCTTTTTCATCTATTTTTTCTGTCCTATTTTTTTTTTTTTTAATCTTCTTTATATTCTTTTTTTGGTGATTTTGTCCATGTTTACTATAACTCTATTCCCCAGAAGTGTCTTGCTGTTCTCTACTCATATGTACCGAGCATCAAAACAACTTGGTTGATGGATGACCCCTTTTTCACATGCCATTGAAAATGCCAAGTTGCTTCATAGAAACGTGCTATCGCAACTGAATATCCATGTACACCTTATTTTAAATGCTGTGATATTCCGTCGTTCCTTGGGATAGCACTCGGAATGAGTGTGCGCGCGTGTAAGGCTCTACTTTTCTATTGCCTATATTGCAGCTAGTTGTAACTAGGCAAGTAAATGAGAAAGAAATATATAGTTCTAGCAGGAGTCAGGCATTTTGGGTTATGTTGCCCCAAAGTCTGGTAGGTATATAAAACTGGAAAAAAAAAAAAAAATTTCAAACAGATTATAACCAAGATCACAGTTGAGAAAATTACACTTTTTTTTTTTTTGTTGGGGTTTTTTTTGTTTCTTTTTTTTCTTTTTTACAGTGATTTCTACTATGGTATGGTTACTCTTAGTTTCACCTGGCCCGCCAAACAGAATCGGAGTCGAGCATGCAGCCCTAGTGACAACGTTCAGCTCTCTGCGAGGACGACCTCCCGCCTCCAGGTACGGTATGAGAACAGCAATGCTGAGATGCTGACTGGTTTTGGAACCTCTGCAGAGTAGATGCTCTCCCCAACTTTGACACACCCCCCGCCCCCCTTTCCCCCCATCTTTCCCGCACTGTTTCCCCTTCTTTCCTGGAGGGGCTGGGGCCAAAGCGATGAAGAGGAAGATGCGAATCCCGGCTGGCACAGGTCTCCGCGATGGGTTCTGGCCACCGAAGGGACGAGTGAGTCTGGTGCTGCCGCAGGGGCGAAGCGGACTGCGCGTCTCCAGTCCCGCAGTCCCGGCGTGCCCTGCCACCGGCACCTGACATCCGACAGGGTGTGCCGGCCTTAGGGAAGGCCTTCGCTTTCGCTCCCTCTGCCTTTCCGGTGCCGCTTCACTTTCACGTCTTCCTCCTCCTCCTGCGGGGACTTGCTTTTCCTTTTCCCAACCCGGGGTGTCCGGGGTGGAGGGAGAGGGGGCGGAGGTGGGGGAGGAGGGAGAGGAGGTGGTGGAGGTGGCGTCTCTCGAGCCATGTGTATGACAGCCTCGATGGTGGCCATGATTGTATCTTGAGTGGCTGCTTGCTCCAATATCAAAGGGTTGAGTGTCGGTCTCTGACCTCTTTTGCTGGGAAGGTCAATGCATTTTTCCAGAACGGGCATTTGGTCTCTGGAGTCTTCGTCAAAGGAGAGGGGTTGCTTCCGAGGACGACCCCTCCGCTTCTTGACAAAGTTATTGCCTGTCTTTGATTGTCTCTGCAGCCTCTTGGCTTTCAGGATCTTGTTCACGTGATCCAGGTTCTTCTTCGTGGACAGGATCTTGGTGTAGTTGCACATCTTGCGCACCTCGCACTGGATTGCTTCGATTTCACGGCGCTTGAACCTTTTTTTCAGTGGTGGGCTGGCTGTTGGGAGAAAAGACCAGAAAAAGGGGTGGGTCAAACGACAGTGAACGGAAACCCCCCTTTTGCTCACTTTCAGTGTTGTGAAGACTAGATGTTTTCAAGCTCAATAGGCTGAATACGACTACTGAAGAAGTGATGGCTGTGAGAAAGGACTCTGCATAGAAAAGCAACCAAACGAAAGTTAAAAGATTATTTATTACAATTCCAGGAGGATTGCTTTTACCTCCTTTTTTTACTGTCCTAGATTAAAACACAACTTTGACTATTACGCAGTCCTCAGAGATTTCTCTACAGCTCTCCTCTCTTCTAAAGCAACAAAGCTTTTCTACAGCAAAGTTTTACCATGGGTTTGCTTCATTCTCATTTCTAAACCTCTAGTGGGAGGGAAGGAAGGGCTGCTTAGCATAGCTGTCATATCAGCCCAGCATAACTATTAAACTTTCTCTACCCCAAGCACATACTCCTGATGTCTTCACCCCGGCCTTTAATTCTTGCCATGGATGCCAGTTAGTACGAAAAGTGTTTGTTACTGAAACTAGGGGGCACAGACAAGCTGTGTGGGTCGCTTCACCTGTGGCAAATGCATTACCCCTGCCTGCGTTTCTTTACTGTCATCTCCACAGATACTGGCTGAAACTACTCCGTCATATAATTGACTTTAATGGCCCCTGAAGTAAGCTTACTCCTGGTTCAGATCACTTGCTTTAGATCTGAATGAAGTCCAAAGTAGTTAAGTCTTTTGCCAAGGTCATGTTGTGAGTCATTGTCAGAGCTGGAAAGAGTACCCAGCATTTCTTGGCTCCTGGTCCTTTGCTTAGGACATGAGACCTTGCTTGTTTTTCTTAAATTGTCTCTTAGTCCTTTACCGAACGTGGCATCTGTTCAGAGTTCAGGATTTGCACAGGGATTATAAGTAACTACCCCTTTGTGAGAGAAACAGAATGCATTAAATCTGCTATTGCCATAACTGGTGCTCCCTTTCACTCCTAACATATCCATTCTGCGCTGCTGGAAAAGAAATGATGGAGTTCAGCATTTCTTTTCAGTAAAGAATAAAACATCCCCCTAAATTAACCTCAGCCCATATCTACTTGCAAACTTAATTTACACCTGACTGTCAAGCAGTCATTTGGGTTTGAAATCCTTGAAGTTTCCAGAGCAGCCAAGATTTCGAGAAAGGTTCATTTAGGGGTTATCACTCCCTTCATGGCTAACAGGCTAATCTTCTCGCAGTAGTTTAAATAAAGTTGCTATTGTAGCATTTTCTGTAGATAACCAGGAGCCGTCAAGTGGTAGAATCTCCTCTTGCTCACTACGGGCTATGACAGATTCAGCATACAAACCTCACTCACTGTCCTCCCCTCTTGGAGAACATAAATTATTGGCTCTTATATCGCCATGTTGCTTGGATTCAGCAAAGAGCTTGCGTAAACAAACCCAAGTTACAATGCAAGAAGTAGGAGTGAGTCATAAACAAAACACAGACATATGCTCTCTTATAAATAAAGACCTGGATGGCCAACTTCCCAAAGTCTGGTTTTCATTAATTACAAAACAAAATGCATTTTCCATATGTAACCCACTCCCCACAGCAAAAAGAAAAATAAAACCCACTTGCAGTTTGTGATTCACAGAGGACAAAAGAAAAGAGGAATGCAGTCATTTTGGTACCAAAGAAGAAGAGAAAGGAAATGAAATAACCAAGTTGCTCAAGGAGAAGCTAATTAGTTGCACAAAATTCCTCTCAAGTAGTTCACCCCTAAAAAGTGTGGATGCAAGAGCCCTAAGGGCAAGTGGCAGCGAGCTGGTTCTCAGTCATCTGATCAAAATAAGGTTAGATCCCTGTCACACAGAATGGTTACTCTCATCTGGCCTCACTGGTGATTGACGTAGATAGTCCCCATACTCGCAGCCATAAGTATTCTACTTCCTTGAGACCCTCCCAGATCCTGAGAGCAGCTTCAGGTCAGAAGATTTAAGAAATCAAATGTTTTACACGCTCTTCATATTTGCTGTCCACCTTTTGCCTTTTATCGCTATTGTTAGGGCACATTTTCAAGACTTTTTTTTTTTTTTTAAATTCCCATACTCAAGATGCAATTTTTTTCCAGAAAGTAAAAATTGCAAGGTTGATGGTGAAATCAGGAGATTTGGCATTGCTTTCAGCTTTCATTAGAAAGTAAGCCAAAGGACAGGAAATGAATTTGAAATAAAGCAGTAGCCAAATATCTGCAAAGTTTTTATGCCTTTGCTGAGATTTAGCTGTAGCGGGTTGTTTCTGCAGCTCAGTATTACCACCCCATCGCAGTCAATGGAGATCTGGTCCGTACAGGCAGTGGAGGATGTCCTCTGTTTCTAAAATGGGAACTCAGTGCAATTTAAGGACACCGTGGACATCCTTCTGATACCCTGATACTGGATAAGGAAAGCACAGGTCTCCTGTCCATCCTGCCAAATCCAATGGGTGTCTTAAGCACCCAAGACAACCAGGTCACCCCCAGCTGCATGTCCTGAGTGGAGCCTGATGGTGAGTAGACAGTGCCTGAGTGGAACAAAGGTAGGCATCTGCTTTCTGCCAAACTGCCTAGTTCTCCAAAATTAACTATTATGCAGACAGTTATGTGTAGATATCTACACTTACATGTAAATCTATAAGCTGAACATTGCTCTCGGTGTCTTCCTTCATGTTGTTTAGATAATTCTTTGCTCTCCTAAAAACTTGCAATCTGACAGTCCATTTCCTTTTGGACTGAAACTCATTTTCTCATTTAGAAAAAAAACCTTCTATGCTGTTCTGTGCCGGCTTACTGCACTAATTTTTATTTTGTAAATGCTCTGGGGTGTTTATGACTTTCTCAGGAAGCTTGTTAGAAGCTACTAATAACACTTTTTCTTCCGAGCAAGCCTCTGAACTTGCAAGCTCCAGAAAGTTTTTGAGTTGTGTTACATAGTCTGCCAATAGTCAGAATGCATGTGCTGAATAAGTAATATGCTTTCAAGTCAAACTTTTTAAAGGAGATATTAGGAAACCCAATATTATTTTGACTATAGAGAGTCAGGGACATCTGATTCTACATTTGGAGTATGGAGACTATGCGGAAAAGAGTCTGATGGGTCTGCAGGGGGAAGATTTGATGAGGTGTGCATATGACAAAATATCAGGGAGATCTGCCAAAATAAACCACTATTGAAGTGAGAGCCATTAGGTGTTATCAACTCATCTGGAAGCTCTTGGTGAGCAATCTTTGATATAAAATATTTTGCTATATTGCCATGTGATATACTGCTCTGCTGAAAACCAAAGCTAAGTACTAATCTTTTCCATTTTATCCAGACAGACCCTGCCCAACCCTGGACCCAAGTTGGTCTGCATTGGTTGTGGGCTTTGTCGTTCTCTTCCTGCACACACTTTGCTGTTTGCACAACGAAATCTTGCTTTGGGAGGAAGACTTTCATCTTACTCTATCTGGTGGAATTCATCTAAAAGGGGTTGAAGAGGAGGTGGGAGAAAGTAACACTCTGTCTGCACACAGGCATATGAAAAATGGAATATGCTCCTACAGAGATGATACAACATGATGGCAACCTCCAGGTGCTGGGGATGTAGGGGGGGGACACTTTGATGCCTGGGCACAGGTATGTCCCTACAGCTCCCCAGGCTGCAGGGCCACGTGCTGCCTCCGTGAAGACCTGAAGCTATTTGGCTCAATCCAGCCCAAAGTGAATAGAAAATAGAAATACTTGATGCAGCGCAGGCTTTTGTACTTCTCCTCCACCCTTTTCCCACTCTCCAAACAACCTCACCTAGCTATCCCAAACAAACAAGAACCAGCATTAGTCTTAAAAACCAACGTTACACGTTTAAAATAAGGCACACGGAGGCCTGGTGCTTCTCCCCTCCCCGGGGTACACGGATGCAGTCAGGCTCCTCCTTACAGACAGAGACAAATTGAAACGGCCGCAGGCCATGCCGGGAAGTCACGGAGGATTGATATGACGCTGGAAATAGCTTCTGAGGCAAAGAGAGAAATCTCCACCAAAAATATACATTTCCAAGGGCAGTTTAAAGCGGGCTGGAGGATCCACTCCAGCACAGTGGTGTTGAATGAAGAGGTGAGCCCAGGTAGGTCAGACCCCTTGGAAGTTCTCCATCCTAACTTTATTCTGGATGGCTTTGTTATGTCTGCAGCACTAAAGATCCTTCCTGTTGTTCTCCATGCCTTCGGAGTTGCCTGAGGCCACTTGCGAAAACATGGCACAGAGAAGACTTTGCACAACAGCTGAGCTCAGTTTGTCAACTTGGTTTGAACGGAGGAATTTTCAAAGAGCTCCCTCTTAATTACAGAAAACCCATAGCACTGTCCTGTTTTCCCATTAACACAGTTTCTTTCAGTTTTCACTAAATTGTTTCAACATCTGGGCTACAGACAAACCAACAATTTAATTAGACTTCTGAAAATGGAAAGAATGAACTATGCAGTCAAGCATACACTTTCATCTTGAAACTGATCATAAAATATTTGTGTGCTTTCATTCTCTGCTGCATTAAAAATCTGTCCTTAGTTTATATATAGGAAAGTATTAAAGGCTAAACAGAGAATCCTGATTTTTTTCCGTAAAAAATTAGCTTTATAGAGGCTACTTTACAGCATGGATCCCTTGTTTTCACTATTTATTCAGGAAATGAGAGGAAAACCAAAAGGAGTGCACTGAAACAGCACTTTCAATTGCGTAATTAAATATGTAATCATTCCATAACTCAGTGATACAAATACATTTTTCGTGAATGTGAAATCAAAGGTTTGACAAGACTATGAAACTCCTAATGGCTGCTTGTAGGGTAATGTACCGTGGGTTCCCCATTCGCTGGAAATTAAGACACAATGCAAGATTAACTTCTCTATCCATGCCCAAGAAAAGGCATGATGATGCCTGAATGACTTGGCTCAATTTCTGACTGCATAAAGCTATCACCTTTCTGATCTGATTCAAAATAGAAGCACAAAATGTAAATTGATTGAAAAACATGCTATTCTGACTTATTTATTCTGATATATTTTAAATCACTGTTCATTGCCCCAGACAATTTCGCATTTGCAAGACAGAATATTATGCTAAAATCACTGAAGTATGCAGAAAGAAATCTCAGCTGCTCCTTTAATATTCACTGTGTATTCGGCATGTTCGTGCTACAGGGATGGGAACATTCAAATAAATGAACAACGGGGCTGAGAAAGGAACCCAAGAGTCTTGCTTCAGAGTCCCCTGCTAGACCATACGGGCTGGTGCTACTTGTGTCCTCATTATTACACAAGTGGTGGTATGTGAATAAAATAGATTTGATATGCCAAGATATGCTCACGATAAGAAAGTGTTAGAAAAATTACAGCCTGATTATCACATTAGATATGCACATTTGCAGCTACTTCTCCAATCAGGAAGAGCACTACAGGCACATATTGTTCCGCGCGGTGCCAGAAGGAAAAAGATGGGGAAGAAATAGAGGGGTTGGAGGGAAACATTACCTGCTTCAGATGTTGCTGATGATGAAGGTAGGAGAGATAATACTGGAGTCGGCATTGCAACGCTGTCAACAGCTGCTGGTTTCCTTCTTGTCATCATGTTACAGGCAGAACTTTCCATTTTACTGTGAAGTGAAGTCTGGTCTGCTTTTAAGTGGGGACCTGCAATTCCTGGAGAAGGAAACAAAATTTGGATGAATATTGATAAAGCACCCTGCCTGGGGAATATTTGGAAAAAAGTAATCTGTTGCTGTCCTTGCTACCCCAATATATTTCCTGTGTATGTGCCTGTAATATGGTCTTGATACTAGCAAGGATCATGATTGCTATTTCTTTTTGGGATAGTTTTGCTTCAGAATGTACCATTACTGATCTCTATAAACAACGGTAAACCAACTAAATAATTCCACATTACTACTTTTTTATTCTCCAAGCAAAACCACACTCTGTATGTGTATAAAGACAGACACGCTTCATATCTGTATTTAGTGGGATGGTTTATTTGTCATTCTTTGGATAGCGTATTCTCCACACTCACACACTCCTCTTCTATAATGACTTGACTCAGTGGGTGTTTCATCTGAGTAAGGAGCAGGCATCAGGAACAGCCTCAGTATGTAATTCCCTGTGTAAAGTACAATATACTTATTTTTTTGGAATCTCCTTCCTGATGAAAATTTACCCTACAACTCATTAAAGAGGTGGGAGTTTAAAAAAATAAAGCAATTTGTCATACATTTTTCTACCTAGGGATTACAATGCAGAAGAAACGAGTAGTAGAAATATACCAAAGAGGTCAAATATTCCAGAGAAATAAAACTCATGCACTCAGGGCTGGTAGATTCCTCCCTTAACAATGTTTCTCAAATTCTCTTATGATTTGAACCCATTCTGTTTGCTTGCAAATGTGCAAAATTAAATTGCTGGGATTGAAATTTTACATATTAGATATCTGCCTAATACACCTGAATGTGTATCCACCTATGTATATGTAATATTTCTGTGAGCTCGTGTGTGTGTACACATATTGCGTATATAAGTATATTAATTTATCAAGCAGAAAGGCAGCTAAAATGCCCCAGTCACTTTTTACAATAAGACTGGGAGGGTTTTTGCCCAGTTTAGAAAACTCCTAGCAGTTGTTGCTTTGTGAAAATCCAGTAGCCCTGTTCACATGAGACTGGAGCAGAAGTCTGCTAGGATGAAGACTTTGTGTTGTGTCTTTGCCAAATTATGAAATCCTCTCCCAGTCTCTGCGATGCTGGGCTTCAACGTATCCAGGACAGTCCTTCATAAATTCCTTCTCTTTGCAAATCTCAACCTGCACATGGGCCTCAGATAAAATGCATCCGATTTTGGCAATTAAATTACATGAAGATTCAAAACTCACAGAGTAGATGAGATTGGAAGGCTCCTCTTGAGATCACTTAGTCCACCCCCTCCTGCTCAAGCAGGGTCAGCTAGAGCAGGTTGCCCTGGTCAGGTTTTGAATATCTCCTAGGAGGGAGACTCCAAAACCACCCTGGGTTCAAGTGCTCGATCATCCTCAGAGTAAAAATGTGTTTTGTGATGTTCAGACACAACCTTCTGTGTTTCATTTTGTGCCCACTGCCTCTTGTCCTGTCATTGGGCACCACTAAGAAGAGTCTAGCACCATCTTCTTTACTCTTCCCCATCAGACACTTGTACGTATGGATAAGATCACCCTAAGTATTTTCTTCTCCACAGTGAACAATCCCAGTTATCTCAGCCTTTCCTTATAGGAGAGATGCTCCAGACCCTCAGTCGTCTTTGTGGCCTTTCATTGGACACTCTCTCCCCCTATGGCCATGTCTCTATTGTACTGAGGAGCCCAGAACTGGACACAGTACTCCAGGTGTGGCCTCACCAGTGCTGAATGAGTGGGAAAGATCACCTCCCTCGATCTGCTGGCAACCCTTCTCCTAATGCAGCCCAGGAAGCTGTTGGCCTTCTTTGTTGAAAGGATTGCTGGATCACGGTCAACTTAGTGTCCACAAGGACCCTCAGGGCTTTTTCTGCCAAGCTGCTTTCCAGCTGGTCAGCCCCCAGCAGGTACTGGTGTATGAGGTTATTCCTCCCCAGGTGCAGGACTTTGCACTTGTCCTTCATGAGGTTCCTGTCAGGCCATTTCTCCAGCCTGTTGAGGTCCCTCTGGGTGACAGCATGACCCTCTGGCATATCAACCACTCCTTCCAGTTTGTATGTTCTCCAAATTTCCTGAAGGTGCACTCTACCCCATCACCCAGGTCATTAATTAACATGTTAAATAGTTTTGGCCCCAGTATCAACACCTTGGGGGCACCACTACTGACTGGCATCTAGCTGGACTTTGTGCCACTGGCCACAACCCTTCAGCCCAGCAGTTCAGTCGGTTTTTTGTCCATCTCAGCGTACATTTTTCTAGTCTGTATTTCATCAGTTTTTCTACAAGAAGGTTATAGGGGACTGTTAAAAGTCTTGCTGAAGTTGAAATCAGCAACAGTGGGTTGATCCGGCATAATTTTCCCTTCTTAAGTATATGCTGACTACTCCTGATCCCCTTACCATCCTTCATATGTTTGGAAATGCTTTCCAGGTTTATTTGCTCCATCATCCTCCCATGGAGTAAGATGAGACTGGCCAGCTCCCTGGGTCTTTCTTCTTGCCCTTATTGGACTGACATTTGCTCTCTTCTACTTCTCAGGATCCTCTCCCAATCACCACGACCTTCCAAAAATAATCAAGAGTGTCCTCATAATGACATCAGCCAGCTCCCTCAGCACTTTTGGGTGCATCCTGTCAAGTCCAATGGTTCCATAACCAGGTTGTCCTCCACCAAGAGTAAGTTTCCTTTCCTCACCAGTCTCAGAGGCCTGGGATTCCTCAAGGTCAGTCTTACCAGTAGAGATCAAGGCAAAGAAGACAATGAGTACCTCAGTCTTTTGTTGTTCTTTTGCCACCAGGGTCCCTGCTCCATTCAGCAGCAGGTCCACGTTTTCCCTAGGCTTCTTTTTGATGCTTATGTACCTGTAGAAACATTTCTTGTTGCCCTTCTGCCCTTGCTCAATTTAACTCCAGATACGCTTTGGCTTCCTAAGCCCATCCCTGCACGCTTGGACATTGTCTCTATAGTTCTCTGGGTCCCCTGTTCCTGCTTCCACCTCTGTTTTGCTTCCTTTTTATGTCTGACATTACTCAGGAGCATCTTGGTCATTCACGCAAGTCTCCTGCCACCTTTGCTTGATTTGATTTGCCACTCAGATTTGGTTTGGTATGCCTCCACAACTTCCCTGATCCAAGCTCCAGGCCAGCAGCAAATGTCCCTGGCCAGCAGGTCAGGTCAGCAGATGGGGGCCCTTGTCCCCTGCAGCAATGAACCCCCACTGCTATCTCTGGCTGTACCTGGACAGCACCTAGTATTTCCTTAAAGAGTTCCCACAAGTACCCTGATATCTTTCCCAGAAAATCAAGAAGATCTCGAAGCAGAGCCAGCAACTGCTGCACAAAGTTCTACATCTGTTGGATGCGCTCAGTCTTTCCAGATACCAGCCAACATTTCCTTGTATTTGCAACTTGGAGCTGCTATGAACAGTCCCCACCTTTGCCCCTGCACATGAAATGTGAAATATCAGGAGACCTATGGGTTGTCTCAGACACTGTGGAAGAGATCTCTAGAAGACTCAGGCACAGAACTGCACTGGTGAGAGGAATCTAAAAGACGGGGCTACAGAGTGGTCCAGTCAGAGGTAAAAGTCCTGATGGACCTGTGACCTGATATCAGCCCAGGACTTAACAGCGGAGAACGGGTCTGAATATAGAAATAGTCAGGAGTGAGACAGAATCACAGGTCATGGCTTGGTGGAGATATGCAGAGGAGTTTCTGCCTATTAGACCACACATCCTTCCAGAGCTTCAAATCAAGTATTAAGCATCTCAAATTGTATCTATTCAACTTCAATCTCACTCTGCTCAGCTTCTGTATTGCAAATGAGGACAATAATATACCCCTCATCTCAAGAGCAGTGCTGCGAAAATAAAATTATCAACATTCATGAAACATTCATCTATTCATACCAAGGCTTAGAAATGTGGAATAAATGAGACATGATGTCACACACTGAATAGCGAGAGGAAAATGCAACTACTAAATAGCTGTTCGTTAGGTCAGCGCTATACCTTGAATAAAGCACTGTCCCATAGAATAACTGGGATATTTGACCAGTTAATTGCGGCTATGGGATCATATGCACTATGGAACTGTGCATATGCAAAACCGAGGTTTCTCCACTCTATAATGCTTGAGTTTGAGCCTTAACATTATTTATTCATGAAAGTAGTTTGTGCGCAAGAAAGCATATGTGGGTGCATGTATCAATACACATACACATATATGCATGTGCATATGGTACATAATAATGCTAACAACCTCATAAATTCAACATCTGGTTCTAATTAAACTGAAGGGCCTATATAAAGAGCCGTATGAAAACATGCAGCTGTAACCTGTTGACCTCTATTGATAAAAAAAAAGTCTCTGTGAAGCTGTGCTTCAACATATCAAGGGACAGTCATTCATTTTTTCAAAGGTAATCCCTCACAAACCACTTATCCTCTCAAATCTCTACCTGCACACAGTGTTTGCATTAGGGACCTTGATTTATGGATTCCCACTCCTTGGATGGAGAGGCCGACTTCCTGTTGCCGTGGTTACTTGGATCTTGGTTCAAGGTTAAACTACTCCCAAATCAAAATCAGTGGCAGGCACAGCATCTAACAGCCAGGTTATTGACTACCCTAGGATGCTTAAAGGTCAAAGACCAAAGTGCTGCTTACTGCCTTTGGGGTGAGTCAATATTTTCAATATTTTTATTCTGTTTCTTCTGAAGAAGTAGTTGCTGCTCAATTACCACCTATCTGGGTTTAGCAAGGTCATACAAATCATTGAGGAAAATCCTCCCTCTACAGAAGAGATACAAATGTAATGAATTACTTCAAAGTCTACATGGCCCAATTGCAGCTCATCGCCAGTGAATCATGGGTTCAGCCATCTGTCTTTTGTTTTAAGCACTTGGTTTCTTCAGCCTATATCACTCACCTCACTGAAATGCTCATCTAAATTGAGGAACAGGAGTAATTTATGGATCTGGAGCAGCCAATAAGGAAGAACCATCAGGTTTCTTTCACAGATACCAAAATGCAAACAGAGACTGGGAGGCACCGTTGGAAACCCATGGAGGTGCAGCAATTTGCTCGCAAGGCTGTGGTTCACCCTGCAGTAGTGGGAGGTCTATCCCTTGAGTGGATGGACCTGCTGGCGCGGTATCATCACCTTTTGTTGGACTTTTTCTTCTCATTTGGGATGCTCTGTTCAGAAGGCCTTATCACAGAATCACAGAATCACGGAATCACTGGGGTTGGAAGGGACCTCTGGAGATCATCTAGTCCAACCCCCCTGCCAGAGCAGGGTCACCTACAGCAGGTTGCACAGGATGGCATCCAGGTGGGTTTGGAATGTCTCCAGAGTCGGAGACTCCACCACCTCTCTGGGCAGCCTCTTCCAGTGCTCTGCCACCCTCCAAGGAAAGAAGCTCCTCCTCATGTTTAGATGGAACTTCCTACGTTCAAGTTTGTGCCCATTACCTCTTGTGCTATCACTGAGCACCACTGCAAAAAGACTGGTCCCATCCACCTGGCACCCTCCCTTTAAGTATTTATAAAAATTGATGAGATTCCCTCTGAATCTTTTCTTCTCCAGACTAAAAAGGCCCAAGTCCCTCAGTCTTTCCTCATAAGAAAGATGTTCCAGCCCCCTAATCATCTTTGTAGCCCTCTGCTGTACCCTCTCCAGCAGTTCCCTGTCCTTCTTGAACTGGGGAGCCCAGAACTGGACACAGTACTCCAGGTGTGGCCTCACCAGGGCAGAGTAGAGGGGGAGGATAACCTCCCGCGACCTGCTTGCCACACACCTCTTGATGCACCCCAGGATGCCATTGGCCTTCTTGGCCACAAGGGCACATTGCTGGCTCCTGGTCATCCTGTTGTCCACCAGGACTCCCAGGTCCTTCTCTGCAGAGCTGCTTTCCAGCAGGTCAACCCCTAACCTGTAGTGGTGCATGGGGTTATTCCTCTCCAAGTGCAGTACCCTACACTTGCCTTTGTTGAACTTCATGAGGTTTCTCTCTGCCCAGCTCTCCAGCCTGTCCAGGTCATGCTTATGTAAAAGAACTACTTGGTTCAACCCATCTTTAAATCAGGAGAAAATAAACCATCTGCAACACAAGGGGCTTAGAGTTTAAAATTCACACAAGCACATCCATGATTCCAGTGTATTTTACCCTTTGTCGCTGCGCCAGAGAGAGAACAAGATGATGTATACGGGTGGCCTGAATCAGACCTTATTTATCTCCTGTCTGTTCATCTTTGCGCATTTCCTCCAAACCAGAGCCCGCTTCATCCCATGAAAGACCCATACCTTAACCTTCCTGAGTCCTACCGATAACACAGACAACACCGTGTGCCCGTGCAAGTGAGCAACGGGTGGCAAAGCAGGGAGGAAAACAACCATTATTTGTTTAATGAGAAAGGGGAAAGGGAAAGGACAGCTTCAAAAGCAAGGGCAGACTTGAAGGAGATTATCGAGAGCCTGAATCAATGATGGCGTGGTTATAAATAAACAATCATTAATGATCATAAGTAAAAGGGTGAATGAGGAGAAGCACTAGTCTAGTTTAGGGCAGACTGGCGGAAAGCCTGTGTACGGGGGAACACAACACTGATGTGAAACTGGTCTTTTTCTTAAAGATTTATGGGTCTCCTGATACTTTAGATAAAAAAACGGCATTCTTCATTCACTGGCTAAGCAACTTATGAGCTCTGATTGATAATTAATACATTAATTTTAAAGGCCTAGTCATCATTGCTGTTGTTATTAAGTACTTGCGTTGCAAGTAATGTGGTCTAGCTCCATTGTGCTAGGCTCTGTACAAACGGATTAATTAATTATCCTTGCTTTACTGTTAAATCATGCTCACCCTGCTTATTGTATTCGTCTGTTTTCTCTCATCTTGTACTTCTATGGAAAGGTTCTTGGACAACACCCACCTTTTCTTCTTTTATTTGTGTACAGAATCTAGCACAATGTGCACCCGGGCTGGAACTCTAAGTGCCAGTTCAAAAGAGATAATAAACGTTAATTTGCCATTGGAAAACAGAGAAAATCAGCTGATGAAAATTGATCTCAGTGAAGCTTCTGCTAAGGAAGGTTTCTCTTTAGAGGCTTCATTACATTGAATTTCATACTCCCCACAGATTTCTGGAAATCCGCAGCTGTACTTAAATTGTTTATGCATCTGACCACCGTTATCAGAAAAGTCGTACCGATGATTTTTCTCCCAGTGTCTTTGCACAATGTAGCTACGCAATGCAGCTGTACGGGAATGCACGTCTAAACATTAAGTTAGTCATAGTATTTGCATTTTGATAACTCCTCCGTTTTGAATAAAGAACCAGAAGGAACCTTGTATCTGGGCGAATCTTTTCTTAAGGCTGATTTTAAATAAATCAGTCAAAAGTTTGGCATTGCATCATATTCCAGAAGGGAGAACTGAATTACTATGTGATAAATGTAGTTAAGGAAAGTAATTATTCTTCTTAAAGTAATATTATTACCTTTCTAACTTATGGAATTCATTTCCCTGGCTTCTATTTGACGTGTATTATCATTTAAAAATAACTGTACTTTCAATGTACAGCACTGCTTTATGGCTTTAGGTCCTTTCATCTTCCTCCCTTTTCCATCACCACATTAGAAACTTCAAATTCCACCTCTTCTATAAGGGATTTTCTATTCTGCAGGATGTGTCCCCCTGAATAAAACCAAGTTCCTGTAGAATAATAACAAAAAAAAATTACTCTGTTGCCAACAGGCAAAAATTTAAGACACGGAGACTGCTTTATTTCATTCCAGCTATTTTCCTACTTCTGCTTTTTTTTTAAAGTCAGGATAGCTTTAGAGAAAGAAAGTGAGAGACCGAGAAAGCCATCATTAGATAGATCTTCTGATCTTTATCTGCAGTAGCACAGTCAGAAGAGCTAATGCTATGATGATAGCTTTGAAATCTCTTAGGAATTGGATAAAGAGAAGCGATAGTGATGAACTCCCAGCTAATAAACACAGAGTGCTTATTTCTGCAGAATGATCAATTTCCAGATGTCCCGAGGCTTGTCTGATACAGTTGATTTACTCATTCTCCCTCACTTCACTAATAAAGCTCAAGTCCAACATCAGATTAGAGATGAGCCAGATTTCTTAAAGGGGCAGGAGGAGGGCTGGCAGCATGGCACGCAAATGCTGGGAGACATACTCATCTCTTCTGCCTCCTCCTATAACCACCACGCTGTCTCAAACAGCTGCCTTCCTCGGCTGAAATCGTACACTTGATCCGCTTTGGGTTAGTACAGTAATACAGACAATTAATTTGTTATCTTGTTAGTGGAAATTTAATGCAATGATCTAAAAGAACTCTTACATATTGTGATAAACTTTAGTGCCTCCAGGGCGCTTCTCTTCCATAGGACTCATTTCACATCCCATCCATTATGTAAATGAGATGTGGAAATAGTTTAGTTCCCCTAATGTATCTGTACACTGATGGATTGCACAAAGTCAGCCCTACTGAAACTAATGAGGTTAAATGCATCTTGGCATTCCCTTCTACTTGGGTGAATCTCTGCGCCGGGGTTCAAGAAACGTGCTGCAAGTCTTCCTCTTCAGTTCTTTATGAAGATCATTGTGTCTCCTGACCGGGCGCACGGTGGCAACTGCCGCATACCTGAAGGCTCACAAGGCGTTACTTCGGCAAGCGGAGCAGCTGCTGTTGCTATATACAGCTGTGGGGTTGCCTGTAGAGGCTTCAGATGGCCTTCCGCTTTTGGGAGGTGGGTCCCAGGACTGCGTGGAGCTGTAGGAATCTGCAGCCTCCAACAACACGCGAGGTTTGAAGACGACGTAGCTGTTAGCGTTGTCCATGCAAGAATTAAATCCAAGGAGAAAAGGGTAGGGAAGCATTATTTTGGTCATCATCGGGATGAATCTCAAATCCCCATTGCCCCTCCAGCTTAGAGGATGATCAGCTGTAATTTGCAATTTCAAAGGCCAATCTCCCACCTGTTTCAAGCAGCGAATTAGGCTTCCTGGGAGATGGAATCTTGAGCTTTGCCTTTTGGTTTTGCTTTGGGATTGCTTTTTCCTGGACTAGATGCTCCATCTCATTCCCTTCCCTCCTCCTCTGCATATCGCCAGCATGAAAACGGAGGGGACCTGAGTCAGGAGACCGAGGAATAAAGGATGTACAGCCTCAGTCATGGGAGATGAAGCGATGGGTGTCTGGAAGCCCAGTCCTTCATCTCCTCAAAGAAGAGAATTTAATGGAGCTGGTGGAAGTGGTTCATACTCCAGGGCAGTACAGGACAGTAACCCAAGGGGGCTGTAAGTGTGCTCATGCCCAGTCTTCTCCAGCCCGGCTGCGTGCCCTTCCCAGGCCTCCAGCCCTTCAAATAGAGGAGGACTGGGATTTGAAAATGTCACGGGAGAAACCACCACATTTTGTCATGCCATGAAGTGGTGAACACGTGGAATGAGGTTTCCAGTAGAAGTTGGATGAAAGTAGAAGAACACATTAGTGATATGTGGGCGACAGCAATCAGTAATTGTAATGAGAGAAAAACTCGAGGGTTCAGAAGACTAATTCAGAGTTGAAGGCTCCAGGATCCCCGGCCTTGTGAACACGGGTGCAAAGCAAAGGGGCTTGCTAACGGGTCCAGAGTCTGAAACTTTTAGTTGAGCAGAAAGTTAGAGTTTACAGTTGTTGGAGACTGACAGAATGAAGAGAGCCAGACAGAGACCGATGGTGCTGGAGAAATGAAATTTGCCATGAAATATCTCAGCAAATGAATCATTTAATACACAGTGATGAAGAACTAAATTCTCTCGCAGAGGGGGAAGCAGAAAACTGAAAATCTTTGAAAGAAGTGAAATGATAAAGAAGTGTTTGAGGGAGGATGGTTAGGTAGAAGAGCGAGCTAAAGGGCTCTTTTTTAAAGCATAAAGAGCCATCAAGTGCGCTGAGGGGCAGAAGTAGAAAGACCTGCAGCTAGGAGCAAGGAACCACCTAGAGATGAGTAGTCACACTGAGACGAGCTGTCGTCGTGGATGAGGATATGCTCGCTGGGGAGGAAGGAAACGGAAGATAGGATTTCTTCCTCAAGAACACAGCTGAGGAAAGACAGATGGGGAAATTTCAGTCCGTAAGTAATGAGAAAAGTCAAGGGTGGTGTTTGGAGTTGTTGTTTTTCTTAACAACAGGGATGATCATTTTTAAATGTGGCAGATAGATAGAGCTGATATTCCCTAGGCAAATGGAGTTGGGAGCAGTTCGTATTTATCACAGATTAAATGGGACACTGACAGCTTTGGTAGGAGAGTGCTGGCATGAAGCACGAGCAGAAGAGTCAAGTTGCTAGTGGGGGGAGGACGAATGAGGCACAAGGGCTGGACTGGTGTAATGGTGGAGTCATTTTTCAGGCACATCCGGTGTACAAAAAGTGGTGAAATCTAAGAAAAGTTAGCAAAATAATTAGCAAAAATCTTGCTGAACGAGTTTGACTAAGAGACCTCCACTGAGAATAAACAGCGCAATGTTCCTCCAGAAACAGTAAGGCTTCGTTCTCCCGGTGTTCAGCAAAAGACAGTATCTGTATGATGCACGAATTCAGCTGATATTTTTTCTCTTTCTAACTGAAATGTTATATTTGCTTTACACCAGTTTAAGCAGTCCTGTGGTGATGTCTGTGTTAGAAAAGTAAAGAGCACCAGGGATGTTGCTCGAACCCAGCTACCCGCACTGTTCCACAAAAGGAAAACAAGAGAACCAGGTGGGCACCTCCACCACCTCACTTAGCTTAGACCAGTAATATCTGAACTGGTTCCCAGAGGGGTCCACGCCTTTGTACTCACTGGAGCCGCAAGCAAAGGCAGTAGGCACTTGGGGCCAGCTGGGATGAGGATGGGCTGAAAGTCACGGAGCTGATAAGAGCATCCAAGACTGCTGACTTCGAAGTTAGCGTTCTCCCTACTGGGCAGCCTAGTCATTTCATTTTTCTTCTTTATCTGTAATAAGCTATGCCCCAGTTCATACAATGAGAAATACTCTGAGTATGACATGCATTTGAAGTAAAATCTCAGCACTTAATAGAAGTCCCCGTATACCCTGCAATCTAGGAGACTATAACAGAGGAGTTTTTATTTTTAGAAGGTTTCGTGCTGGCTTTGTTTTAATATCTGAGTCCATTCATCCCACTTTAATGCTGATTTATCACTAAAGCAAGTGCTTGCTTTATCAGCACCAGAGATGAAAAACAATGCACACTGGGAGTGCATATATCCTTCTTCTTCTCTCTCCTTTTCTGTATTTGAGATCAATAGATATGGGGTATTTTTTCACCCTTCATTCTGAAAACCACAGTAATTGACTGCAATATGAAAACTGAAATCTATTTAAACAAATGCACAGGTAGGATCAGAAGTGTTATTGCCAATTAACCTCAGCAACAAAGAAGTTTAATAGTTACGCAGCATTACGGTATATAGGACTTTAATTTTTGCCCTATTCTAATGGCATTCTGAAAACACCTGAAATATTTGAAAATTATCAACTAGAGTACAATGTTTGGCTTTATTTTAACAGCTCAGGGTTACTGTGAATGGAGAAAGAACAAACAGACTGATCTGGAATTCAGGATTTTTCCTGAAGTTCATCTTTTCTCTTGTATCCTATTAAAAAACTCAGCGATACGCCATTTCTCTGATATGAACTTCAGTGCAAAATCTTTGGATTTTGCATATTTTCCAAAGGAAAATTCTGAAGGAAATACTTTATTGAGCGTGGTTTTCATTAAAATTCTTGCTGGAGACTGCTTCCTATAACAGTGTAAGAAGGATGGCAGAGAGACCACATGTAATAAGGTCAGAGACTGCCTCTGTGGAGTGTAGACACAAGAAGGGATCTGACTGATGAAGAAGAGGTTAAAGAGGTGAAGAGTGCAAAGTGGAGTGAAATAGGAAAATAGATGGAAAGAGGAGACAAAGAATAGATTGGAAAGAAGCTGGAGGAGGGAAATCGCTTATTACAGACACGTGTGAAAAGCAGATTGACAAGAACCAGAATAAAGAACATACTGGGAAAACCCTAAATGCTCTTAACTGCTGACATTTGGAGTTACGCTATCAACTTGAACGCTGCACATCTATGCCCGAGCCACTCTAAATTTCCAGAGTGCTTTCCCACGCAGCTTTGATGGAAGTCTGTCTTCAGTTTTCACATTTACTGGAGCCAAAACAGGATATTTTAGGTTCTTCAACCAATGAACTTCTCTCCCCATAGCCTTATATGCTTATTTTATAGCACCAGGCAGACAAAACACAGAAAGGTGTATCAGGGTAGGAATAAGTTCCCTTTAAGCATCCGCTCTGAGAGAGCGTCATGATGGAGAAAAGGTGACACAAACAGAGCTTTTCTTTAATTATGATTGCTTTCCTGAGGTGGCAGAATTTTATTATCCAAAAGGAAAGATTTAACAGTGGTTGAGTCTGCTCAAATTCTGACCCTGACTAAGGTTTTGGTCAGGCCCTCAAACTATGGAGAAAACAATGAACTTGAGTAAACTGCCACGTACAGGCTCTCCAACCTTTATGCTTGAAATTAAGTTGATACTTTATTTGCTCAGCACTCCATGTCCCAGTACAGATTTACCTAAGCGTAGGCCCCAGTTTCAGACAATCGTTTGCAAAAGCTGACCTTGGAAGTTTTGCAGAAAAACTAGAATTCTGGGAATAAGAATTCTAAAGGGAGTTTATTTAGCAGTTTGGGCATGAAAAGACGCTCAGGCCCTGTTTTCTCCTACTGGGACAACTGCCCAGTAAAACAGCTCAATCAAATTCAGTATTTTGAATTTTGCCTTCGAAAACAAATCTATGGATTTGTACTTACACCATCCTGATGGCATTTTTTTTTTTTAATAGCTAAGGGAATAGGGGGTTCATCTCATCTAATTTTAGGCGGCTGCAACTTGGGTGTCTACATGAGAGCTATGTGTCTAAGCTGCCATGACAGGCACCAGAGATCAAATTAATACAGCCAGAAGAGTGGAGTGGGTGATTCATCTGAAAAAGTGGGGTCTGCTTTAGTCCAAGATTAATTGCTTTCAGGCTCCGTTGGCTAAACTTTCCCTGACTATAATGAAAGCCGAGAAACCTAACTCGCATAGCGATCTCGTGTTGTAGGCACCCAGTTTTGGGTGGGAGGATCCATCCTGCCCCTGAAGCTTTTTGGCCAAATCGCAATCTCTCCGGTTTAAATTCCTCCTACTCAAACGGAGAGGCTCAAATGTGGATGGTGCATCCCCAGGCCAGGAGTGTAAGCTCTATACAGGCACCTGGTTGTATTTGAAATGCCCTGAGGTATTCGAAACATCTGAGGGAGGCTGGCAGATATGATAAAGGGCTTCAGGCAAGACCTCTGCCCTTCTGCAAGAGCAGCTGGAGGCCAGGCAGGATATCCTAGGCATCTCAAATGACAGTTGACAACTACGTGTGGGCAAATGAATCGAGCCCTGAGCCTTCATTTTCGCTTGTCCCAAAGTCTCTTGTGGGTAGGGAAATATCTCATCATTGTAAATATCCCCTTGTCACCGATGAAGGAGCAGCACAAACATGCCCTGTCAACTCTTCCCTGAACGGGAAGCAAAACGGCTGCAATGCAAGGCGTCAAAGTGTACGTGCAGTAAATTTAAAACTGTGGAAATCTCCCGTGATCCTTTAGAATGGATTTGTTACCCAGGAAGAAAATTAGAAATATTTTTTTTCTGTCCCATGACAAGGGTTTTTTGCTTGACATTATAAAGAAGTGAGTACATTTTTCTTTTCCTTTCTCCTAGTAAACAGAGCATTAAAAATAATAATAATTTAAAAACAAAAAAAAAGCAAACCAAGAGCAACCCAGCAATTCAAAACTGCAGGTGAGAGAAAACCACAGGAATTACAGGACACTGCTCTGTAATTGCTAGTATGTACAGAAGACATCAATGAAATAAATATAACCTACCCAACAGATACAAGAACAAGCCACCCCAAGTGCATAATTCTCTTCATCTCTGTTTGAAGCTAACTCAAAGCAAAGAGGGCAAAATGTCTCAGAATGATTAGACAACTAACTAAGCTTAACATTTCCTCTCCCCTCTTGTTTATCCATTCTTCATTGTCCATTTAGTGATGGGAAAAGGCTCTGGAAGCAAAACCGTCACGATGGCTTACATACATATATCACTTAAATCCATCTCAGCCTCTCAAAAAAGCCTCTAAAGGCAGCCTAAGTTATGGTTAGGTCTTAAGCTGGGTTTCTCCACAGGAATTTCTCTCTTTCCCACAAACATAAGAGCCATTTCATCTAGAGATGTGAATCCTCAGAGAAGGGAAAAAAAATCCCACAAAATGCCAAAGATCCATCAGTAAAATATCTTCATTGATGAAGTTTAACTGTTTCATTGAAGAAAAAAAATGTTTAGCAACTGCCGGGCATTTTCAGGGCTTGCTGTGCTATTTCTGTATAGCTGTGTGGCTGTTTCTCATTCCAGGAGTTAAAGAAAAAAAAAAAAAGTCTTCTGTTTTTTTAAATGATCTGGAACCACTTGGCATGTGACTTCTGAAGTGTTTAGCACGGTCTTACAAAAACGTCATGAAAATTTATCAGCCTCGGCCCCAAATCCACTTGCCTGCCTTGTATCATCAGTCATCATGCTAATGAAAATACTAATGACATTTCAATTGCGTTTCAAGAGAAATGAGCTGCTTCAACTGAACAGGAATTAGAAAAAAATATTAAATTTTTGCACAAAGAGTATATCACTCTCCCTTTTTATTATTATTAATTAGATGAAGCATTTGGTTTCAGTGATGTCTGGGGTCCCACTGCACAAGTCACAGTAGACATAAGAAGTGAGAAATGGGCCACATCACTAAACAGAAAGGAAACAAAAGAGGTAAGAACGAGAAAAAGAATGGGAAACAGAAACACTCACAATGTTTTTGAGTCACTCAGTGAAGTCTAAGCTAAGTTATTTTAGGACTTTAGATGATCAACACAGAGAAGAAAACATCTCCAGAGGTCAACTCACTCCACCTAGGCTAGATATCTGTGCTACGGTACAATTAACTGCCCCCAGAGGTACCCAAACTGGCTAGCCCAGACCTAGACATCAAACTTTCAGAAGTCAAGGTATGGCCATATGAATCGCAGGCAAAGCATCTCCCCACCACCACACAGCCGGTCAGCTTCACTCTCCTGGTCCACAGCCCAATTCCCTATCAAAGCTGCTGTCTTGGGGTTATTGCTAGGACAGGTGCAAGCTGTGCATCTCTGGAGCACGGGGGCTGGAGAAACAAGTGGTTGAGCTCGCGAGGTGTCACCACATATCCTGGCCTTGTATTGCCAGGAAGGAGCTGGACAAGAGGCCCTCAGCAGAGGAAGGTGTCAGTAGGTGGTGCTGATGACCAAGGGGTGCAAGCCCTGGTTTCACTGCACCAGTGCACCTTGACCATGTGCAGTACCTTCTCCCTCCCACAGCTCACATCTTCCCTGGAAATCATACACGTTCATCACATCATCTTCACAGACTGGCAACGTCTAGTGCAAGTTTGGCCTATTACGTTTCTCAATGGCTGTCTTTACCTTAACCCACAGCTTTTTTCACCTTATTTTCTCCCCCTGTCCTGTTGGAGAGTGGGAGTGAGAGAGCAGCTGGGAGGGTGTCTGGGAGCTGGTTGAGGTCAACCCACCACAGTAGGGGACAGGGAGGGGGTGCCCTTAGGAGGTCTTGTGATGGATGTGTGTGAGTGCCATGATCTTCAGAGGAGAAGCTGGGACTGGTGTGGGACAGCAAGGAGGGGAACTTGCTCCCAGGCACTGTCCCTGCTGTGTGGCTTGGGAAAGCACCAGCGCTACTGGAGCTGCCTGGACCAGTGGGTGAGCAGAACTGAGAACCCAGGGGATGCTTGCCAGCTCTGAGCCTAAACCAAACACTTTACATTTTAGAAATTTTTGCGACTTTCGAGCAAAAAGATGAAGTGGGGGATGCAATGCCTTTACTAAAAAAAAAGAAAAGCAACCAAACAAAAAACCCACAAACAAACAAACAAAAAAAACCCACTCCAAAAAAACCAAAACCCACAAAAAATGACCCTGGAAAGCCCCTAGTTCCCATGTTCCAATCTGCTCTGCCATGAAACCAGAACAAATAGGCTGCGGCACGGTTTTAAGAGTCCATTATAAAACACCCCATCAGAACATAAACATCCCACATCGACAAAGTAATCTCTGTGGATCTCAGTGGGCCTGACCTGCTGCTGCCCTCTTCCTTGTATAGTCATGAATACAAATGCAAGGTGAATGCTGGCTGCCTTCTGATCTGGTGACATTTTACACCCATGTTACTGATGTCAACAACTGCATGAGGGAGCAGAGAATCAAACTCAGGGCAACCACTCGCAAAAAATAGAAGGGCCGTCTGAAGGCATGTTTCCAAGGAGTTGAGGTATTTCAGATCCGAAGCGTACACGGCTAAGTCGATCCCTTCCGCACTCCCACATTTACTTAGGGAAAAGCCTTGTACTTCACATCACGTTATAATTCATTGTTTGAACGGATGCTGCCCTGTCTCGACAGGAGAGCTGTTCTCCGTTCCTGCCATCTCACTTTGTGAGTACTAAATCAGAGCGGAGAAATACCTCCCCAACAAAACTATTCCGAAATCTCTGGAGATCAAAGCCCGCAACTTTTGTCGCTGGTATGCAATGGGAGAAAAAGATGACTTGTGGCTTATTCGGTTCAAATGGTCCTCTCTGTTTTTAAGCAAACAAACAAATAAACAGCAAATGCCCTATTCCCACCTGGCATTAGTGCAATGTTATGTTTGAGGCTTTAAAAGCGTAAAAGTCAAACCATTCAAAATGATGGGTCCCGTAGCAAATGTAACCTGGTCCCAAGGGTACCTCCGTAGTGTATGGTATTGCTGCACATGGTATTAACTTTTATGCCTTCGTCTATATATGCAATGTGGCTCATTTATAGTTGCTCTGGGAACCACTATGTTTACATAAATTTTAATTTCCTGTCTTTTGTTTGTTCTCTTTATCATCTTTCTAAAGCAAAATTTTCCTTGTGAATTTTAGAGCTCAACCAATTATCCGCAGATGGAGGCACAAGAGAATTGCCATCCTCTGATTTTTCCATGTGGCCCTGGCGATATGCCTCCACTTGGGTTTGGACCCATCAGAAACTACGGAGCTCCGGCAGTGGCACTGTATTTCTACCAGACCAGGCCTGTTCCCACGGGTCATGGTGATTTTGGGCCGTTGTCTCCTGGGGTGTGGCCAAAACCCTCCTGCTGAGTTGACATGGGCTGTATTTACTATATCATAACTCATTTTCCTGTTTTTGTTTTCCTTTCAAATGCACGCAGCTTGACAACTGAATGAATCTGGTGGTTGACTTCATAGAACCACACTTGAGTTATATGCCTTCAGATTTTGGTGCGAAAGCCCTTTGCCACCTGCTCTGATAACCAAAACAAAGCGTTTACAGCTGCTTGAAATACATCTTTTGTTCAAGCTTGCAAAACTAGTGCCTCACTCAGCAGAGATCTGTCGGCCCCTTGTTACAAAGCATTACTATAAAAGATCGAAACCTTAGAGACGCCAGTTGTACAGAAAAAAAATCCATGATGGTCCAGCTACAGCTTGATGCAGTGATCTTCATGAACTGCTAATTAAAATTCAGCGTTGACAGGACCAAGCCTTGCTACTATTTTTTAGGGAAACAAAGAATAACAGATAAAGCCAAATTATAATAGGTCGGTGCAGCAAATCCAAGAAAAATATGGCAGTTCTCGGCAGCTGTGATAGGAATCCTTCCTCCTCTTGAATAATAAAGGCTTCTGCTAATTTTAACCAGGGCCGAATCTGAAAAACCTGCAGCCGCGTGTGACTCAGAGAGCCCCAAGGGAAGGGGAGGTGGGGGGAGAGATGTGTGTGTGTGTGTGTGTATGTCTGTGTGTATAATCTAACAGCGCCCAGAGCTTTTGAGATCCTGGACCACTTCAATCGCACAGGCCAGATTCATTAAAAACCCTGGCTACATTCCAGCAGTTCAGATTGAAGCAGCGTATTTATTGCGTTTTGCTCAAATAAATCCGAAAAACGTGTGAATCATATCCCTCGGAGAGCTGGGGAGAAGAAGTAAACAGTCTCGGGCTCGCCCTCCGAAGCGGGGAACGACGAAGAACAAAGATGCAGGAGGGTCCCGGTGGCAGGGTGCTGCAGGACGCTCGTGGAGTCAGAGGGTTTGGGAGGCCGAGGGGTTCAGCCGCCATTTTCTCTGCCACTGCTATTCCGGCCTCCCATCGTCCGTTTAGTTTTTCCCTGTTTTATTTATGCCCCGCGTGCGCGCACACACGCGTAGGTTTTAGAGAGCCTCTGAGCTTATGCAACTCCGCTCTGCCGTTCTCTGTGGTTTTCCAGATGCCGTTCATGACGCTGGCACCTCACCCCAATTGCAGCTGCCTTCAGCTGGGATTCAATTACAGCCCGTCTCGCAAAGGCAGATTGGTTTTTCAAAGATAACATATTTTGGGGAGGGATTTTATTTAGCGTTTGGGGGTTTTTTTTGTTGTTTTTTTTTTTTTTTCCCCTCCCCAAAAATGATTTTTATTAAGAAAGGAGAGGCAGGACTTGCAGCTTGATCTTGCCAGGTGCTGAATGCCTCCAGACAGGACCTTAGCACCCTCGATTTTGTTTTACTCCAGCACTTTTTTAGAGAGCACACAGCACCCCGCAGGGTTCAATTCTGCGAGATTAAAAGTGCCAGCAGAGCAGGCTCCGAGCCTGCTGCTCCCGCGGGGAAACTATCAGAAACGCTATGTTGATAACCAGTTTTCTCACGACCGATTTTGCAAACAGCGATCAGCTTAAAATCAGCAAACCTAATCATTGAGTTTTTTGGACAGATTTTTCCTCCCATCCCCCCGAAAATATTGGGAAAGGATGGTAGGTAAGTGCTGCGAAAACGGGAGGTGTTTGAATACTCCTCCAAGACTTTCTCTGCACCCTGGACCACCTTCTTCCTTGGGCAACGTGTAGGTCTCCCCGAGGTGATGCTGCGTGGAGAGGAGTCCCATGGCTTGGCCGGGCGGGATGCAGGCAGAGGGGGAGGTGAAGGGGGCGATGGCTGCCGATGCCCGGCAGCTCGATGTGGCTGCGCTACGGGCAGGGTGGGAGAGAAAGGACAGGTTTGTAGGACTCTCAGAGCCTGGTGTTGGGATTAAGAGCAGGCTCCGTGAGCACAAGGGCTGGAGGGATGACAGGTTTTGAGCTTCCAGTCCTCATTTTCACTCAACCACATTTTCCTATTCAATTATCGGTTACACTAATGAGCACAAATGAAGAATGTTATTGCTTCCTTCCAGCTTTGGATGGTGCTCAAAGAGGCTGAGCACAGTACTAGGACTTGGGACGCAGACACTGCTGGTTCTAAAGCGTCTTGAGAAATCAAAGAGCGGAGTCATACATCACCTATTGCTGACAGTAGGCACCAAGAGAAGCAGCCTGACTTTTGGGGATGCCAATTGCCCATGGCATCTGGTGAAATCCTCGGGAGCAGCCGATAGCAGGGACCTTGGCAACCCAGGTGATAAAACGTGGAGTTATGGTGACTAATATTGTACAGCCACTTTGGCAAGTGCTGGTCTACGCTCTCCTGCCTCAGTTTCCCCTCTCTGTAATAGGAGCAGAATACTTCTTAGCTCAACTATGGGGCTGGCAAAAAGAGTAAGTAATGTCAAGATGAAAAAAAATTGCCTGTTCTAAAGAAGAAATGGTGCTTGTTAAATGACAGCATGCTGAGGCTGTTTGCTCTTTTTTGGATCGGACAGGGAGACAATAATAACATTTACTACTTGTGTACAGCTCTAGCTTTCCCCAGTCCTTCTCTATGTGATTTATTTCCATGCCATTAAATCCAACTGCCCTTTTCAGAGACTTACTGAAGTCCGTTAGTTGCAGGGGAAGCAGCTTTAACACAAAGGAAGAGAACAGAACTCGGAAATAAAACTGCGTGGCTTTGATAGAGGAATTTCTTCAAATTAGTAAAGACCAAATAGGCAAGGCAGAGCAGCAAGGAGAGCACGGTGCAGCAGCAGAGAACCTCAGTATGTGTCCTCCTTGTGCCACGGAAGGGCTGACGGAGCTCCGAGGTCTCTCCCTGCCTCTTTGGCATATTTAGCTGCAGTGGGGAAGCTTGCAGGGGCCATGAAGAAACCATCCTTCATCGAAGAGATGCAAGAGCAGCTTGCAGCTGAGAGCAGCTCAGCACAGCTTCTCCAAGTCCACCTGGGGAGTTCCTTCTGGCCAATATTCCCATGGCCCCAGGCGCAGGTAGCGAGGTGAGAGATGGAGCTGGGTTTTGCTTTGCTAAACTTCACTGCTCAGGGTTTGGTTTTGGGAAACAGCAGCCAGCGGTGGTTCAGATCGAGCTCCTGTTTAATTTGAATCGTAGAGTTTAATAATAGCTTTGTCTCATAGTGCCTTTTGCTTGAGCAGTGCAAAATATTTTTATATATATTAACAAATGTGGCTACCCAAAATTCCCAGAGGTGAGAAACAAGATCCTTATTTCTAGTGAGGGAAACTAAGCAATCCCATTGACTTTGTATCAGGATTTCTCTTGAGTTTTAGTGGGGAGGCATACACTGTATCTAAAGGCAGATTTTCTGTATTATACCAGTAGTATCTTTGAGATAAAGCCAGAATGTTTAATTCCCCAAATAATCTTTCCTTTTCTAATTAGTGAATCTGAAGACACAAAGAGTAATTGAAGGTCCATTCCATTGATCCTAGGAGAGCATCACCATCGTAGCAGGGCGACGCGTACATGAGATGGTAGCCCAGGGACCAGGGAATAAATGAGGGATTTGATCCACAGAGAAGGACAACACTGCAGACCTTCAGAATCCCTGATGTCCGTTCTACGTAGTGCAAGGAACAGCCTTTAATACTTTTTTTAGTGACCTGTTCCTCAAGTACACTGAATAAAATACAGAGCAAAAGAGGGAAAGGGAAAATATTTACTCTTCCCATACTAGGCACCTAATGTAGGTGCTCGGTTGACCCTGAACAGCCAGCACCTCTCCATTGCCTCTATCTGTATACCTCTACCTGCATACTGCTGATTACCTAGCAGACCGCTAAAGTGTCTTGGTCATTGCATGGTTTTTGACATCCCAAAATCCACCTGGTCAGTTTTTGTTATATAAAAATATTAACAAAAAAACCCCTCCCAAAACACAGGGCATAAGTCCCTGCTTGTGTTGACAGGGAGGAATTTAAGGTAGGTAAGGAAACGTTGTCTAAGTATTGGCCCATCTGACTCCTGGAATGTGTTTAATAAAGACAGTTTTCATGATGGCATAGTCCAATGTCCACTAAAGCCTTGACTGGTTTTCTATTGACTGCAGTGTGCTTTGAATTGGGCCTTAAATGAATTTAAAAAAATAAAATAAACATCTACTTTGCCAGCTTGACGCATGTATATTTAGTTGAAAGGTTTACACTAAATGGAGGGAGAGTTTTGAAGCTAAATCTCCAGGCGTGACATCAAAGATTTGGCCAGAGAAACGTATTTATTAAGGCTAAGCAGGTCTTTAGCGAACGCGGTTTAAAAATAAAAGCATGGGTCTCGAAACACAGTGCCAGCTCTCCGCTAATTCCCTCCTCCCTCATCACATATATTTTCCTTTAAGGAAAAACAAAAACTCGCAGACCACTTGTGTGGCACGTTATTTGCCGCCTGCAAATAGAAACAGGCATGTTACAGGCCTCCGAAAAATGCAGTTTGTAACACTGAGACCAACTGACCCTCAACTGCGGCGGCACTCTGCGGCCCCCACATGCAAACAATCATCTATTGATTCCCGAGGCCTCCAGCTTCAAACTCACTCTTGTTTTCAAGAGGCTTCCAGTTGCAGGCAAGACACTGTCCTTGCTAATTCTCCCTGCCCGGAGGCTGCTCGGTATTTCTGCCGCTCGCTTGAAGTGTTATCAAAATAACGACGGCTTGCAAAGCAGAATTATTGAATGTTAGTTTTTCACTCTTTTGGAGTGGAGGCAATGAACTCATCGTCGTACAAATGGGCTTTTATTACCGCCCTCTTAGCACGTCTGCCAGCGAGAATATTGCGGAATATGATACGGGAAATATAGAGCACCAGGAGGAGGGATGGAGTAGAGCAGCCACCACTGCGATGTTTCCCAGGGCAAATTTCAGTGAATCAAAGGCCATCGAGGAAAGCTGCTTAAGCCTCTGTGTTCTCTATAAGCACATTACTATATGTACGCCACAAACAAATCCACTTTACGGACTACGAGGAAGACAGGGAGGGATCCTACAGAATGAGACTCGAAAAGGAAACTGTCTTGAAGCATATCTCAGTTCTTCACCATGTCAGCAAGAATTTGCATTTCTATTGCCCCTTTCATTTCGAAGTTGCAAATACTCAGATCACTTTGGTATACCACCAAAGGGTGGGTGTGAGGTACACAACAGTTGTGCAGCACACACAACACCGCTATGCCAGCAGTTCAGGATGGGCTGCGGTCATAGTATGTTGGCTTGGAGAAGGTGGCTTAGGCTGTGAAGGGCAGGGATAGAGCTGGTGACCACACTACCTCCCGGCCAAGGCAACAGCTCATCTAGTCCAAGCAGAAAGGATTTGTGCTTTCGCTGGTACATTTAGGCAGGTTAATAACTAACTGAAAGTGCCAGAACATTAGGTGGGTATGGTCAGAGCTTGTGACTCAGGGTTTGAAGACGTGTATCTCAGGACCGAGACTCCATTGACTCCCATCCATGAACTGTAATTACTGACCTATCCACATGTCATTAGCCTCTCTCATCCCAAAGGAAGCAGTCCTTAATCTCTGCTGCTGAATGAGACCTTACTGCTGGTGGAAAATGGGGCATTACTCCTAGTGTGAGGCATTGCGGCAACCTGGAGCATTGATTTGGCGCAGACTCTGGGGAAGACACAGGATCTACCGAATCTCTAACAATTCAACTCACAACCCTCACTCCCTTGTGGCATTTTTCCCAGGTAATTATGGGGCTTCACTTTACTAAGCATGTGATAAATTAAACACACAGGAAAAAAAAGAACCTGGGTTTGAGTAGAAGAGTTAATAGGTGAGCACTGAAGGAGAGCACATCATGGGCTAGGAAATATTAATTACTGCTTAGGGACCTGAACTTCCTAACTGTTAAATATCTCCCAATGGATACAATGAATGTTTTTAGTAGAAAACGTCCATCCTTACTTTCCCCTGGAAGAGGCACACAACAAACTCACAAGAACAACAAATATCAGAGTCTAAAGCAGAGGAACTGTGTCTACATAGAAAGAAAGAGCCACAAGAGAAATTTGCTTGTTTGTTTGGGTGAATCTTACTGCATTAATATCAACAGGACACAGAGTGCAAGGAAGTCCAGGTGGTAAAGCTGAGCATCTTCTTCTGACCAGCATACAGATAGACCATGGAAAGAGAGAAACCGCACAAACTAATACTGGCAGCTACTGCAGCTTTAACATCGTGTAATTTTATTGCACTACATTTTTCTTAAAAGTCGTAACTTCTTGAATTGATTGACGAGTGCATGTCAGATGTCTTTAGAAGAGCAAAAAGAGTTACTTGTGATGGGGATGAGATGAAACACTGCACCCTGGAAATACATGAAATAACAAGTTGAACACAATGGAAACTGCCTTTTTCATATTTGTAAATATCGGGAAAAAAATGAGTCATTCCACAAACGGCTGGTGCCTGAGAGCGTTAGAAGCATTTGGGATGTTAGGACATTGTTAGGACAGCGGGATCAATGTCTTCAGGTGATAATTCAAGAGAAGGAGGAGGCTTCAGTGAAATGCTTTACTGGGAGGCTGTGGAAAAAATCAGCTCTCCCTGCAGTAACCCTGAGGGTTTATTTTTATGGGACTCTGACAGCCCCTATAGGCTGCTATAGGAGGGGAGCCAGCACAACCAAGCCTGCAGTATAGACCTTCTCCCCTACTCATCCAGTGGGTATCAACGTGTTGGCAAATGCCGGGAAGACAAGTCCTGCACTTCTGCACTCAGGATGAGACAGAGCTGCTGGAGAGGTATCAGTGTAAATGGTGGCGGTGTGAGGAGGCATGGTTGATTGCCCTTATAAATAAACAAAATAAACATCTCTCACAAAATCAACTTACGAAGGTCAGAAAGCTGGAAAAACTGTGAGCATGAGACACCTTAGCTAGGCAAAATGAAGGTTGGGTTGTTTAAGCTACATGGATTTATAGAAAAGGTACATATGGACTGATTTTTGAGCTCAGCAGCTCAAGAAATGGGCTTTCACAGTTTTTGGGTCATGCATAGAGTAGTCTTCTCCAATGTGACAGATACCACCCCATTGAACTAAAATGTAATTAAAAAACTCTTAGGTGAACACCTTATTACTTTCTCCCAAAGACTTTCCAGGGACTATCCTTATCTTCCAGCCTGGATTTTGTTCCTTACAGTAAAATCACACTCCAGGACTGACTTGGTCTGTCTTCATCTCCAAGGGGAGCAATTACTGAGGCTTTCAGTTCATTTCGCACCTTTCACATCCCTTTGCTCTTTTGCCCTATAGGAAATGAGGTAGAGAAGGGAGGCTGCGACCAGCATTAAACATTGCTAAGGATAAAACAGCTTCAAGTCTACAGAAAAGTTGCTTTCCCCTAAGAACAGCTTTCTCACCCTGTACCGTTCCTGCGATCGTTGACCAACTTGTGTTGAAGGGGTATTGTGCCAAACCTCTGACACTGGATCTCCGCTCAAGATGCAGCTTTTGATGAGGGGATGGCAGTGTAATTGGTTGCTGTAGTAATCCTACAGCATTTTTTTTTTCCCTGGAAGGATCCCATCTCATCCCTGAAGTTAACCTGACACAATTTGTATAGTTTGTTTATTCTCGAAGCCCAGCTTTCAGAGGGGAAGAATGATGAAACTATTGCAACAGAGATTCCCCAAAGAATTTGGGTTACAGAAACTGAAATGCAAAAGAAAATAAATATATATATATATATATATATATGTACCCACACTCTGGCTTAGAATCATTTGTATCCTCAAAAATCACCATGAAAATTAAGTCATATTTTTTTACATAGACTCCACAGACCACATTAAGCGGGAGGAAAAAACAAGTTATGTCTGAACATTAATAGCCGGGTTTCCATCTCAGTTTATTTTTCCTGCTTGTAGTGATATTTGTCATTTACTTAAAACCTGCACCATAACAAGGCATACGTTGATCTTCCAGCACTTCTTGTCTTCAGCATTCCTTCCATAGTCTCTTCTCTTTCTTTAACTGTTTCCCAAGTTCCCAAACAGGATGACATCAGTTCAGAAATAAGAGGCCTGAGCCCTTGCTACTTTTGGAGAGCAAAGTGTCTTAGCACAGAAGTTGGAGAGGGAAGAAGACAGAAAGCCACAACCGAATGTCCAGGGATCCTGTGGTTATGACTTGTCTGCCTACTAAAAATGCTGTTCCTCATTTTCTGGTGTGTTCCTTGAAAGCGTATCTGTCTGCGTTGGTGGGTCTCAACAGTCCAAGTTTAGGTCAGATATATTAGAAATGGAAAAGCCATATTAGCTCAGCTAGCCCATCATTCCAGACGTCCCAGAACAGGTCAACCCATTCAGCCTTAAATGACTGGGCTTCCCCAACTTCCCTTGGGGACACTATTTCAAACTCTGATAGGTTTTCCTTGTACGAGCCTCTCCTGACGTTAGATTAATTTAGTTTTGGTTACTGAAGGGGAGGACTTAAAAACCGTCTTCTGATGTGGGAAGGACAGTGCTGTGAGTGCTTGATTTGAAAGAAGAGAGTTTCTCAAGCTGCCAAGCATCTGCAGAAAAAGGTTTTTAAAGGACCCTCAACCGGGCGAGCAAGGCATTAGGCACTTTTGAAGGATTGTTTCTATATATATAAAAATGGATATATGTATGTATATATACACACATGTATATGTATATAAAAATTAAGGGTTATTAAAAGCTGGTGTCAGGGCAGAACTTACGCTGAAATGCTTGCCTGAAACATTTCTGAGGGGTCACCTCCCTGGTCCTTCTGCCATGGGCTTGTCACACCTTACAGGGGCAGATGAACAAGTCCCCTAAGTAGGACTGAGCATGGCACCTCGCTGTAAATAAATATGTTACATAGCCTCTTTTATGCCCTTTAACATCATACAGTAAGACTTAGCCGTGGAAAGAGGTCTCCACAGCTATGACGAGCACCCTTCCAGGCTGTACATACGTGATGACCTAGATTGTCTGACTATTGGCTGTGTATGAGAATAATAGCTTTAATTATAACAGCATAAAAATCTCCCCTCGAGCTGCGCGGCGCTTGCTGCAATGACAGCAGACTTGCTCCTGCAACTGGGAAGATGCTGGAGGAAGCGGGAGGAATGGGCTGGCTCTGGCATTGCCCCGTTCAGCGCGACAGTCTTTTAGGAAGGTTTGTGCTGAAAACAGTTGAGCAATATTGCCGCGTAGCCCACATTACCACTGCTGTTTGTCTTCCTCTGTAGGCACTCGGTGCTGTTATTCCCTTGTCCTGGCTCCAACACGCATTACTCACTGACCTCTTTTCAGTCTCCGTGCCTCTCTTCGTCAACACGAGCTCCGCTGGCTTGAAGAAAACTGGCCCCAGTTCCCCTTACTGGCCTTGACAAAGGAACTGGCGGTAGCTCAGCTCCATTTTTTATCTGACCTTGATCTGATGTGCTGCCTTCTCTCCAGAAATTTACCCCTTGCTACCTGCCCACTAAGTGGTTAATTTATGCCAGGGACGTAGTGATAATTAAAAATTTTTTAAAAAGCTACTGCCCCCAAACAAATGTTATCTTCCCCTGGTAGTGACAGGAATAGATGAAAGGGTTTGGATATAAATATTATGCCACCGAGGTTTTAAATAAAGACATCAGGGCTACACGTAGGCTGAGAGGGAAGGGGGATTAGAGACACAACACATGCACAGCATCCTGACGTATTTCATGGGACTGAGGGCCAGAGCCCATAATTTAACCAGCACGGCGTGGCAAATGGGTCTGCCAGCTGACCTGGTCAGGAAACATTTGCCAAAGGCAATGTGTGCGCACATTGGAGGTGGCCGCATTGGCACCGTGCCGATGGCACCTGTTCAACAGAAGTCCTAAGTCGTGTAGGGTAAGGACGGCTACTGCACCTTGCCTTTGACAAAGCGAGGGGCTCTTCTCTGGGAAATTCATTGGAGAAAAAACCAAAAAAAAACATAAAGACATTCCTGAAGGCTTTGGTGAGATTTTCTTGACAGTCCTTTTTTCGCCCTTTTCTTGTGCAAGTCTTCAAAAGTTTGCGGGGTTTTGAGACAGATCAAGTAAATCTGCATGAAATACGTGGGGCAGGCAGGAGGGAAACATTGGCCTCGGTCCTTGTGCAACAGGGGAAAAAAATAGGTTTTAAGGAGCTATTTAGGTGCTTTTGCATCCTCTGTTTATCCATTAGGGATTTACTGAAGGCGGAGTGAGAAAAAACATTCAGTGCCCTGCAAAGGGATGCCAAAGACAGAGGGCAAATGGTGTCTCCCTCCAAACCAGCAGGTTTTGAGCTCCTGGAGTTGCGGAGCGCTGCAGTTTCCTCCTGCCTTCCAGTAAATGCAGATATAACTCCATCGAGCTGACAATAACGTGACACAGCCTGTGGCTGTGATATTATTACGATTTATACACATCAAAAATGGACTGCCATGACCGCTGCGAACAGACAATGTGATAGATGTGGATGTGAGAACAGACAGGTGGATAAACGGGCAGGGAGAGAGAGCAACAAATAATATCCTCTAATCTCAAGCTGGAAATGAAAAGCCGCGAGGGTGGCTTTGCCCTCTCTTTGAGCTCTTCTCTCCTCCCGAAGTTCATCCCGAGGAAGTCATCAGGTTTCTCATTTCCCACCACCAATACAGAGGAAATCTGCAATGGCGAGCGCTTAGGCAGTTGGCAGCGTTATTGCTGGAAACTATAAAATGCTGAAACCTTTTTTCTCATCCATAGGATTTCTGCTGACCGGAGACCTACAATGAAACAAGCCAGCACCAGAAGAAAGCCTGAGGCTACTGCAGATGGCCAGGTCCCTTAGGATCGCCTGTAGACTCAAAACTACCTCGGCACTCCAAAAGTTCACAGCATCTCCATGTCCTGAACCACACTGGTCTTAATACCAACCCTAGCCCATCAGAAATGCCCTCAGCACCCCGGGAACAGCTTAAACCCAACCATATGCAGCTCTCTGTGTGATCTCTCCGCAAACAAGTGTTAATATTATGCTAAGACCCCATGTGTTCAGCAGACTCCCCGTTCCTGTGGATGAACCAAACTTGAAGCTGTTAATTTTACAGATGCTGCTAAACCAGAACCTCAGTTATGAGAATCTCTAAACGTCAGCACAGCTGCATGCTTTTGCCCGGTCTTTGCAAATATCCCCTCTCTTTTTAATGGACTAGTAAGGGGTTCAGAGCCCAAACTCAAGTCAGGGGTCTCAGCAGGATTCCAGACTATTTTATGTATAAAGGACTTAAATGATACAATATGGACTTTTTTTTTTTTTTTCTTTCACATAATTTCTTTCCAGCCTACATGCTCTGGTCTGGGTGGCACACAGACTTTCCCAAACACTTTTGCTCTCACTTGAGAATTTACTTACATGTGTTTAGAATATACTAATAGCTTTTGAGACAGAAAATGTAATCAAAACCGACCATAACCCATAGTAGCAAAAATCAAGTGTCTTTAGCTTAAATATTTGCTTCCCCAGAAAAGTTGGGAAAAAACCAGCTCTTGCACTTTCAAGTCACTGATGGAGAATTGCCACCTACTGCAGCACAGGGAAAGAGGCATAACATATCTAATATATTATCCCCAGTCCAGCACGTTACGGCTAATTAGTTGGAGCATAAACAGCTGAAGTTAAAATGCCAGAGACCGACTTTGACTGCATAGATGTGAGTTCAAACCACATTGCCATGTTTCAAAGAGCTTTGTAGCAATGACGATCGAAGCAACCCCAACATTTTGTTGCCCTGCAGAGGAGGGGAGGGCGAAGAAAATCACCTGAGATTACAACCTTGCAGTTGACTTTGTTGTCGGGATTTTCAACCTATCAGGAAACTTCCCGATTTCAGTAAAGTTTTGCTGATTAAGGGGTCAACGGATACCTCAAAAGCGCAAGCCACCAGCTCATTAAACAGAAGTTGGGTTCATCCAAACCCTGGTTTCAAAGCTAAGCTGCTCTCTCTGTCTAACAGCAAGCAGAGACTCCTTTTTTATTGAGAGACTAACACAACTTTATGATAGCACTAAACAGATACAACTGTCTCCTTATCTTACAGAAAAAAAGGGTGCCTGCTGGAATAACCACATTACTGGGTAGCTACTGTGTTTCCACAGAGCACTAAACTCAAAGTTCAGATCAGTGCCACGCTGATAATGAGTCAATAGTAGTCATATATGAGCACAGATAATCAGGACAGCAGGTAGACAGATAACGCTAAACTTTTATGGCCCTCTTCATTCAAATATAGGGGAAACTGTGATGATTACAAAGAATCACATTAGCGGCTACAGAAAAGAATGGGAAGTCTCTGGCGGCTCCCGGGGTTTTGCTGCAGCTCTGCAGTTTCCCTGCTCCTGGAGCAAATGGTTTTCTCCCCCTGACTCAGTTTCCCTCCTGCAGTGAGGTGCTCCAAGGACAACGCTGTGGTGATGCTTGGCTCCTCCTGTAAGACTTTCCTCCAGGAGAAACCCTGAGGAAGGGTCAGGAAACCCGTGTCAATACAGTAATGCTGATCCCAACACTCAGAGATGCTGAGCGGGAGTTGCTGCTCCCAGAGCGGCTGGTCTCTCTATGTTATGTGGTTGGGTGCAGAGAAAAGCATCTCTGAATCGTGATGGCCCTATCCTAGTTAGCCAGGAGAAAATGGGGAGCAAAAAACGTCCATCTGGACTCCAATCCACCCTCCAGCACCTTCACCCACTTCAAAGCCTCTTTGGCACACCAGCAGCCCCCATTCCTCCATGAATGCAGGGGAAGCCCACTGCTGGTATTACGGCATTTACCCAGAAAAACGGGAAATGTGAGTTTAACCCATTTTCGCTCTCAGGGGGACCCACAGCTGCCACCTCCCAGGACAGTTCTCAGAGCATGCAGTGAGTTTCCTCCGTGCTCTGCCAGCACTCAGAGGCCGTCAGAGGGGGACCAGCTCCGCTCTAAAAGCTGTACTGCAGTGGTGAGCCGCTCTCAGAGCATCCTGCCAATCGGTTATCACCCAGCCAGGACAAACCTGCCTTGAAAGCACCTCTTGTTGCCTCCTTCCCAGACAGCAGAGTGGGACTCATCAGGCTGAACATGGCTGCCTACAAGTGAAAACACTGATTTCTGAGCAAGTCTTTTCTCGGTAGCAGAAACTAGTCATTATAGCCAACAGAGTTTCAGGGGCAACTTGGCTCAACCTAAAGTAGATGCTTTTGGATGAATGACGCCACTGCCTGCATTGACCAAGAGGCATTGACCCCTTCCTCATCCGCTTTTCTCACGCCGTGCTGGTTGGGTCAGTGGTTCTGGGTTTGAGCCTGTTGAGGTTTGGACTGGATTGGCCCAATCAAGTGGAATGACAGATGGTCTCTCTCTTGTGCCTCTTCAAAGGGAGGCAGGCGAGAGAAAGAGAGAGACTTATGAGTTTAGAAGCAACTAAACTCCATTAATGAAATATTAATAATAAAATAAAAATAAAATAATGAAATTTATACAAAACCATATCAAGCTCCCAGGATGACAAAACGTCACCAGCAGTCACTGGGGAAGTCCCAGACTGGACTCAGTGACGCATAGGAACTGGATTCTGGATCTGGATTCAGGATTGGGATCAAAGGCAGACAAACAGACAGAGTCCTCCTCAGACGCCGGCCATTGAAGAAAGAGGACTGACCCTTTGATCCCTCAGCTTTTATACCGAGCATGAGGCAGATGGGATGGAACACCCTGTGGGTCAGGTTTGGGTCCCCTGTCCTGTCCGCTCCTCCCTGCAGGTGTGACCCCTCTACGCTTTTCCGCTTCCCACCCTCCAACGGGGCATATACCAAAGTTGGCTGCCCTTGGCTGTGACAGCAATAAGGATAAGCAGGAGCCTCTCTGCATCCCATTCCTTGGCATCAGCTATAAACATGGGTCTGATCACTCTGAGAGCCAACAGTTTCTGCACAACATGCTGGTAATTTCAGCAGTTAGAAGAGGCCTAACTAAAAAGTAAAGTTACTGAACAAAATTGGTTCTGTTTTACCTCAAACCAGGACACAGCCCACTTGCACTCTGCAATATCTACAAGTCCTGCATTTTAGGTGCTGCAACTGTCCGTCACTCACATCTGGCGTCAGCAGAAATATGCGATGCAAATGAGTTAGCCAGAATCCTACATCCTTTCACCTGCAACACAGCCCTGTTAAACGGTGCATGCATCATCCTCCTTCCTCGCACCCATGCCGGCTGGAAAACTACGGCTCTCAGGGGAGGACGACACTGTCCCCATCATCCCCTTCCTCTTCCCTGTGCCCGTCGCCACGTGGGGTGTTTGCCTCCCACTCCCTGTACGCGGCAGAAAGGACAGCAGGGCTGGGGATACGCCGCGGCAGCCTGCAAAAATGTCTTTCTGCTTTAAACACGCTCGGCGGAGAACGAGGGTCAGATTCTCATCTCCAGCGTGGCAGCATGAAACAGGAGGAAATTCCTTGCAAGCAGGGGGAGGGGATGAAAACGAGCCTGGGAGACAGCTTGATTGATTTATTGCATCAAAATTTCAGCTTTCAAAGCTTTTTTTTTACTTTTCCCTTCATTTTTGGTTTTACCTGCTAAAGGGTAGTCGCTCCAGACTAAAATAATCATAATCGTCATAAAAGGAGTCAAGCTGCTTCTCCCCTAAATGAGTTCATTTTCTTGGATTCCTCTCATCGTAGGAGGATTGAAGCAGGGCAGATAAAAGCTGGAGGCTGCGAACAGAGAGGGTAAAGCCACCCACACATTGTAATAACAACCAGTATTTTAAATCTGGCACTACCTTTGGAAACATTTACGGTCTTAAAACATAATTATAAAGATACGGGGGTGGGGGGGCGGTGGGAAGAAAGACACACACACACTGAAAAGAAGAAAAATGAGTGAAACAACTGTTTAATTTCTTGCTGTCATTAATACCAGAGTATTAAATAAAATCTCCCAGATGAATAAAATGACTCTGTTGAGACAAAAACAAAATTCCACTGGACTGGCCCTGGTTTTTGCAAATAGCAATATGTGTATGCAAAGGAATTCCTTGTCCCTGAAAATGTTTACAACTCAGAAATAATTGAAATCAGAAGCAAATCCTTTCCACAAAAAAGAGGGGTTTTTTTCTGCATTTGTTTCTTTCCTTCTCTTTCTCCTCCTCTCCCTCTCCCTCTCCATCTCTGAAGGTAAGACTCCCTGTAATTTTAACCCTTTCCAGCTCAGATCAGGGCAAAAAGCCGAATTGCCTCAGACATGTGCCAGGTTTTCCCCCCAGTGATCAACAATAACAAACTTCTCCGCCCAGGCCAACTGCAGAAGAAAAGGGTGGCAATTCACTTCATTTTTGTCATTTTGCATTTTTCAGACAAAGATCTCAAAACATTGTACAGATTTTGGTGAAACAAACCTCAAAGGGCCTCTGAAAGAGAGGAAACTACCTGCATTCCCCATCTGCAGTTGTTATAACAGCTTCCTTGCAGATCAAAATTAGAAATGATTGAAAGGTATAAAAAAAAAAAATTAGAGGAAAAAAACCATCCTGGTGACTCCTATTTTGCTTTGTTTTCCACAATACAAGGTGTGTACAGTCCAAATTCCCCTCGTTTTCCCTTTCCTTTATGTGCACCTTTGGTTGAGTTACCCCTAAGGATTAAAAAATAACTTTGATCCCCTGACTCATTTGGTCTTCAGACTCCCATCAGGACACGGCTAGAAGTGCTCACGAGCAACAAAACCAGTGGTGACCTTGTGCTTCATCTGCAGGTGACATGAGAGCGGGTCTTCCCAGTTAACTCTTACTGGGGTCCACTCTTCTATTTTAAACACACAGAAAACGGACAGTCTCACTTGAATATTTTTGGGTTGCTCAGAAACAAGCTATTTATATGCTGAAGCAATGCAACAGATATTTTATTTTTCATTAAACTTAGTTTCCTACTTCTTTTACTTCTATTTAGATATACATTTTTTCTATTGGAAACACCAAATTAAGCTTCAGTTTTATTTTTTACATTTTTAATTGGAAAGCATTTTATTGTCAGATAAAGAAACCTAATGTGAAGAATGATACTTTTGACCTTAGGAGGTTTTCTGCAGGACCAGCTGCTCCAGTTATTAAACTCTTTTGATATATGCCTAAGAAATCACTGAAACATTGCCTGTTTTCTTTTTTTAAAGGCATGTCACAGAAAATAGAGTACTATCTGTTAATTTTGATGTATACTGAAGCTTCCAGTTTTCACAGGAGGGAGAGGGGGAGCCTGTTGTAGCCATTTTCCTCTATATAACCTCCCCAGGTGCTTGAAAGTAAAAAGCAAACAGGGGCAGCTGAAGATCTTTTATTCTTTTTCTTCCTCAAAAACACCTTATGCGATTAAAAGGGTAACATCAAGCATGCTTCCTCTGCTTCTCAGAGGGTGGCGTCAGGAGAAGGCCGGTTATCAAAGCAGTCCTTGGAGACACCTCCCATCACATTGTTTCTCTGACATCCAGGAAATCACCAAAGTTTTTTTACTAAAGATAGACTTTAACTCCTCAGAAAAGGAAGTCCTTCTACTCACCGATCAGTTCAGAGGAACACATCAACCTCTACACCCAAACAGGACAATGGGACTTTGGCACTACTGGATTCAACTTCATGAAGAGGTACTTGAACAATTCAGTGCTCTAGGTATGATCATTTATGGACTAATTTGTCCAGGTGAACAACTACATCTTTCATCATTGGTAGAGGACAACTTTTCTAATAGCGGGGATCCCTATACTCTCTCACTGAAAACCTGCAGGTGGTGTGTGTCATGTGTGGTGGTCGTCTCACCCATAACAAGGGAAAAAAAATAACTGGTTTGTGAATTGCCTTCATGAATATGTTTACTGTGTCCTTGGAATTATCTCCATTTGCTGACCGTCAGATTTCAAGAAGAGGTATTTTACATATTTTCAATCATTTTGGATCGCACACTTTTTCAGAGTTTCATAATTTACATGGCGCCTCTTTTTTCATCTGAGAAGACTGCAATGATCTTTTGTGGTCTTTTTCTCAGTATTCGATTAAATGATTGTAGTCATTCCAACAAAAACTGGAAACACAGAGAGGAAAAAGGGCACTGGCACTTCTTTTCTCCTGATTCACATGAGGACATTTCTTGCTTTGCCTAAAATGGGATTCATCTCTCATTTCCAGTTACCACTGGACCCTGAACCTTGGCCGCCCTGTCTGCAAGCTGCCCAGATATGGTCTTCACAGGCGGGAAGAAAGCATGGGTAATACCTCGGGAGGGTGATCCTGCACCTGTGCATGGCTTCTGGGCCAGACTCACAGTCCCAAGAAGAGCAGCTGGGGGCTGGTGGTGGGGTGGGAGATCTCTGACAATCTGCACACACACAACTGGGAAGTCAAAGGAGATCCAACAACTACAAAATATCGAAGGTGTCAGAGTTATCGCACCACTTTTAGGGTATTTTAATTAATTAGTCAATTAATTAGCGATCTCAAAGCAATGTCAGCTGGAAAGGGATAGCGTGTGAGCACAAACTAGACTGTGATTTGTTCCGATTCAGTTTGGTTTCAGGGCATGTGAGATTTTCCAATGAGATCAGGTCATGCGTGTCTTTGTCTGTGAAGATTGAGAGTGGCAGTACAGCAGCAAGGCAGCAGCCTGTCGTTAAGATCAGTGTGTGGCTCTGTCTCATAAGATTGTCCTGAAAAGTGCTTAAGAAGAGGTGAATTTGTAGTGAGAACACGCAAAACTATAGGTCTGTAGATTTCTTTCACCCACCTTGAACTGCATTCAATGCTTACCGACTGCCTACCTTTAAATTACTACATACGACTAAATGGAGACAGCACATACCATCGTATATATTTTTAGCATCATTAAACATCATGTAGCAATTTCAGTCGGTTAAATAGGCCTGGGATCTGCAAAGATGCTGCCATCTAGATTGCTGCCCACTTCTGAAAGTGAAACGGTGCTAATGATACCCAAAACAGCAATGGAAAATGTATGCTATTTTATGCCACAGCCACCGACAGACAGGAGTGACCTTCAGATGTAATGACTGTATATTTAAGTACCTACATTTCCCCAGATGCTTGCTCCAAATAACAACAGACATTAAGACAGGGTCAAAATGGCCTGAATTGCAAAAGCACCATATTTAGCATACAGTCTTGAGGCTGATATGTGACATTTCAGCCATATCTGATAATACCTGGCTCAGGTCACAGCGTAGCCTCTTAGATCTGCAAAAATCCCTATCTAATGTCCCTTTAGGTAGCGTTTGCTGCTGAACAGCCTCTTACTGCCTCCAAAACGTGGTGCTAATTAACGTGAACCAAGTTACAATATGTGCTAAAGATTCCAGCTTTGTTACTTATTTAATGAGCTTCGTGGGATTTGAGCATGAGGCTCAAAGTAGCAGGGGAAACCTCATAATTAGTTTCAATTAGAAGAAGTTCCTACGCATTACAACTATTTGATAAACTGCAGAGCGAAAAAGAACTACTGAACAGATACAAATCACTAGCTTTGTTTCATTTGTTATTATACTTATTTTCTTCTTAATTAGTGCTGATTGGCTTATGATCCTAATTAATGCAAAGGAATTTGGAATGGTATACAATGGTATGGCTTAGAAGATGCCAGAGTGTACAACTGCTAAATTATTGCTAATTGTTATTTACACGAGGACAGGAAGACTAAGTAATGTGCTGCCTAATTAGCATTAAAGATATGGTTTCCATTTCCAAATTAAACGAAGGCAAATGGGATAAAATCATTACGGGTACCAAAAAAATCCTCATCCTTCTTTCTGAAAGTCAATAGTTGCATTGCCAACAATGTTTTAAAAGGCAACAACCAAAACCAGCCAAGAAATAAAAGACCTTCAAGAAAATGTAGACCCTTAATCCAAAGTGGACACTGTTAAAACCTTTTCAGCTGCCACTTCAAAATGTTTAACGCTATATCCATTACAGGGATATATTACTAGCAGCAAGCACTGTGCCAGTCTTAATTAGGGAAGGCTGTAATGATTTTAGCAGTTAGTACAGGTGTGCCCAGCCTACAGAATTGCTCTGCTTCAGTGGTTACAAAGAGCTGGTGTCTTCAGTTGCTCCCTTCAGAGCTACACGGGAAAGTGTCCAACCATGAAGCACGGGAAAACTCAGACAAAATTCCTGAATTTTATCCTGGCTTGGCTGCTGACTCACTGGCTGGCCTTCATAGTCCACCTCGGCTTCATCTTCCTCGTGGAAAACGCAAGGCAACAGTCTCTTTGATAAATCCATTGGCACTGATAAAGCACTTGTCGATATAGCAGATTTACACGCCCATTTCACAGGGTCGCTACAAGAATTACTTAATTCTTTGAACACATAAAATGCTGTGTCAGTGTCATGGTAATTATCTCCCATTTTTATTTTTAATCACTTAACATTGGAAACAAGATTAAAAGTCTCAACATTAAGGTTTATGGAAAACTTGTTATGTGAGAAAGGAAAAGCCCAAGGCATTTAAAGAAAGCTCCAAATTCTTTTTTCTTTCTGTACATCAGTTTTGACAACTGCACAACATAAAGCGCAGTGGCTGTCGCAGGACTTAGGTCTGCACTGCAATCTCCGCAAAAATAGCATTTTATAGCTTTAATGCTTTTTTCTGTTTGTTTCTTTTCCTGCTCTCCTGTACCTTGGTGCCAAGGGAATAGCCAGGATGATCTAATAGGTCTTTTCTATCTCTAATTTCCACAATTTGATGAAAAACTATATTCTGCACACTTCTCAGCCCCATGTACAAACATTATTCTTGGCCACTAGTCTACGTTTAGGCATGTCATTCACTCCTCAGGGTTTCTAAAGGTTACATTTTTATACATACATAAGCCTGCATATATTTGGTCTATAGTACCTCCATGTCGATTTTCCTTTTTGAAAGAATTTGATGTAAAAAAACCAAAATTGAACCGCAAATATCTTGAAGTCAGGGAGACCGTAGCTATTGGATGTTTTTTGACTAAATGCTTGTATACACACACGCATCTATGTTATAAACACACATGCATATACAACAGGACGCTGCCTCTGCTTGTCTGAGTTGCCTTGTTCCAATTTGCTTCAGGGCTCAGAGAGTTTGTGCTTCGCTGCCAGCAAGGGGCCTTTCATTTAACAGATCAATGCAGATAACTCGGCGCAGCCCTGCAGTACCGCCGAATGAAGATGCAGGCTTGTGCGTGAAAAAGACATGGTTTTCCTGGTGAAAAACGAGCACTGAAATCCGAGCAACAGACATTTCCGTGACCAGCCAGGCTCCAACCCAGCAGCCCTGACTTGAGTCCGCTTGGGCTTCGTTCTCGCTTATGTGAAGTCCCCTTTTGAATGACAAAAGAGGCACTTTTCCCCTATTAGGGTTTCAGCCTGCCAAACCTATCAAAACAGGACTTGCTGGAAATGGGAACTCAGCCCGCAGCCTTTACTGGTGCCACTTACACGCCTGAAGTTGTGTTTGTGCTTAAGTTGCCTGCTGAAGCCTGAAGGCCTTTAAAAGGTTTCATTTTTGTCTTGAATAGTGTTCACAGTCTTTCATCCTCACCGTAGCTCACCACAGGCTGCCTGCCCACACACGGCTCCTTCCCCCCAAGGCGATCGCCTCCACTGCCTCATCGCCCTCCTGCACCCGGCGTAGCTGCTGCGTGCTACCCCAGATGCAGCCATGGTGGCACTGCAGTGGTGAGTGACACCAGCACCACGTACGTGGCTGAGGATCCATTTAGAAAGATGGCAGCATATTGCCCACTCTACCTTCCCCTTGGCCACCATCTCCCATTTCAACGAAGTTTTCCCTGCATGAGCCGCCCTAACGTATTGCACAGCTACACCACGTTGCAGTCTCCCACCTTTCAGGCTTTGGCTGTCTTCTACATGACCTCTCCGGCTCACCTCTCTGTTGGCATTATTCATAGTGTTTAACCTCACTCATCTCTGGGTGTCTCCAGGTCCAACGGCTCCTGCTCTACGCCTTGCCAGTGCCCTCAGAAACCATCCTTAGCTTCGCCGTTGTGCTGAGGACTCCCAGCCAGCTCTGCCCTGCTGCCAAAATTCACCGGCTTTCAGCTCCCAACCTGCACACCCCTGTGCATCAGCGGACCTCTGTATCCCCACCAAAGCCTCCAGGTCTTGCAAGAAGAGCACTGTGAGAGACGTGCAAACGTGTTGAAGACAGACGTGTCAGCCAGGCTAAACTCCAGCCCACCATGACAATGCTGGGGAAGGGGGAAGAGCACTGGGCACGCCTGGGTCCCAGAGGAAGCAGGGTGTCCCCAGCAATGTGCCCTCCGTCACATTCTCCTGGCACGCAGGACCTCGCATGCTAGCTGCACCTTGGCATGGTCCCGCACTTTGTCTCCTTGAGGAGACCACGGCAGAGGCACAACGGGAGGCGGCAGCAGGGCTCCACACCTTGCCAGCGCCGCAGGTGAGATCCAGCACATTTTCAATTCCCATTTAATTGTCATCTTGGCCTGGCTACTGTAGAAGTGGGTTTTTTTTTCAGTGGATTTTGCCAAGTTAGAAGTTTTTTATTGTCTGGTTTAAAGCACAATCTGGCTGCAAGTGAAATTAATGGTCGTTGTATTATTCATTTCACCTGGAGCAAGAACAGGTCTATGTATTTACCCAGGACCTGATACTAGCACTTATCAGAGGAGCATCTGAGAGGCATCAGAGTCCTATGTTTGTTATCTTTGGTTCAGTCAACTGACATTCAGGGGTAGAGCAGAAAAAACACTGTATGTTCTTCATTTACTGGCTGAGGGAGAAAAAAAAAACCTTGGGAATAATGTGGATTAAAGGAGACATTCAAATTTGGAAGCTATTTCCTAAGCATTGTAAGAAATTTAGATAAGGTCACATTCAAGAACTCCTCGAATATATATCTTTCAAATCATTTGTACCTCTCCAATGACACACTGACAACATACAGGCTCTGAACTAAAATCAGAGTCCACCACAAACTTAAGAATTTTCAATTCACAGAGCCCTGCATGCGCCTAGCTCGCCGGACTCGATGCCTTAAGCTAAAAATCATATTCCGCCTCCCAGGCTGCTGCCATTATCATCAAGTTGTTCCCACCCAATGGCTACAAAGCAGCCTCTGGAAAATGAGAATATTGCCATTCCTGTCGCTAGTGGAGATGATCCTGTTACAAGAATAGCATGAAACAGGCGCTAATTCTTTGAACTCTTTTCTCAGACCTTGAAGTAAAGGTTGAGGCAGGCTGGCTGTAGAGCAGTGTGGATGTTTGCTCTGTTATGGATTTACTGTCCTTGCTGAAGAGAAAAAAAGGACTTATTTTTTTAAGAATATCACATCCAGTGCTTTTCTTCTCATCATTAAGCTCAATTACCTTTTCGCTAAACACACAGGAGAGCCTTGGAGGGGGCCACTTGAATTTGTGCTTAGGAATTTATCTTGGATAGACTTGTAAATAGACTAAACCACTACTTATATTTTATCAAACGCTGTGATTTTAAAGAGACGGGATGAAAGCACTCAGTTTCCCCCTGATTTTTATTGGGATTTGTTGACCTTGTGTGTAGCAAGGCTCGAGGACTCACTTCACCGCTGTGAAAGCATGTGACCGACTCAGCACAGTTTATTTCCCTGGCAAATAAAGGGAAGATCTGAATTCAAGACTCTAGACCTGCCTGGCACAGATGACTTTGCTTCCCACGTTATCATTTTTGAGTGAGGCCAGCCAGTCTTGGCAAACGATAGAGGCAGAAGAGAAGGATCTGCAACAAGAGGCGAATTTCTAACAGTGGAGATTTCCTAGAAGCAGGGTAGATCCTCCACAGCCTGGCACTTTTACACCTTGCTGGACTACCTCCTCCCATTCAATACCAAGCTAAAAGGGTTCATTTAAATAGTAACCAAGAGTCATTCTTTCCTGTGCTGGAGCATTTGGTTTGTGCTTTGCAGCAGGTCTCCACGGATGATCCTAACAACCTCTTCAGTCTGTAAACCCCAGACCCAGATTCCCTGAGGACAGTCCCACAGCAAATGCTCAGCTTGATGCCTTCTCATGAATAACATCAAGGTTAACTGAATTTATATGTATGGACACCAAAACAGAAGCCAAACACTGAAATAAACAAGTTCTTGATCAATAGTAATTATTTTATATATATATATATTCTTTGACAGGGATCTGGACCAGCTGTGACCAAGCCTGTACAGAAAGACATTGACACCTTTCCACCTGTCAGGAAACACAGTGAAACACACAGTGGAAAGGCACAAGGTAAAAACCACTTGGTTGGAAACTACCTGATTGCAAAGCAACCTCTGTATATCCATTGTCTAGGCAAAACCCCAATATATCTCTTGGAGAAAGTATCTGATAAAAGTGTCAACCACCCCATGAGCAACAGGAATGTACTGACTTGGTCCTAGTATATGATCAGAAGCAATAAGCTACCTAGGAGGAAGGCTGCAGCAATGAAATAATGTATACAACACACACACAGGTGATGTATTTAAGAACCACAGAAAAAAAAAAAAAAAGTAGAAATACGCAGAATGCATGCTAGCCTTGACTCATAATGCACAAGAGCCTTGAGATCTATAGAGGGGAAGCGCTACAGCAGAACAAAGTCTCATTTTATTACCACAATTATTGATCCAATGAGTGCTTTTTTTAAAGCAGCACATGGCCATTTTCCTCCTCTTTTGCTGGTAACCAAATCTCCCTCCTCCCTCTTACCCTTACTGTTTTACTGTTATTGGCTTTAAATTAAGTCAGCGAAACGATGGCATTTTTTTGCAGCCTAACTGGTTAAACGCTGAAGCATAAAACGAACGGTGTCAAATCATATCCTCAAAGCTGATTAAAAGTAATCCTGCAGATGCTAAATATGGATTACCACAGCAATTACTGAAAATTCATAACCTTGCTAAAAAGGCATTCTAATGGAGTTCTGCAGCACGCCGTAGTTAAGGGCTGTTTACTTTTTTAAAACAATTTGCAGTATAATGCGTGGAAATGTGGTGTTATACAAGCTTTATCCAGTTCTGAATACAAAATTGTTTGTGGCTGTCGAGAGCTCCCTCCTGGTATCTGATACCACCACAAACAGTGTTTTGGCTATCTCTGTCTGCTATTGGACCAACTCTGACTCACATTATGTTCTCATTATATCTCTTTTACAGTCTAAAAAGGTTTGAAATCTATTCCATTCCTAATTTAAGGCCATTTCATACTATACGTCACTCTAGGGCAAAGACACGTATTGCATTAAGGTCTGTATTTTCAAGCCTGTCTACTACACAGACTTTATTTAGCACCGTTACACCCTATCACCAGTGATAATCTAATGAGCAAGAATCTGGCAGTTTTAACACACAGACTCTAAATAATATACGTGAACACAGTAATAATGAAAAGCATTCCATAACCCCTCTTTAATAGAGATTTAGCATTGTTTTCAGTGACAGTTAAATCTGTGCTGAGCTTCAGCAAATTCTTATATTGGCAACTCCGCTACAACTGTCATTCTCACCAAACATCAGTGGTTAAAGTTGTCTTTTCCATGGCTGAGCTCAGACGGAAAGAGAACATCGTCTCCCAGCTTCAGAAACTTAGAAAAAACCAGAAGGGGAGTGGATAAGTGCTCCTCTGTATTTTGCTGACCTTTCTGGCAATGCAACTCTGTTGACAGCAGCAGAGAACTATGAATGTAACTACAGTAGGCTGTTGCTCTCTTCCTGAACTTCATTTTTTCTAGACTGAAGATTTATGATTTTTTTTCCTGATAATAATAATAATAAAAGAATAATTGGCACTTAACTATATTTTGTTTAGGTGGATAAAGTACTTAAAGATTTTCTTCAATACATAAGGAGATGTTACAGTCGTAGACTTTTTTCTTATCATCTCCCCTTAACCTGGAGAAACAGTAAAAATGAACAAGAATAATCCATGCATGAAGAAAACAGTGCTTCAGTTCACCTTACAGCATTCCTAGGTAAGAGTATTAGAGGATGGAAGCACAGAGATTAAATAATTTGATCTAAAATTTGGTTAGGGTTAACACATTCTAACCTTCCTCCTCCTAGTGACTTGAAGGCAAATGGGATAGATTTGCAAGTTTTGAAATCAGATGCCTCGATTACTTTTCCATTCCCTGATAAGGGAAATGTTACTCTACATACGGGGGAAACTGATTACGAAGGTACAAATACTTTGCCCTTATCTAGCATCAGTCCATGGATGTCATATTGAAACGTGATCCCCCTACATAAGTCTGATAATATCAAAGCAAACAAGAAAGAAATATGTTTCAGCTGATAAAACCATCCTTCCTGCAACAACAAATGAATTTCATGAATCATAAAAAAAAAAAAAAAAAAAAAAGAAGAGAGAGCTAGCCTAAGGTATTTCTTTTCACACTTTCTGCACTCTCCTACTGCCCACAGGTTGCAATTACATGCTCCCCGTGGATCAGATGGGTGGTCGTCCCAGTCCCACCAGCAACCAGACGAGAAATAAGCTCTTTGCTCTCTTCCACCAGCTCAGATTCCCAAGGAGATTGGTCACTAACGAGAACTTGCAACACAGGCTCTAGAGAGGGAAGACCCCAAACTGCCCTCCTTAAGCAAGATCTGTGCTTCTCTCTGTGCTCTTCCAAAGGCACTAATCAATTTGAGACCTGAGGACTTATTGTCGCCTCCTACTCTTTTCAGTCTGTGTTCGGTCTCCACTAAACAGAAGATGCAAAGCTAATGAAGTTAAAAAGTTAACTTAGATTTTTTTCCAGCCTGCTGATGTATTGCCTCAAAAGAGTTATCTTTTGTGCGTGTGCCTGTTGAGGGAAGAGGAAAGGCTTTTAATTATATCTGAAAAGGATTATCCCCATCTCTACAGAAGGGCTCTTGACATTTTTTGAAGACTAGGCATCTTCTGTTGCGCTAGCAATGGAGTGTGCATGACAGCCACAGAGCGTGTTGCCTTTCCTAGCTGGTAAAATGACCCATGCTGCTAATGGCAAAGCCCTCAAAGCTTTCTGTTTAGCAGGATCCTACACAAATACAGATCAATAGCTTCAATTTGATTCTCACCAGTCCATCTGTAAAAACAGTATCATTCATATGTCCGCTGTCAACACAATCGCTCTCTCTGATCCAAACAATTTGTTGTTTGTTCCTATTTGTTCAGAAAAAAACCTTCTGAACACTCAGATTAATCTGAAAAAGCTACTCCTTTTCAAACTACTCTGTGCTTCAAAATACTTTTGCCCTATCTTCTGTGCATTAGAGAGCAGTTATCACATAGAAATGCAATTATTCTTTCTTCTCCTTTACAAAAAAAGCATGGAATGAGTTTGACTGTCACTAACAGTGACTTTAAACTTAATAGTAGGTATATTTAATATAATACAGGTACTTCTTCTGGATGGTAAGAGCAGTCTTTACCGTGCTGGAGATAATGCTAGAACAGTGTAAGATGTTTAAGGAGAGAAGAACATAGAAAGAACGATGGAAGAGAAACATTACATGAATTACTTAAGCCCCAGTAAATGATGACTAAAAGTAGAGATGATAACAATCTGCAGGTGTTTGATGGAGACAAACATAGAGGAAGAGGTTTTCTTAGGGTCATCCAAAGGGTAAAAGTAGCAGCAATGCTAGATGGACAAGATAAATTAAGAGGTTTTTCCCACTTCTAATGACTATGATTCTATTATATTAAAACAGAGGAAAAGCTACAGAGAAATACTGAACCCATTTCTAATCCAGACCTTCACTGACAGATTAAATAGTACAGTAGATTGTAATTTCTTCTTTTGTAGTCAAATGTTAATTAGGTTCCTTGCAGCTGTCTGTATATCCTTCTGAGTTGGCTGATGAGCACATTAACAATGTAAACTGATTCAAGAGAAGAACGAAACTTCCTTATGAAGGATAATGACACATTTGAAGCACAGACTGGTCCCACTGAAATACAAAACTAGTATGCAGTGGCTCTGTTGCATATTTTATACCATGTGCACATGGCTTTGCTGCACTGGCAGGCTCCAAATAATCTACAAATCTCAGCTCCTCCACTAATGCAGCTATCAAATGTTAAAAAACCCAGAGAAACTAGAAGATAATAGATAATTTTTTCCATCTTTTCCAACTAGTCATAGGAAATTGTCAAGTCACTTGACACTTATAAGCCTTCCTCACACATCTGTAAAATGAGGAAATACACCTTCCTTTGTTAGTTTATTGTTGGTAAAACCTCAGAGTGTCCTTGGCCAAACATTACTGAGGTGCAAACCATTATGCCGCTACATCAGCGTCAGTTCCATTCATTCCCAGGCATTTTGTCATTTTCCTGGACCTTTAGCCAAGTCATAAACTGGAGATGGAGGTCTCTGTCCAACTACCTTGTTCTAGAATTGTCTTCAATCATAGAATCATAGAATGGTTAGAGTTGGAAAGGACCTTAAAGATCATCTAGTTCCAACCCCCCTGCCACAGGCAAGGACACCTCCCACTAGACCAGGTTGCTCAAAGCTCCATCCAGCCTGGCCTTGAACACTTCCAGGGATGGGGCAAAAACTGTCTTAAAAACAGTTCTTTCACAGTCAGTCTTGTTTTGATTATATTAAAGGTAAGAATTAAAGTTCAAATTCAAAACAAAACAGTCAATTGAATCCTTCTCGGAGACAAATGAATAAAATACCAAGAACGGGTTTAAAAGTCAACCTTGGGTTCCTTCTTTTAGATTAAATTATCTGAAATCACTGCTTAAACATGTAATCCACCCACCTAAATCCTAGGACCAGGATTTTGACATGTAACTTTCCACTGAAATGAACGAAACTTCACGCCTAAGTGTTCTGCTTGGCTTTGAAAATTCTACTTTTTATTTTAAAACCTAGCACAGTATTTACATAACAGACTGAAACAGCTCTAGTTGTAACTGTAAATTTAGAAGAAATCACGTGTATCTTAAAAATATGGGGCACGACTTTTCAAACATCTCCTATGTGCTCATAAATAGCCATGAATACAAATTAGGGCAGGTAGGTGAACTGATATCACCTTCAACTCAATGAAATAGATATCCAGTTACCATCATTTCCACTTGCAGTTTATTTTGCCAGCAGTTAGTTTTGGGGGTACTGCCTAAAAACATTCTTTGAAGGGCGAATACTGCAGCAGTTACATTACTTTCCGTAAGTCTCATGTTTTGTCCTTTTGAAATAATGAAATTAGACCTCAGGTCTGAAAAATGATCCTGTGGTGGAAGGAGAATGGAATATATGATCTAATAAGTCCTATGATTCTTACTTATGATCTAATTGCCAGCCAAATATAAATTCTTCTTTAAAATCAAATCCAATTTTTTTCATTACATCAAAAAATTGCTTGAAATGTGACTCTTCAAGAAGAACAAAATTTTATTTTTGCACTTTGCTGATGCAGCCTCTGCTTGAGCACTGTTCTTGCGATAACCACATAAAGCATGCCTGTTCAAAGGTTCTGTTATTGTCAAGGAGATGAATTATAAAACAACTTTATATTGTGCAATCTGCAGATTTTATTGACAAAGGTGTCAGGAGCAGAAGAACTGGGAGTCTCTCTGCTTGTCATAGGATAAATAAGAGGATCTTCAGAGCTCTTAGCTTTATTCAATTTGTTTAGATACAAGTTGACTGTGAGCATTGATTCGATGCGAGACCGGTTATGGATTTTTAGGTAGGTACATACACAGTGGGGAGTAATAGATAGCTCTAAAGTGAGTACAAGGCTGCAATTCACTTGGGAGGCTGCAGAGATCATGCAAGTCCGGCTACATAAGCATGCTGGATCAAGGGCAGACGGGTCTCATCCTCCAACAGAAGTGTTTTCTCCTCCCACTCCAGCAACAGAATATTGCTTGATCTCTTCTCCCATGGGGGAACATCATGACAGCTCATATTTGTGTGCTAGAGAGTCTCCATTCACAGCCCCTCGTTATTTAAAGCTTACTTTCCCACCCATATTGCTACAAACAGTGAAAGTCTAAGCTGCTGAGGAATGACAAAATACCAGCTAATTTGCTGGCTAAGACATGCCAGAGCATGAGACTAACACAATACTTTTCCCTTTAACAGTCTGGTTTCTGCTACAACACGATGCCTTTTCCTCATTCATATGCCACCTAGCCAGTCTGCCATTTCCCTGGAGACACAGTCTTTGCCTTCATATCTGTCTAAAAAGTACTAGCTTGCTGAAGGCGTGTTACAAAGCAGGTGCAGTTAATGTGAATGTCCAAGTAAAAAACATGATCCTAAGCTCTCATCCCACATTATCATGATTAAACCTAGCCCTGAAAATTCTTCCTGCCTTCGGGCAGAAATACCTTTGGGAGTCATCTCATTGGAAGCCCAAACCCAGTGTGGGTTTCCCTAGGCAAGTGAAAGTCAACATGAAAGTCAGTGGGAATAAATTGCTAGGATGGTGGCTGTATGAGAAGAAGATCAAATTCTAAAAGATGATTCAACATCTTTTGCCCAGGGAATAATGTTTTAGTAACAGTGGAAGCTCTCCCTGCACTTCTCTGCCAACCGAGCTTATAAAGTATTTCTGCTGGGTACCTCCGATGGTGGTGTTGCAAAGATGGATGGTGCTCAGTACAGAAGATGAGGAAAGAGGTAAGGGAGGGTGGGATTTATCTCATATTCCAGCCACCTAAAAGTTATATATCTAATCTTAACCAGTCATCTAGTCTGCCTCCATAAGGACAGGCAACTGTCATGTTGATTCAAATCTTTGGTCATATCTCCAAGAGGATCTTAACTGCAAACCAACTCATTTCAGGCTGAAAACCCATTACATTGCAATTTTCACTGAGTATCAAGCTGGATGGGATTTGGTCTGAAATCTCTGGAATAAAGGATTGCTTCCTTAGGCTTTTGAGACATGTAGGCACCATGTATTATATCAGTTAGCAGGCTTTGACATTTCATAACCCATGCAAGATAGTTCAAACTTATCCTTTGTTGCTCTGATTGCTGTTGAAGTAATTAAAAATGGAAAATGCTGAAGCCTTTTGCTAGTAATGGTACTCTAAACATAAAATCCCTCCTTCATCTTTGTTGAAACTCTTTGGATTTGTACCGGCATAACTTGTTCAACACAAGCATAATATTTGGCTTAATGTAATACTGGAAAGAGAACAACGTATTTAGGATTTATTTTTTTTTTCCTAAGAAATTGTTTTCTTTCAGCCAGATCTCTAGCTAATTCTGTTTATTTTTCATTTCCCAGTGATGGTGAGAAACCTGTAATGTTTTGATCTTTCAAACATTCTTCCCAAAATGCTCCAAGGTCTTTATCTTACAGATAAGTCTGTTCTTCTGTTTTATTATCGGTTCAGGGAGAGTTATTCCAAACTAAGAATTCAAACATTGTGTTTCTCACCACAAGTGTAAGCTGAAAGGGAAAAGGCGACTTGCACTTTTTCCTTACTGGAGTGAACTGTCTCAATAAAAAGCTAAAACAGAAAATGAATTAAAACTTATATGATCTACTAAATATAGCTTCACTGCCTGTTTTCAAGTATTCTGACAATTTTCCAACACCATCCAGTTTCAAAACAACGGATCACTAAAACAAAGCCACGAGAATGTTATCAGCAGATTGCTAAAGAACAGTGAGTTAGATCTGGCTCCTATTGCTAGATATAATCCAGGTTTGGGGAAGCCACTTAGCGTTTCTGAATCTTGCCAGTGTTTCATAGAAGGATGTTGAAGAGCTCCAGCCTGGATCAGCGCCCACTTCCCAGCATCAGCAGCACTGAGTCACTGACGTTGGAAATGCCGAAGGTCTACCCACGACAGATGGAAATACAGAACACCAATAAATCATAATACGGAGATGCTCAGATTTTAAGGATAGGGATCGCATTTCACTGAATATCTTTTTATCAAGCCAAGTGATTTGTGTGTGAACATACACTAGCAGGCACCCAGTCTTGATCTGTAATCTTTAAGAAATGGAGCATCTACACTGTGGTAATCACAGTTATATCTTCATTATCACCTTGGCTTTCCTTCGCGTTCCTCCCAAATTGCTCTTTAATCCCTGTGCTTGCATTCAGGTCTCTGAGTCTGGTGTTGAATCCCAGCCCTTCTCTTCACATCAGAGAGCCTTCCGCTTTCCATCAGCAGGATAACATCCCTCCTTCCCTACATAAATGGTGGCTGCTGTCTGTGATTAATCTACCGTACCATTTTCCATTGGCCTTCCATACACTTCTCAAATTAAACACTGCTACACTATCTCCCATGGCATTTTTTACACTCCGATGCGGTTTCCTCTAATCACCCACAGTTATTTCACTGTTTGCCTTCCAACTCTCCTTTTCTTCAGTACCCACGAACTCTTTCAGAAACATCAGTGTCCTTCCTGTCAAACTGACCAACGCAGTCTCATCGCTCTTGCATCCACCTTTACCCTCTGCCTTTTGGTTTATAATTAGATTACAGAGGGTTTTGATCCTCGACCAACCCTTGTTATTGTGGGCTACTGATGATAATAAAAACCGTGCAAGCGTTTGCGCTCGCAAGTCTTCCCTGTATCTCTGCAGGGCTCTGCTCATTGTGCTCATAAACCAGCCACCGGACTGGGCTTACAAAGCGGCCATGAGAGCTGGAGGCCAGGTGAGCACAGCCTTCCCACGGCAGACACCAGTTCACTGGAGTGGGATGCCCAGTGCCTGGGACAGCCAGCGAATAGAATCTACAAGAGGCGACCAGTGCTTAATCGTGAAGGCAGAGCAGGCAGCCAGGGTTGTAGCCCAGCCACTGGTACAGAAGGTCCAGGAACAACATCCTGGGGCTTTCGTTGCAAAAAAACCCACGGTGCCTTTGAGTTGCAGTGGTAGCTTTAACACAGCCCTTGCAAGATAAAGCACATCATCGGAGAGTTTCGTTCTCTCTTCCTCTCCCATCTTCCTTTTGCAGTAAGGAACCAAAAGTGTATTTGTTCAAGGAAACGGCTAATTTGGTTAAGGGCATAAGATTAATAAACTCCTCCCCTTATGAAAATATCCTGTGCTTTTTAATAACCATTAAAACCCCAAAGGATCTAATTTCTTAGGATTTAACTCAAAGGACTTGTTCTGCCTGTAGTAAATGGCCAAGTACTCTATAGATCTGCATTAGCTTGGTAATGATCCTGCTGGCATTTGAAATTATGGCTAGGCTGATCTGAGGCATATGGCTTAAGCCGCTAAGCCATTGCCTGTTGTCTCTGTTTTTCATTTGACTTGGTAGCTTCCTGAGGTCCTGAATTCATCCTTGAGGATAATGCAAGCTTTTCCTGGCAGTGAGTGAGCTGTCACGACTTACCTATGTGACATTTAAGTGGGGTAAAGAAGGATTACTTTAAATGCCTGACTTAACCCAACTAAAGTTTGACCCGGCACATTATATTTCAGTGTCATTTTCACGTGTGTGGTTTAGTTATTTACACATTGCCGTCTGTTTTCTTTGGAAAGTTTCAGATATTGAACAAAAGCCAATCTTTAGCCCAAGGTTAACATAAACAGCAAACACGGATGTTCCCAGTACCTGTCTAGAAGCAGTTTAGTGACATGCCCTGTTTCTGACAATAATTTTATACGCTTTTGGAAAAATAAACTTAAGAAAATGTTGGCGTGAGAAATGCCAAAATTCAGGTTTTTTACAAAATGAACTGTCGTATGCTGCTTTAAAATAATCAGTTGAAATCAACTGCACTAAACTGGTGCAAAGGACAGGAAAACTGGGTCTAGCCTCTGCTAAAATGGCTGATAGCACATATAAAATACACTTGTCTTAAGAGGGAGGGAAATAAAATGTAACTCTCTTTTCAGCTCTGGCATCCAAGTTTTTTCTCCTAGGCAGTGACACGATGTTCCCGGCAAGCAACTGGCACTTGAGTCACAGGGCTCCAGCCTCCTGCCTGCATCGCCGTCCTGTACAGCATCACGTCGAGTTTTCTGGGGTGGAGGAGAAGCACCTTGGACCTTTCTTTCACGAGCAGAGACGTTACTGAACTTGTCAGAGGCTGTGCAGAGCAGCAGCAAGATGTGCTGTCAATCAGGGATTGGGGTTTTCTATGCATCCTCCCGAATTCCCTCGTCTCTCCGGCACGTTGTCCCTCTCCAGGTCAACCTCCGAGGCAGCTACTGGGTCGGTGCCTCCAAAGCACTGATTTTCTGAGCTCGTCACAGCAGTGATCATTTCAGCAGAGATGCATCGTTAATCACATCTGGGACCAGAGGAATCCCTGGCGGGGGGAGAGGGAAATCTCTCTGGAGTCATTCCTGCCAATGATGTAATCCTGCCCATGGTACCCCTTCCTTTTCCTGGGAAAGGCACGGCATGGCTGTCTCCCCCACATGCTGCAAAGCCTCCCTCTGGCAAAACAGCTCTAATCAGTGCTGCTCAGCAAATCACGGCAGTCACTTACGTTAACTTTATGAGTTACACAACTGACATGCTCATGCAGATGTTGTTTGCAGAATATTGGAGACGATGCCAGCCAGACACTTGGCACCAAGACCCAATCTGGGAGATGAGGAGCTTTCTAGGCTCATTCCTAACATTCATTATTTTCGTATTTAATAAGAAAATTGACGCGACACATCAGGGAGACTGGTCAGTCAGCTAGCATGGAAACTATTAGTGCAGAAAAATGAATAGCCTGGCAGTTAAACGTCTGCAACACCCACACACTCCCTGGAAACAACTTAGAAATAGGGTTATTCATCTGAATTTATCCCATGGTCCCTGAGCCTCATAACGGTGGTTGAAAGTGGCTGAAACACTTTGCTCTGCTTGTTGCTGGATCTGGGTACGCCGTGGTGAACACTGAGCGTTTTTAAGGCAGAGTTGTCCCAAGTCTTAAAATCCAGCAGGCAGAGCTCAGAAACTTTGCAGGAATGCTTGTGCGATACTGGGCATTTTCCTGGGTACAAACCCTCTGGAGATCACTTCCCTAATGATGGCATCAAGGGGGATCTGTAATGTGATAGGTTTTAGAAAGTCATTTAGGTATAGTGGGTCCTGAAGCCTTTCTTTATAAATATTGTTTTCCACAGTCACTGTCAGTCACTCTCTAGCACCCGTACTAGGAGTGAGTCTCTTTAAAATTTGCTTACTAAGAAAAGTCTCACTAACAATGGCTCGTCTGTTGTATTGCTATGGGCACCCAAGTCCCAGTTTCAGACAATGCAAATGAAAAACTCTCAAGTTCATCTTTCATTCTCTTTTACTGTTTTCTTCACTGCTTACACCTCTTTGACTATGTCTACACAAGTAAATAATACGAGCCAGCATCCATTTTCCAACCCTGAATGCAAGTGCATGGCAGGGCTTTTATTGCTAGAGCTAAATCTCCTACCCAAAAGAAGGTAGTCTTATCTGTGTCTTGCCGACCGAAAACCGTCCCTGGCTCACAATGTCCACTGCACCATGCTCAGGTGTTATTTGGAAAGAGCTTAAAATGCGCCAGGGAATGGGCTCACAGCAGCTCACAAAAATCATCCTCTGTCCCCGTTCAATCCACCAGCACAGATGTTGCCTTTGGGTCTGCAGCTCAATTCATCAATTCAACACCATTAAGACCAACGGAGAGATTTGCACTCATGTTTACGACAATAAAATTTCCCCCAACTCTTATCTTAGGATGCGATGAATCACCGTCTTGAAGTTGCTTCCTCCCTCCAGTGCCTGTAGGAAGAGCTCAGATGACTAGTTTCTACTGGTTGCCTAACTTCTGGGTGGCTGAAGTTAGACGAAAATCCCATGCTAAAGGATTAAGGACTTCCTCCATTTTTAAATCTAATGGTATTAAAACCAACCTCGATTTTGCAGGGAATGAAGAAGTCCTACTTAGAACATATGCAGTTCAGTTCTTTCCTGTGAAGTTGCCATATGGCAGGGGAGTGATGGGAAGAAGAAAAATATTGACAGTGATGATATATCTTATTACAGAGCATACGGACCAAATTTTCCTCTCAGTTACACTAGTGAAAATCTGGAGTGAACAGCCCTGTCTTGATAGGAAAATCAGATCAGTCAGTGGATATACAAAGCCAATTATGAGAGTGAAACAAAAGCAAACTTGAGAAACATTATGGTATAGTAAAGAAGACATGTGGTAGGATGCCAGAAGACAGGAAGCCGTTGGACCCAGCACGCTTACTCTTCCTTTGAAAAAAATCATCCAATCTACAGTAACCACAAGCGGTCAGGATCTTGTTTTATGCCTGAACTTGGCAAACTGAATGAAAGCTGCTCAAAAACATCTGTTTTGGGTTCCAAACATTTATATAGCCCTTTGTTAGAGTACCAAAGATGGCATCACATCAAGAGGAAGGAAGCATTGCAGAAGAAAGCTGTACAAGGATGCTAGAATGAAAAGTCCAAGATCAACACAAGACCTGCAACGTTTTACACCCCAATAACTTTCATTTATTCCTTGCTGAACATTCAGCTGATCACAACTTTCAACTATATTTGACAGACAAAACCAGCAAGTGCCTCAAGGAGAGAGACCATGATGCGTTCCTAGTTCCATACCATTTTGAAATACGTTATAGACAACTTAGCAACAAAAGCTGCAATGATAGCACTGTTTGTCTGCTGTCTTCTTACAAAGACATAAAGGCAAACATGCAGCTGAGAAGACTTCTGGAATTATAATGGGAAATATATTTACCCAATAATAGTTGAGTATGGTTTATTTGAAACTTGCTCTTGCAACCAACTAGCAAAAGAATTATTTTCTATTCAGGATCCTTTTCTGCCCATGTAAGATAATCAGAAATGTGTAGCTTTTTGGGACCTATGTGGCAGGGTGATGCCATTCATATAAACAAGAAGAAGTAAACAGCAAGAACTCCACCAGACAAATGAAAAACCTGAAAAACCCAAATAGAATTGCCATCAGCAATTCTGCACACAAAAGAGTTAAACTGCAACTTAATAAATAAACTATGTATATTTTTTCTTGGAGGCCCATAAAGACTGAGGTTTTGCAAATGAGTTCAAAGACAAACTATAGCCAACTCAGTGTCCACAGTTTCTTTGGAAGCAGCATGGAACATTTGGCCAGAAGAAACAGTGCCAACTATCCAGTGCAAAGCCTATACTTTAATTTGCAAAAGCAAAAAGCTGTGATTTATACCTCTGAAAGGAAGAAGTGAAAAAAAAAAAGAAAAAAAAAAAAGAATCTAACAGTACATTCTGTGTAGGTTTATTATTTTGCCAACAGTTTGTGGGTTGGATGATGAGGTACGTTCCTGAAGATTAGACATCACCATTTTTTTAAAATAAACAAAACAGCAGGAAAAATCAAAATTCCCCTAAAGCAGAGGCAGTCCTTGCGAAAGTTCAGAGCTGTTGTGGCTCCCCCTTGGCTCCTTTTTTTTTAAAAAAGAAAATTCATCAACCAATAGCATTAATCAGCTTTGGCTCACAGACAGCATTTTTGCTTCCAGTTGAGGACAATTAGAGGCACAGTGTCAACTGGTCATTTATTAGGTTGTGTAAAGCTCTGTGGATACATATTGTTTTTGTGACATCAAAAAATTCTCATCAAAAGTGGTGCTGTTACATGTAGACATCCCTTAGTTTCTTCTTCTTTTAAACTCAACAGATTCGCTAGTTCCGAGGAAACTAAGTAGTGTTTCGCAGAATAATTGCTCACTGAAAGCCAGTCGTGTAGCTCCACTGACAAAATCAACTGACAAATGAAAATCAAGTGGGGTAAATGGTGAGTTGTTAATCCATTCATTCATACCTGATGGTATCCTTAGTAGCATAGCTAAGGGAATGGGGTCTTGAGCTACATAAACGTTAAGTGACAAAATTAAAGATGGAGATTTGGTTCTTTATAGTTATTGTGACAATATTGCCATCACATTATTGTCCAACATGATTTTGTCAGGCCTCCTAGACTATCAAAACCCCCTTAATGGATGCTTTTAGTAGGTGATCCACAAATACATTCATGATAGAGCCTCAAGAAATTATCCAAAATTTGGCCAGATGTTATGGTTAAAAATGGAATATTGTTTCTCGGAGAGGAATCTTTTTCATTGTCACGACTTCTCTTAGCCACCAAAGGCCTATTCTAAGACTGCAAATTAAAAGTCAAAATAAATATATCAACATTGTGCAATAAAAGAGCCCTGCCAAAAAAGAAAAAAAAAAGTGCATGAAAACCCAAGGAATGAAACAATCTCATTCTGCAGCCTGAAAAATATCACGTATTGCTGAAAAAAGGCACTCATAGGTTGCACATTGTTAGAGGGTTCTTCTGGGTTTCTCAGCAGTCAGTCTGGAAAATCTATTTCTTGAAACTTGCCTTTAAAGTATCGTATATAATCCTAGTTAGAACAAGAGAAATTTAGGAAACAATAAACCACATTTAGGGCAATTCCAAATACCTGTTGTAATGCTACTCAGAGTCTTCCAGTCTCTAAAATGTGTGTGGGATCTCAGCACACCACTATACAACTGTGACTCTCCTCCTTGGAGGTAGCTGCCCGTTAATGGATAAATGAATTTTCTTTGTAAACTTCATCTCCTTTGGCAACACCCAGGGCGGAAGGCATTCAGGCAGTGCAAAAGCATCTTTCTCCAGGTCCTACCGAGTATAAATCAGGATGCGTCCTTATTGAAATCTTAGCCGTGCCCACGGTTTCTGCTGAGCCTCATATTTTATGAATCATTGTTATTACTCCGGAGCTGGTTTCCATGAAGGCTCTCATCTTTAATGTTTTTGTTCCTAATAGACTGGTCACATTTCAACTTTCGCTTCCTGTGGCAAAATTTATCGAAAGTATTATGAAGACAAAAAAACCCCATGAGTTTCCGAAGTGTAGATGGTAAAAGTATTTACTATTACACTGGGAGAGAAACAGAAGGGATATAAAAAGTGATTCACAAGGGCAAAAGCCAATCTGTTAATCGGGGAAGGAGGAAGAGATGCCTTCCACAGACACATCATGCCATTTTCTTCTTCTATCTGCCTTCTCTTCCATGTTTTTTGGATGGGATACCAGATGTGGTAGATGCAGTATGGCAATTATTATATTCTTCTGAAATGTGGTAATTGAATAAAACATGGAAATGTAGTACATGAAGTTGACACATGCTTATAGAAATACATGTGGCTGATCAGTCTTCATGACAACTGGACTTTTCTTATTTGTGTGAATTTCACAAACTGCAACTTCCTGCTCCTTTTCTTCTCTTTTTTTTTTTTGTTCTTTTTTTTTCCTTTCCTATTCAATTTTGTATTATTTTCTAGGACCTTTGAAGCCAAGATTATGCCCCACTGGCAAATTTTCCTATAGGAGTGTGATAGTCATCAAGAGAACAATGTCATTTGGATGAAATAAGGCTCCCTAAGGAACCCCTTAAGAGCTGGAAAATCTATGAGGTTCTTACTTAAATGTAACCCAACTTGTGATTTGGTCTTTTAAAGTAAAATATTAGGGATGCTTTACAGATTTGGGACATTTCTTGTTATGGGAAAGAGAAGATCACTGTTTTCTTAGGCTATTGATATATATTTGTGAGGCAGCAATAATTCTTCCTGTGAATTTCATGTTCCCATTGAAATGTCTTCACTTGTTTTAAACAAGGCAAGAATTACAAAATGATACTACTGTGACAAGAGCTAAAAATAAAGTTGCCTGGCAATTGTGTTAAAATAAGCACTGCTACTAGCTTGATGTAAATAGGAGGGAAACCTTATCCTAAAAATGACTTCTATTGCCTCTGGGCATAGTCATCCAGGTGGGGAAATGGCACCTGCTCTTCTTTAAGTCATTTGTCAGTTCCAGGGGAAGGAATCTCTGGAGACCACATCCCTATCTGTAGAGAAGAGGTCAGCACTGCTTTATTTCTGCCTTCGGTATCTCTGCATAACTTTGCGGTTGATGCTGCAATAAGAATTACTGACAATCATGCACAATGATATGTTTAAGTCTGTTGCAATTAGCTGTTTCTTGGTCTGACACCAACCTTCTGGCAGCAGACCTCCCTGCACCTTGGTTTATCCACCCATGAAATGAGGGAAAAGATACTGACCTCTCTTGTAAAACCAGTCTGTGATTTGCTCCTGAAAAGCACCACATATAAATTAAGTAGAATATTTAATACCTAGCAGCATATGTAAAAAGAGCACAAACTCCACTGGCTTGTCAACTGTCATCAGAAGACGTGCTCCTGTGACATTCACTTCTGTCTGACCTTGACTCAAAGTGGCCAGTTCACATGAGACTCCATTGACCACTGGACAGTTTGTATCAGTAAAATTTTACTTGGCCTTCGAGACATCTCTTATCTCCTGAATTAGGAATTACCCCTGGTGTAAATCCTGTCTTTGATGAGGGCATAAGATATAAGGATGATAGTAACAGAAGGGATGATGCTTTCCAGTTTCAGTAACAGGTTGGAAAAATGAATATTCTTCTGCGGCAGGGGTCAATACAAAAGGATCGTTCATTTGGTCCAATTTAGCGGACCGAACACTATCAGGACTGTGCATGAGGGTCAAGCAGCAGTGCCAGGACCCCTCCTGCACACTGTGAGGAGCAACAGAAGCTGCAGTACCATGTTATGCACATGAGAAGAGCCACCCCTGGTGCAGGGGACCCGCTGATAGGACTATACCAGCCATCTGCATGGCCGGCCAGCCACCTCCTCCTGAGGCCATCTCTTCCTGGGGGCTAGCTGAATGGCAGCATCCCTTGGGTGTTTAGTGGCATCACCTGGAGTTATACTGTTTAGTGGCAGATGTTCCCCCTCTCTCCTGTCTTTACTCTGTAGCATTTGCCTGTGTTTCACATAGCAGCGGAGGCAAAGCGCTTAGCGAGTAAGTGCATAGCGTTCTTCATGAAGAATTTACATATAGAGAAAATTAAACCTGACTAGGAACCTAATGAGCTATGTTGTAATTTGATGAAATGGTGTGACCTACCCAGGGACTTAGTCCAAGGATTTTTGTGTGCTAATCTGATGCTAAGCACAAGAAGGACTTTGGGGATATCAGCTTCTCTTGGGTGTCTTGCCCGCCATTGAAACTGTATGGCTATAATTAACATCAATCATACTAAAGAAATGGAAGACCAAAAGCTACCTGGGGGCTACAGTGCTCAGGATGAGAACCTGTGCTAGCCAACACTGTCACCGGGGAGTAATTAGGTCTTCTGCAAATCCTAGTAGGACTCTCACATCTCCAGCTACCTTCTGGCACATCTTGCTTAAACATTGAGCACTGGGTGACTGAGGACTCCAGTATAGGTGGGGTAACACTGAGAAACAGGAAAAAAAACCAAAAGGGAGAGCTGCCAGCACTTTGGTCGGCATTATTGGAGTGAGAAGTAATGTCTCTTCCCTGGAACATTTTAACCGGTGTAAATATATCAATACTCTCCACATTTTAAGTAGGCTTCTTCGTGATTCATGATGAATCAGAGGATGCAGCTGCCCTGCTCTGTGCTCAGGTATAGTGTGAAAGTGAAGTAGAAAGTGCCGTCAAGGCATAATAATACACTTCGTTTATAGACCTCATTTCATTTCCAACATTTCAAAGCCTTGCCAGTATTAATTAATTAAAATCTTGCAACAGCTCTTTGAGTTGGGCAAGGACTATTATATCATTATATCAGTCGGTGAATGTGGAGACCCTGAAGGCTAGATTGAGACTGCCTGCTTTAGGCACTCAATTTATTTGTTGCAACATCTAAAAATATAGGTGCTTGGCTCCAGCAGAATGATTCAGATCACTTAAGGCAGGTGCCTACGCAAACTATATAAGCAACGCAGAGACGGATGCCTCTGAAGTAGCACCCAAGCGATGTTCACACGTTTCTCCATCAACTGAACGGTGAGCTGTGGGTCCTTCATGGGATGATTTAGTGTGGTTGCACGCAGCCACTCAGGCGTAGGCACTAGGAAATATTATTCTCAGGAGTGTGGCTGGGTAAGTGGTTAATTCAAGGCTCAACAATGTGCAGTCCTGCTTACGTGGGAATCAAAATGCAAATTCCCCTCTGAAGGGCAAGCACCTGCGCTGTGGGATAAGTGGGAGGAGGAAACACAAGATATTAATGGTTTGATCACTTATCCAGAAAATAGAAAACTAGAGATCTAGGCTTTCCAGCTCGAGGGAGCCTGGCCCCAGCATTTCCACTTGCTCGGACTATACCAGGCTACAGATAAGGCTGGAGTGGAGGCATTGTCTCCTCCTGCTGAAGGTCGACTGCTCAACAATCACAAGTGTAAGATGCAGAAGGTAGAGAATTTCAGCCCAGTGGAAGGGGAGGCCTTTTGCTTGTAAATCTTCTATTTTAGAGCTCTGTCAGATAAATGGCATGAAAAAATTGAGTTAGGCCAGGGAACAGGCATTCCCTCATGCCTTAGGCTTAGCTGGCACTTAGGAATGCCCGGGTGTTTCCACACTGCCAGACTGACTTGACGCTCTCCTGTATCCTGGTACCCAGGTCCTCCACACTCTGAACTTGTTAGTTGGCCATTAAGGAGCCCTTTGTTCTGTCCAAGGGGAAAGCTGGGCATGGCCAAGAGGACAGTGTGCTCCAGGTTCTGCTCCAGGTACAGAATGTGGACATGCACCACACAACTTTGGCTCTTCACCAGGTGCAATATTGCAGTGCTAGCCTGAAGTCCCCAAACCCCAGCATCCCTCCTGTCACTTCCCAGAGCACACGGGAAGCAGATGGCTGCAGAAAAGCCCCTATTTTGGCACCTGTGTTAGGAAAAAAAAAGCTCAGAAATAACTTTAATTGTACCCCAGGGCTAGAGGGAGATGTTGCCCAGTAGAGATCAGGATCAAGTGCTGTGCAGCACGGATCGGTCTGCCCTCTCCAGATGCTCCCAGCTCTCAGCTGTGTGAACATAAGCCAGCCTGTAACAAGCAGTCCAGAGGCATAGACTCTCTTCCTGGTTTGGCCCACAAAAACAGTATAAACATGCCCCAAATTTCTCTTGCTGAGGTGTTCCATGCTAGCTCAACGTCACCTAAAACTGGTGAGTTTGGTCAGGCCGTGACTTAATGAAGTGGGCCCTTTTCAACACCTCGGGAAATATTAGCAGCTCCTCACCCACTTGTGAGTCACGATGGAGTGCCAGGAGCTGTCGATCACTGAACACATGCGAAAACATATGCTTATGTGCTTAAGTTACTCTTAAGCACAAAAGACACGGTCCAGATTTATATACACACTCGGTTTCTCTGGGATGTAGGTTCTTCTTCAGATGAAACGGACTGAGTCATTCCCTGGGACTTAGACAAATCCAGTTCGTTCTCACGGGGACTTAAGTTGACTCATGGATGGTCTAAATCACATTCACTGACTTCTTCAAACTATTCAGCATCTCAGAAACAGAGGCAAGAAATCAGAAGTCCTGAACCTGGGCTTGAGCCTGATTTATTATCATTTTTACCTGCTAGGGGCTTCTTTGATCTCAGCAAGACTCTCTCCCGACTAGCAGTAGAGAAGGAGAATGTGGGTTAATGCATCCTGCTCTACCCACTCTTTAACATAAGAGTGGCTCCTATTAGCGTTTTAGCAGTTTGTCCTTTTATGCAAGAACTTGCACAGCTGACTTGGCTAAACTTTTAATGGGTACGCTTCTAGTGTGGGAGGAAATGTTAAGCACTGCTTATTGTTACTTAGAATTACACACCCAAATGCCATAGCTCCATCCAGAGTTCCCAGGCACCTACCTGTTTTACTATCTACCACGGCACACTATATCGCAAAGAAGATCTTCCTTACCGCCTAAAGTAATGTCATGATGCGCTGTAGGAGCCAAAGAATGCTGGGTTTGCAAAACGTATGCATTGCTTCAGATTGCAACGAATTCATTTAAGAGGAGATCAGGCAACAACCATTAATTTCAGTGCAATAGATTTCTCTGCTCTTCTTATTTACCAAGATGTTGTCTCACCAGATCAAATCGATGAAATTACGACAGACCGCCCAGCGTACCGACAACAGCCAATATCTGCCTAGCATCTCAGAGAGGCATCCCTTTATCAAATGCCTCCGGTTTCTGTTCTGCCACATCTCTACCATTCAGTCCGTTCTGTTGGAAACAGAGAAGGTAAAGTTTTCCAATGTACTTGGCTGACTCAGAAGCTCTTTGGGGCAGTCATGCACAGGCGCACGTATTGAATGCCCTGCTCGCAGTAAATTTGGCCCCGCCGTGCCAAAGGAGATGTGCTATTGTCCTTGGGTGCACTTCTGGAGGCCACGTGTGGGGCGTACACAACTCCACCCTCAGCTGAGGTGGGAAACTTGTTCAAAGTGGTTTTGAGGTTTTGTCAAGAAGCAAAACAGGAAATCTGCATGAATCTGGAGTTTAACAATTTTTTTAACTTGTTGCTCTCCCAGAGTTGGGGTTTTTTTTTAAATAGAAAATAAATAAATATCAGAATGACAAACATTCTGCAACTGGCCACGTCCCAGTTCTGGGATAAGCCCAAGGTTTTACCGGTGCAGACTAGACTTCAGGCAGCAAAGAGAACCTGGAGCACTCCAGGGTTTTTTTCTTTTCTTTTTTAAGCAAACCAAGCAACTCAAAGGCTGTGTCAACTTACTTAAGTGCTTTTTATGCCAACTAATCATAGCTGGCACAGAAAACAATGCTGACTATTGCTCCCTTCCCTGCCTACACTGGAGGCGAGGAAGGCCAAAGACACAGAGCTGAAACGGCAGCTCTGTGCCATCTGGAGAAACTCCGTATCCTCAGCCCAGCGGCTTGGGAGCAAAGGAAGGACCACTGAGTCACTCCTAAAAATCAGTGAGAAGGACAATGAACGTGTCAGTGGGGTGAGGAACACCAGCACAAGCCTGCCTGCCCCAACGCACTGATCCCCCTACGCAGTACTGCCACCATTGCTGAGGGCATCTTGCACCCTTGTCCCTTTTGTCACCAGTCTTGCCTCTGGCTACTGTGAAAAGCATAAGAGTTGGGTTTATAGCCTTAGTAATGTGGGCTTTCCTCAGCCCTGAGAAAGCTATGGTGAAACCATCAAGTCGTCTCAGGGAGAGTGCCAAGCAACCCAGGAACAGGAAAGCCATCGCTGCTGGCCTTGATGTGGGACCTAACGGCAAAAAACTCCATCACCAGAACTGCAAACTACTCAGCTTTGTGGTACGTTGCTGATTCCCATTCCACGACACTGCCGAGCAAACTCCACCTGGATGTCTCTACAACTCTGTTTCTAGTGCAATATAATGCTGGGTTTGGGTCAGATTCTGTGATGAGAGATGTTGTTGTCAGTCACAAACAACCGCACTAAGAGAAGTGAGCTCCTCACAGGTACAATACAAATTGGCTGAGCTATATCTTGCAATTGGGATCAACCAGGCGAGCTCCTCACAGTTTGCTCCCCGTTTATTTAAGCTGCCTGTGTGTGCCGCATAAGGCACCAGCAACGCTTTTGCTGCTGCTCCAGCATCACTCTGACGTCAGCACTTTTATTTGATTTTCTGTCACTGTTCGCGCAGATTAAATTTCAGCCAGTGACCCATGGCTTTATAGCTCATTAGCAAATCCCTCTGAGCCATCTAGTCCTGCCCTTGCTTGACAGTTAACTCTGCATTGCACATACTCCCCAAGCCTCCTGAAATCAGCACCGCCCCATGCGAAAGCCCGGTCAGACCCAGTGCTGCTGCAAAAAACCTACAGGGATCCATGCCCAGCTGCATGTTTTCAATGACAAATCACTAACGACTCCTATTATGAGTCCTTGGGTCTTTTCAAGTCTTTGAGGTTGTGTAAAAACTCCTCCATGGACAGTCAAAGCTTTCCTTTCCCACCCCTCCCCTCCGCCCTTGATCTATAGGGGAATTATTCTGACTTCCTTCTCGGTGAAACCTTAAAACAGGGCGTTCTTAACTCCTTTTGTTGTTCAGCATCGTTATTGCAATCAGGCAGACGAAGGCAGCTGGGATAATGCTCTCTCAGCTTTCTTTTGCTGTGATACATGAATATAAAACTCTCAGTAGGCAGCCGGAATGGAGAAGCTGCCTCAGATCATGCTCTGGAGGTCACAGACCCCAACTCTCACTTTTGCAGTTGGGTTGAATGGGACACAGGTTGCCCTGAACGCATTATGATCCCACTCACCAGCAGATATCTTGAGCTCAGCTTTTCCTATGCCCAGCTTTGAGTCACGTTGACCAGTAGGTTAATAGTGAAAAAACAGCCATTGCTTTGTTTTACTTCCTCTGTGCATCTGAGATCTCCTGCCTTGTACCTAGATTATCAGTGTCTTCAAGCAAGAAATAATATTGCATATAGTCCAGAACTATAGCACACACTTTTCCTTCTAACTCTTCTTAAATTGCCACTTAACCAAGTATCCACTGTCAAAATCTCAACCCACCCTCTTCCTCCAAGCCAAGAAAATATCTACAAATGCCGAACCGAGGCTGGTTTTGGTACCTGGAGGGTAAAGCACAGCCACAAGGACTTCAGCATATCCCCGTCGAAGCCACCGATGGGACTTCCCAGCCCCACACCCTCTTTTTGCCTCGACAGAAACTTCACTTCAGAAGTCAACCTCACCAATTTCAATGGTGAGACGCTTGATTTACGCCAGGCCGAGACGAGAATCCGGCCGTGATTCTTTATTGCCTTTTAAAGCCAAGAGCCCAGCAGAAGCCAATTGTGTCTGACGTGAAGCTGCTGCACACCCAACGTGGAATCCGCAGAACTCCATAAACCAGCAGCGGTCTAAATAAAAACTTCAAACAAGACATTCTGGCATTGGCCAGAAAGAGCGAAGATAAATAGCTGGGAGCCGCCAAGTTGCGAAGGAAGAACCGCTTGACTGTTGGACAGAGAGCAAAGTAAGAGGCAGAAATTAGGCAGGGCGCTGGGAGGCTTGTAACACTCCCAAAAAGCAAAGGGGTCACAGCATTTAATTTGATTAATTCATCGCCGGTCCAGAAGACTTTGTACTGAGCCTCAGGCAGTGTAATAAACATACAATCATTAAGAGAGGAAATAAAAGATTGGTTGGGTGGTAAATACTCCGGCTCCCTCTCCCACTCCAGCGTCCCTCTTGTTTCTTCTCTCCTTGGTCAGTGCAAACATTGGAAGCAACACAGTAAGCAATTGGAAGTAACACAATGAGCAAGCGGTAGCATTAACGCAACAACAACAACAACAACAAAATTCACTGTATTGCAAATGCCTTGGTCAAAACACTTTCAAGGAAAGCTCTGACTTGCTTTTCCCATCATTTTTGTTTTCCTTCAACAGCCCATTCCTCTAGGAAATGCCGTGGGCAGAACCGAGCAACAATCATGCTAGCTTGGCCTCCTCTCCTCAGGACTGGCAGAAGACTTAGTGGAAAACAACAAGAAAGACGTTTATCCTAAGGGGGCTGGATAATGCTTTTGGAGGTCATTGCAGTAGTTTTGGTTGTACTCCTAAGCATCCAGGGGCCCAAACAGCTGTTTTGATGAATGTAATTGTATTTACAAATAATGGTATTTTGTAAAGCTCTGATGTGAACTTTGACGGGCCAGATGGTACAAACACTCACCCCATAACCGTACAGTGCCTGTCCCTCACCACAGGACACAGGAGGAGGGTGCATCCCCCTGCTCCCGGACACTGGGGCTGGAAAACTTTTGCAGCTGCTTGAAGCTATGTAGGAGCTTGGGGCGTCCAAGGAAACCACAGCAGAGGCAGAGCTGGGGAAAGGGAGGGTGACTAATACTCCATACATCCTCAGCGAGTGAAGTTCACGTCTGGCTCTTCTCCCATCCGCTTCAAGCACGGTCACCACTCCCACGCTGCACTCGCCGGGCATCGCTGTGTATCAGACCTCACCGTGGCTCTGTACAGCAGGAAACTGCTTTTATCCCCTTTTCCCAGACAGATACTGAGGTTTACTGCAACTTAGACATTTTTTTGCAGTCACGTGAGAAAATCATGATATGGAAGATGGGTCTCCAAACCCCAGACCACACGTCAGCCTGCCTCTGCATCTGTGCACACACTGCCATATGACACCTAGGGACTGTTGAGTCAAGCGTCACTATTGAAGGAAGCAAGGTTACTTATATGTGTGTGTGAATTAGTATCTGATGAACTTTGTTCATCACCTGATTGTCACTTCTCCTCCCTTGTTCCAGTATGTAAAGGTGCATCCATGAGTATATATGCAAGACCCAGCCAGTATAGACGTTCATATCATGTCTCTAAGCTGGTCAGATGGGAAAATGTTCATCAAATATAGTGTGGGCCCCTGTTTCCCCTATTACTGATACAACGTGTTCACTGCAGAATAATGAATCAACACTGTGATTCCGGAGCTAGAAAAAAAAATCCTTTGTGGAAAGCATTATTATATAAAAATCAACAAAGTTTGATTAATCAAGGCAGTTGGCTAACCCTATTTGCTTGTGTCTTCTGTATACATTCAGGAGAACAAATTTGCTTACCCACTACTGAAATACAGATCCTTTCTTTGCCTGACACTGTGGTTGATTAAGGCTTCATGATAATAGTCCAGAACTGCATATGCTGTTTCTTAAAAAAAACCCAAACAACACCCCCCTCAAACCAAAACAAAACTCATGGTGGCTTTGCCAATATTTCACCATGTTTGTTTTTGCTCATAGCGAATCCTGTTTTAAATCACACTAATGCATTTGACTTCTGCGAGAGGACGAAGCGGAGATTTATTCCGCGCTGTGTGGCAACGGACCATTCCAGCAGGAAACTGAGCTGTGGAGTGGAGTTTTGTCAGGGAAGAAATCTCGTCTGGATAAATGACACTCCTCAGCGGAGCACGGTTACTTATATGCGTGTTTGTACTGACATCAGACGAACGCTGTTCGTTTGTTTGATTCTCACTTCTCCTCCCTTCCTCCTGGATTCCTGCTACTCTCCCTCTGGAAGGTTTGATCACCCAATGTAAGGCTTTTTAACAGGAACAAGGGCACTTTTAAGGTAAAGCTGTTAGAAAATAACTTCAAATAAATACAGCATTCCGTCGTGCATTTAATAAGCACGGTTTATATACGTGTGCACGCACGGCACAGCCCCTCTTCTCCCCCTCAAGTTGTCAGGCCAAACACTACTCCCTGTGCGATGCCCATCCTCCATCTAAAGCTGACACTGATTGTTTCAGAGTTAAACCAGCACTGTAAAGACTAGCTGAGGACAAAAGGTCAAATCAGAAGAAATTTGGCTTGTAGCACTGCTGGACGTTGAGGAGGGAAGGCATGGTGGGGCTTGTAGGTAAGTTAAGCATTAATTTGTAAAGCATGTTTGTCATGCTAACTATCCAACGTTCGGAGACTGATGATTACTACCTTCCTAATAGCTGCATATGATTAACTTTATATTCCTGTAAATTTACTGTGCATGGTGTCTGTGCTATATCTGATGAAACCCGTGTTCTTATTAGCTGATCTTTGAGCCATGATGCCCAATATGCAAGCAAGGCAGTCTTTGCTTGTATAATCATGGGTTTGAAAAAAAGAGGCAGAAATACTGTGAGCATAAAGTAGCATAGCGCTTGATTAGTTTCAATACAAAGAAAAGTCCTGCATACAGAGACTTTTAACCTGTGCTTCACCCCAGCTACATCCTGGCCTGCAATGATTGTAACCAGGACATAATCAGACAGGTTATATACGCAAATTGCCGTCTTACCTATGCACCTTAAAATGTTAAATGTGCTTTTCCTCATTCGCCCACCTAAGGAAATAGGCTTGTTTTTTTCCAAGGCGCAAGCTATGGCATCGAGACTGCTCATCAGCAATGCAGGTCTCTTCTTCAGCGTCACTTATGAAAGCGAAGCAGGCAGCCACATGACAAGGAGATGTGGAGTTTGCTATGAGGACCTCTTTGAAACACAGCTCTGCTCTCAGTCTCCCCAGCCCAGCTGTGGCACCAATCTATGGCCTCTCCCTGGATCCCTCCTCACCTGGGGCTTTAGTAACTACTGGAGAGCAGATGAAAGGATCAGCCATCCAGCTGTGCATGGTGCCTCCGGTCATGGAGTGCCAGAGGGGTCCCAACAACGTTGTGCAAATGCATGAGGTGTACCCCTGGCTGTGGGGAGTGGAAGGAAGGAGTCAACTGAGTCAATGGTTGGTGCACACAACTTGAAAGTTCAGCTTAGGATGTGCCCGAGTGACAATGTGACTGTGTCAAGGCAGGATCTGAAACACCTTCTGCTGTATCCTTGCCTATAGACCAGACTAATGCTACTGGACTAGTCTTCAGCATCAAACAGGAAAGCAGAGTTCATTTAGTTTTGGTTAATTAGTCTTTCTAAATGTAGGAAGGTTAGGTGAGCACAAGGGATCTTGCAAAAATAGCAATTTCAGAAAAAATGCAGCGGGAAGCAACAGGTCATGGGGAGTGGATGGGAAGGAAGGTGGGGAGAGTTTATGGAAAGGACTCCAGTTTCTCCAGCACAATGGTGGAGAAACTGGTAGTGCACTGGGAGAATAACTATATGCATTAACACTGTATGTTTAACCCCAAGAGAACCCAAGAGATCTAAAATGAGCCAAAGCTCACAAGGTCCCCACTAACGAATGGCCAGTGACAGTCCAAGCTGGTGCAGTACAAGGAACAGACGTTTGCTGTGGCCAGCCAAGGCAGCTGGTGGCACTCCCTTCATGGGACCCTTCAAGGCAGCTGGTGGCACTCCCTTCATGAGACCTTTCACTCTGGTACAGATTGCTTGTGCCAGGACTGCAACCAGCACCTCCAGAAAGTAAGAGGGACAACTCTTCCCTTCACGTCTTACGCTTTCTAGATCGTTAAATCACGCATAGACTTCAAGGTTATATGGCAGGACTGTTTTCTACCACGTGCATGACCACTACATAGCACCAGGGAGCACTGATCTTTTCAGAAACGGCTAAGTGCTGTTACAACACAGATCACAATAATAAAAATAACAACAATGCAATGGCACCTGCACCAGCACACTACACCGAAACAAACTGCAATGTCTGAATGCCAAAGAGCACTAAATGGTTCTCTCATCGCTCTTATCACAAGTATCTTTACTGAGTGTGGGTGGGTTTTGCTCCATATTTCATCTCCAGCAACATACAATGAAGTTGCAAATGGCATTACTGAGCATGCCAAAATGCCCATGCAGTAAAGATAATACTGAAATTGTGATATAAATCTATTTTCAGCTTTCATCTGCATATTTGGGATGTCTCTTCTTATCTCTGTTCTGTATTATTTTTATATTGCGAAAGATAACAATTACTGAATGGCAAGAGCAATCAGGCTATGGAAATTGCCTCCTGGGACACAGCTATATGTTCTCATAGGGCTTTTTTTTTCTTTTACCTTTTATTTTTATGATTAGTCAATCACTGTTTAGCCACCTCAGGGAAATGCAAGGTGAATTAGGAGAAAGAAGGTCAAGGTTACCATGGAAAAGTTTAATCCCTCCTCAGTGGGAACCAGTTAATAGTTACGGCCAGACTCAAGTGCGGACCTCTGTTGGGAATCCCAGTGAAGGTCAAAGGCAGAGAGGAAAAAAAGCTGCACTGAGATCTTAGACAGTCATAAGCAGACAGATGTTCCTCGGCTTTAATGAGCAGTCTTGGCTCCAGGCCTTTCTTGGCAGAGCTCTTTAGTTTTAGTATTTTTCCTTGTAGTGCAAGGTATGGCTCTGGTTAGCTGGCTCTGCTCAGCTAACTGCTGATGATTTTTCCATCTAAGTAATAGCTTGACAATGAAGAAACCAGTTCATAATCTGTGACTTGATGGATTAGGTCACGGGGAATGCTGTGCAGTTGTAATCATGAAAAGTAAAAATAAATAAAAATAATAATTTTAGTTGAAATGAGAACCAGTTTTAAAAGTTTAAACAGGGAATCTGATGAAGCTCCTACTGCAAGTTCTACCACTCCGTCTTTTTTATCATCATGGACAATAAACTGAAGGAAAATAACACAAAATGGACTTTTTCTTTACCAATTCTATTTCCAAGTCAGCTTGGTGGGGATCATGCCCCTACTTGGGGAACTCCTTTGGGTTCAGCAGTGCTGAGAATTTTCTCTTGACAATTTGCTACGCCTAAATGAAATATTTAAATTTGAAAGTACAGGTTTAGCAAACATCTTCTGTTCAGGAAGCTAAAAGGCTACAAATCCAACTGTTATCAAATGGTGAAACCGTTAACTTCTTTTAAAAAACTGAGAAATAGCCTTGTTAAAAATTTTGAAGACTTTTAACCCTTGTCAGCTAGGACACAACTTCCTTCATGCAATAGCCACCGCAGCACTTGGTGGAGAATAATTTTGTTTGTCAGGCATATAGCGACCCTGATGTAACCAGTGACTGAATTCAGCCTCTTTTCCAGTATTTCTGGGTGTCACAATTGGTCTGATATAATACAATATCATGAATAGGAATTTTAGATTGCTTTTCATTGCTATAGTCCAGATCCTGGTCTCGGTGAAGGAAATGGAAATGTCTAGGTGGCTAAAGCATGAGCAGTCTTTGGATCTCAATCAGTTACAAGTCAATAAAAAACTTAAGAGCCTTACATTGGCAGGTTATACGAATTCTCTGCTGCCTCTGTGTTCTCAGCTGATTTTCTTTTCATTTTGGAGGCTATGAATTACGTTTCTTTGAAGCTCTTTTTTAGCACATCAGAATCTCATGCACCGCTGGTTGGTTCAGTAAAGCTCACCCCCTTTTCCAGAACTGAGTGTGAAATCTGCTTTGTGATAAATATCTGATGGTGCAGGAGCTCTGGGCTTGCTCCCAAGCTAAATTCATTTATATTGCAGCAAAACACCTGCCTCTGTGTCATCAAGAAAGCAGCTCCCTATTGTAAAGTACAATTCAGTTTCTCAGACAAGATTCAGATTCCTTTTCCCCCCGCCCCCTGCAGGAGAGGAACAGATGTCCTTAGCAGCCGAAAGGAGCTTCCTGCCTCCTCATCTACCCAGCTTATATTTCCAAGTCATGAGTCCTAAAACTCTTCAGAGTCAGTCGGCTAGGGCTTATCGTTTCCATGACACCAGTCCCTTCCCACAGCCACTCAATGCTCAGGATAATTACTCTACACGACACCTGCCGACTGGAAGTGACAGATTTACACCAGGATTGTACCCAGGATCTCCATATATTCAGCCCAGCTATCCCCGTGATGAGTCCCTTCGGATCAGCAGCACACCACAGCAGTCATGGGACACTGACCCAGCTCCACAACTTCCCATGCATCTGGTCCATCCCATCAACAAATGGCTTTCGTATGCTTTGTGGGCCAGAGCAGAGACTCTCCACTTAGTACCGTGGCTGTACTCCCAAAGGCTGGGCAACGACTACCACCCCGTGACATTGGACACCAATATGAGGGACGCCTACCTTGCCAACAGGTATCATAATTGCTGCTGCTGCTGCAGAATGCAATGGTGAGATTTTTGGAGGAAGTGCAACAAGCTACGAGAGATAGGCAGAGGCAGGAAAAATATTTATAAAAACGCTGTGTAACAGCTCAAGGACTTTTAAAGGTTTTGGCTTAATGCCTGGCCAACCTTCTTGTTGATCTCCCCAAAGTTTGGATGCAGAATGGGAGTCAGTTACAAAAAGCCAGAGAAATTATTGACTCATGAACATATTTGCTGTAAATGACAAGGCCCTCTTTGTTCAGCTTTAAAGTTTAAATGCAGTAAGGTAAAATAGAATAAAGCAGAGCTTACCTGAAGAGACTGAAGAATCATAAGTACTTCTGTCCTTCCTATTTGTCCTGAAGGGCTGAATGTCCTTTTCCCTGTAAGTTCCAAACCCTTCAAAGCTTCTTCTTTTATTCCCACTTGCATCGTTGTCCCGCTTCTCACTTGAGGAATTCATTTCACCAAACATGTCCAGGGACTCTGACCTTCCATTACTCTCAGTATTACCAGAGTATCTCTTTGTGCAAGAGTCAATGGGATCATTGCTTGAGTCACTTTTATCTTTACTCTGTGTCCACTGCTGGGCATCAGAAAGTGATAACGTAGACAGCGTATCCACTTCGAAGTTACTCTTTGAGCCTTTGTGTCCGGTTTCACAATGCTGGTGCTTCTGCTTCTCCTTATGCTTGCTCTTCTCGTTGAGCAAGGCGAGGTCTTTATCTGAGCCGCTTAGCCTTTCGTTGATCGCATGGCTGGAGAAGCCAGTGGACTTGCTAGCAAAGAGACCGCTCAGATCTTCATGTGTCCCCAATATCCGCTCATCCTTATGCTTGTGCTTATGTTTGTGTTTCCTTTTGTGAAGTCGGCCACTTGAAAGGCTTGTTCCTCCAACCTTTGGAGGAGCCAAAGAGGACTGCATGTCTCCAAGGCCCATTCCCACAGGTGTTTGTAGGTGCACTCCGTGTTTCGCTTTATGCTTGGCAGTGGTGGACATCTTCATATGAGAGCTTGCATGGAATTGGGGTGGGGGCACGGTAGGTCTCATAAATGGGGAAGCCGCTCCGAGCGTGTGAGACAGGTACAAAGGAGCTGGATACTGACCATAGTAACCAAGATTCATCATAGGCATTGATGTGTAAGGCATTCCATAGGGTGCATAGTAACTCCCACTGGGAATAGGGTAACCGAACCCTTGTAAAAAAGGCACCTTTGTCATGGTGTCATTGGTTTTGGCAGGTCTACCACGCTTCTTCTTAGACTTCATGTCAGAGGTCCTGCGAAGATAGAGCAATGGGTCATACTGGATATATGGCACAGGGTAGTAGTGATCAAAATTAATCCTGAAGATGCTGGGATATGGATTTTCATGATAAAATGTGTAACTTCTATGGGAAATCCTGAACACTTGAAACTTATTGATGAGTTCCTCAAGGTCTGCCAGAAACTGGAGGTCATCTCTGTTCTGCAGGCTTTTCCTTTTCCTCTTGTGCTTTGGCTTTTTAATACTCTCATGAGAGAGAAAGTTATCCACAATGAGATGTTTCTGCCGGTGACCATGCCTGTTCTTTGTGCTGGTGTCAGATGGGATAGCCTCTGGATTGTCCAGGGTGCAGAAATCAAAGGAATATCTCCGGCGGGATTCTGAGCTTTTCTCGGCTTGGTCAGAAGTGCTGTTGTTGTCTGTACCTATCCCACTGTCACTGGGTATGGTTTCCTCACTGTGAGACTCGCTCACCGGCGACAGCGTGACTTCTTTCAGAGAACCTATTTCACAGAGGTGGGAAGGTGAATTAGCCATTAACCTGGGTGGAGACAGCTTCCAAGTTCCACTGTGCATTCCTTTCTGAGTTTTTGTAGGAAGAGCACTGATAGGTTGAAGATTTGGCATAGTTTTTAACTCTGAAAAATTTGTTTCAGTGCTTGCAGGGCTAAGGTTGCCATTAGTCCCCACTAACTGTGTCGAAAGCGGATGAATAGCTGCTGGTGACGATGCCACAAGTGACTGCAGGTTGGAAGGCACTGCTGGGTTTTCTGGCTGGCTGGAAACAGGCCTTGAGTGCTTGATGGCTGTCTTAGGTTCTTCTGGCTGAGGCTGCAGTTCTGCTCTTGGCTTCCTGCCCCGTTTTTTACCAATGTAGATCGTCCCCCTCTTGCTGACATTGATCTGCTTCCCTAGTCTGGCATCAATGGTGGTTGGCCCAGCACTAGATGGTGGCTGGACTTTTGCTTTCAGAGCTATGCTGCTGGAGCAGGAGGACAAGATCTGATTGAGAATATTCTTCCTCTTGAGGGTCTTCATTTTATTAATGGTCTTGATGGTCTTCTTATCCAAGACCCCAAGCTTCCCGACCTTTTTGTGAAACTTGAGTTCACTGATGGACTTGTCCTCTCCTGGGACCATCTGGGCCAACTTGGCCAGATTCCGTCTCCTCTTCCTTTTCTTTGTTCCTGGAAATTCGCGATTGATTGGACTCACTGGGCTGGTGGAGGTTCCCTCATGAATCGTTTCAACAGTGAGCAAAGGCTGTTTCTTTGGTCGTCCTCTTTTTTTCTTGACAGGTGTGATCACAGTAAGACTGTCTGTATTGGTATACAGAGGGCTGGATGGTGTGATGGGATAGGCTGAAGGAGGCTCCACCATCAGCTTCTCAGATGTTGTCATGGAGGTCTCCCGAAGGATAGATTTAGGTTTGCTGCAGGTCCATCGTCGCTTAGCTGCAAGTTTGGGGTGCTGGACCTCAGATAATTTGCCAGCTGTGGGAAGATCGGTGGGCAGGAGAGTGGAGGTCACAGCTACAGATTTTCTGAGTCTGGTAGCACTGTTGGGGGAAGCTTTGTCAGTGAGCACACCGCTGTCGATAGTTACTAAGGGGGACTCGTTTTCAATTGCTTTCCCTGGCTTTGTGGCTCGAAGATCTTTTTTACTACCCTCTGGTTGAGAGCTAGTCCTGTTTGCTACTTCACTGCTCATAGCAAGTACAGAAGGCAGGCTTTTCTCCTGGATAGTTTTCTCCATGGAAGATTTTGTGGATTGCCTCTTTTTCCTTTTGTGGCCAGATGTATCTGTTGTCGGAGACTTTATTGGGATAGTAATTCGTACATGACTGGTGTCACTTTCACAACTGCTAGCAGAAGTGGGATTCTGCTTCGAGGGTGACGTATCCAACACACTGTCCATCGAGTAAGACTCCTTTTTCCCTTCCATGCTGTCATGGGATTTGCTGTCAAATGCTTTCTGAGCACTCTTCACCCACTCGATGTCTGCGGTTTGGATGGTTTGACTTATCAAGTCTTTTTTGCTGGACTTCTTCTTTGTACTCCCGGCGGGCTGATCGGGGGCCTCCAGCTGCACACCTCCCTCCTGATCACCGAGAGGCAAAAGTCCATTGCACTCGGAGGCGCTGCTCGGCTGGGTGGCCGCGTTGATGTTGTTGGGTGATGGGACTGCATTGCAAATGGCAAGCTCTTTACTATTGGCCGACAGCTGCCCCCATGTGCTGCTGGCGCAGGACTTCTTTGCTTGGGATTTGCTGAAGGAAACTCCTGGCTCTGGAACAGGGACCTTGGTGGCACTAACTGCTTCTCGACTGGGTTCTGTGCTGATGAAGCAACTTTGAGAAGTGGATCCAGTATCAGAGCTCGCTGACCAGTCAAGATGGTGCTGGTTGCTACTTTTCTGCTGGTGCTTTGATTTTAAGGTGTCACCGGTGAAGTCTTGCTGGAGGCCTGGATCATAGTGCAGAGCAGAATGTTTTTGCGGCCTGTCATAAACCTGGAAGGTAGAAGAAAATTAATAGGAAAAAAATTAGTTTATCAGTCCATCCATAACCACTGGTTGCAGCTCTCTATTTGTACAGTGAATGACAACTCTTCTTAACCAATGTCCTTGTAAGGGTTAGGAGCCTTTATAAAGTCGTCTTATACTTGAGCCAAATTTGCATTTAGATTCATGCACTGTAAACAAGTTTTGTTTTGTTTTCCCATTCTAAAAACAATGGAAATATTTCTATAAATGCTAAATTGCTAAGGAAACACGTTCTATTGATTTTTAATTTAAAACACAAGTGAAATATTCCCTTTCAATGGATGAATGGTGCAACTCAGCCTCCTGGTGAGAATCCCTTTTTCCTAAAAAATAATCCCTCACAGAACTTGATGCTCAACAACAGCAATTAAGCTCATTGTTGTAAACAAGAAAAATGCAAAATTACCTCGGAAGTTGTAACAAACAAGAGGAAAACTCATGGGCCCACTTCCCTATGAAGCCAGAATCTGCAAAGATTTACTCGCTTAAATTTCCACATAGAAGTCATCCCCACAAACTTAGGGCTTAAAATCATATGCATAGCGTCAAGTATGTGAGCCACACTTGGCAGGTTCAAGATTTGTATTACTCCCTTTCCATTTTAATAATCTGCTATTTGCAACGTTGGTAAGAGATATTTTCAATATGATTTCTAATCCGACAGCAGCTCTTCAAGCCGCAGAGGTTACAGTAAGGGCAAAATTATGCTCAAGACTGTTACAAAGAAAGTCTTCTTTTTTTCTTGGTGAGCCTCCTTCAGCTAAAGAAATTATGTTTGTTACAGCTGTAACCTTTTGAAAAGTCTCTTAAAGCAATAAAAATGTTTTCCTTTTTTTTTTTTTTTTTTGCTTTTATTAAGTGACCTCTTCTAGCCATTCGTTTTGTCTTGTTACATTTAGGAGCTTTTTTTGTAAAGCTCTGGATCAAACTGTGCAACTGATTTTGTACACCTAGTACTGCAAACAACTGTTCTTAGCAAACCGTAATGACACCGTTCTGAATGCCAAATAAATGATGAGAGACTTAAAATAAATGTGTAACCAAGGAAAGAACAATAGAAAACAACTGCAAAGTGTCTCGTGTTTCTGCAAACACCCTGCTACAATTAAGTTTCTATCAGCAGCGTTACGTTAGACCCATATCCAGGGGTTTGGGGCAAGGAGGCCACCAGCACAAGAGGATTTTGAGCTGGGAAACGAGGTGTCCCCAGTTCTGAGCAACTTCAGAGGGATTTGAAAGGTGTTAACCACCCCCAAGCCCATGGTGCATTATTTAGTGACCAGTAAACATACATGTTATTGGCAAATTGATGTTGAGATATCCTTCCTGTGCATATGAAAATGGGCACGTGGCTTTTCTGGAATAGGCAATAACAATGAAGCTGTTCTGGTCCACCGTCTGAGGAGTAATCAGGGACTCTTAAATCCTGTGGATAGTTCAGCTGTCATGCACATGGACCAGCCATGCTCAGGGAAAGCAGAGATTTCCAGGAATTGTGGAGTGAGAAAATGAAAGCACGCAGCTGCGGTGGAGCTGCAGATGTCGCAGGCGAGCGACACCCGGTTTCTTCAGCCTGAGAAAAGAGCCGAAAGCATAAACAGCCCTTGGAGACTGAATCAGATCCTCCTCCTCCTCCTCCTCCTCCTCTCAGCAGCCTCCCACGCACGAGCCACACAGCGCGCAGCAGCCGCGACCCACGCCACTGGTGCCCTCCTTTGGAAAATGGAGCCCACCTGCGTCCACATCCTTGGGATGAGGCCAGGGAGGGGTCGAAAGGAAATCAGCAGCACTGGCGTTCATGTTTGATAGCTTGATTTTATTTAATTTTTTTTTTTTTTTAAGTGATGACAAAGCTCCTGAGCTTCATTTTAACTCAGCCATTGGGGGCTTCTCCTGCCCCCCAGGCCAACGGGCTGGGTGTGCTGTCAGCTGGGCATGAGGAGGTGTGCAGGCGGTGGCCATCCCCTGGTGAGGTCCCAGTGGGCTGGAGGTGGCTGCCCTCCATCCCCATGAAACATCATTTTCCTGAGGTGTCATGATTTGTGACTTGGAAAAAGCCCTGGAAATGATGGGCTGAGGCCTCTCTTGGCCCTCAGGACCCTCACCGAGGCAGGGCCAGGCTACTTCTACAAAGATCCTGGCCTTATGGCTGCAATCAAAGCAATTCCCGACACCTACTTTATTTCCAAAATGCTGAGCTGTGAAACTAAATGACCTGAAAAATTTCATTTGGAAGAAAAAAGTAAAAAAAAAAGAGAAAAAAAAAGAAAGAAGGTTACAGCAGTGAGTGAAAACATCACACGCCGGCAACACCCTGGTCCCTCCAAGTCCACCACTCACACAGAGACCTCTAGTTTAAAAGGAGCGATAATCTATATTTTAAGGCAGTTAATAAGGGCTCAGAACTGAGAGGCCAGCTATATATCAGCAATGAATGCTGATATATCGCTTGGCTCCTCCAGCCTCATTTCCTCGGCCTGCACATTATAAAATGATGATGCAACTTCCAACATATCCCTAATGATAGCCTTGTCATTACTCCAGCACCGCAGGCCACCACAACATCTATCTTACAATTCATGAGAAAGATATGCCTATGTCATCAAAGGTGCCAACTCCCGAGGCATTTAATCACGCGGATAAGCACTCCAATTTCCATAGGCCTTCAAAAAATGACCAGTCTGCAGGATCAAGGGACTCCATTTCCTAAGCGGGATGTCAAAACTATATATCTGCCCAAGCACATAACAGTCCACTGGGTTTCCTCACACAACTTCCTCCAGCATAACATTTACTATTCGCTCTTCCTTGCCAGACACGTCCATATCACCCCAAAATAATTCTTCTGCGGCATGGCAACCAGAGATCTTTCGGCTGCATCAGGTTGGGTTTCACTGGCTGCAATGGATATGTGGTGACTGTTTACTTAAAAGCACTGGTAAATCACTTGAAAGTAACACAGCCAAGTGTGTTTTGTTCCCCGTGTATCCACCTGGGTTGCTGTCTGATCCCAATGGTCCTAACGTTTAGGCTTCAATTTTCCTTGCTGGGTGAGCACCACCCTAAGAAGCCAACAAGGCCCAGCTCAGCTAACCTGACCCTCTGCTGAGCCAGCGGAGGACAGCCAGAGCTGTCAGTAGGGTGAGGGCAAACAGAGCTCTTCAGAAACCTCTATCTTGATGCCTTTCACAGAAATTCATTACTTTAGTCATCAGTAAGCGTGCAATATATTGCAGCTCCATAGGTCTTGGCAAAGGGCTGTTGACTTGAACAGAGTTCCTATGGCAGCACAGACGAGACCAGCATCAAGAATAGTGGGCTTTTTCATGAAAATAGGAAGATTTACCTTTATTTACTTTTTGGTTTATGAGACCCTAAAAAAACTTCAGACTTCAGAGCCTGCCTCTATTTGTAGTTTGCCCTTTCATTAAATGGGATTTTCTTCAGCAGCTAGCTATTCTGCACCAGGATTCTGCTCCTTCTTTTGTGAAAGCAGAAGTGTTCCTTAACCCATGCGATTTTATCATGTTTCACTAGACTTAGTCAATATTCCTCTTAATATTCAGTTTACTGGATGTGCTTAGTCAGTAATAATCCCATCTTTCCTCTAAAGAAAATAAAAAACACATAAAGAAGGTAATAGCTTTTGTGTCTGCAAAGAAGTTTGAACAACGTGATCCAGCACAGGCTAAACCTTAGACTAAAAAAAATAAAGTTTGAATCCTCTTATTAGTAGTGTACAATTTTAATGCCAAACTCATGAGTTTCGGTCCTCGGCTTTGGCAGTGGTGGGTAGACCTATGAACAGGATACATCCCATGTACTGGCAACTGAAGAGCTCTGGTCAGAGAGCAGCGGAGGTGGGACTGCGTGTTTACACCTGCCTTGCCAGACCTGTGCAGCCCTGCACCTGCAGATACAATTACTCCTCTTCCCAGTTTTATTCTGGCATGCAGCCCTTGCCACTGAGAGGATGAGACCGGATCAGTCCCATGATGAGCGGCACCCTACTCCGCAAGCAGTACCTAGCAGCAGAATCCATCCCTTGGGGACTTTTTTCATTTAACTACTACCGGCCTCACACTGCCTCCCCGTTCTCTCGCCTGAGCTTCTCTCTAAATCCACATGCTGCTTCCAGTCCCAAAGCAAAAAAGTGGGAGGAGCTGCCGGCAACCAAATCAAGAGCTTAGAGAAGAAAAAAAAAAAAAATCCAAATAAAAACGAATATAACTAAAAATAATAATAAAATACGCAATTAGAGAAACCCACCACCTGAAAAAAAATCAGATTGCTTACAGGAGATGGTACCCTCCCTTCTCCAAACACACCTTTTTGTAGAGGTAACACACACACAGCTTGTCGAGAATCTGGCTTGCAAATCAAAGTTAATACTACAACGCCCCCTCTTTAAATCATTCGCAGATCCATCTGTGTAATGGCTCCTCAAGTGTAATTCCCTATTAAGAGGCTTTATCTGGAGAGATAAGCAGCTGGTTCCCATGTCACTAATTGCTGTCTGCTGTGATTTTAAAACATCTGCACCATTGTGCTCTTCATTTTCATATTCTAATCACCCTGAAACTTGAAAAAGGTACATCATTGATTGTTTCTGTGGGTTAATTAGTACACAGTCTCCTTGTAGAGACAATTTAAAGGCAGTCAGAACCTCAATCAGCAAGTTTGTTTTAAAAATTAATAACATCGGGAGCGTCTGTGGGGATTGGCATCCACAGTGACACATCAGAGTGTGCTCCGGGGACATACCATCCTTTGTTATCTTCTTCATAGGCTGGAAATAAAATTTAAAAAAAAAAAAAAAAAGAAAAAGGGGAAAGGCTTTCCTAAATGAATAATGTCACTTAGAATCAGAGTCTTGGGAAGTGCTTGCTTTTATCTCAGGGCCACCCCTGCCTCTCCAGTGAGAGCGAATCTCATCAAAACACCGTATAATACCTCTGTGTGGTCTAGGAACTTGTAAGCCATTTTTAATAGCAATTTTGGCAACCGGGAGCTGGCATCTCATTGGAAATCCATGGGATGAGGCTGTGACTGCTTGGATGGACATGGACATTTGCTCTGCTTGCCACCTGGGTTGGCTGGATGCTGGGTCACCAGGTGTTGTCTCCGAGCCGTGCAGAGAAGGATATTAGCTCAGGCACAGCACTCTGCTGCGGCAGCGGTGTTGCATGCAAAATGGGCCTTCCTCGTAACCAGCCAGCTCCGAGCAAAGGCGGGCCTGAATTCATACCTGCTTTAACTTAGGCTTATACTCAAAAGTACTCCAGGCTGCTGAAAACAGGCCTTTGGTGCCTAGCAAAAGGTCAACCTGAGTTTTTTTGAGACTGAACGAATAAATCTGGTGAGACCAAGGTTAAGTGGAAAGCGCAACGGGCACCCGCTTTCTAAAAAGCAGACTCTGTTTTGGTCCTTCACAAGGAGCTTCTAAACCTGGAGAAGCTCCAGATGATCTGTTCCTCTTGAAAAAGCTTTCTCTTCAGTTTCTGCTTCCTAGACATACGTGAAAACATGTTACTGGAGAAGAAAATCCTTTGAGAGGAAGAAAAAACTGAGATTTCTAGCTCCGACACATGAATAAATAATCCTGGCTCAGCTCATACTTCTGCTCAAAATTGAGCATTTCCTCTTGTGTCCCAACGGGACAGCTGCAAACTGCTCACTCGAAGGCTCTAACCAGAACTACAGGTTAGAGATATTTCATGTATTTGGTGAGTGCACTGAACCTTTCTGGGGTAGCATTACTCTGTAAATAAACGATGCCAAGCGGAGGAGACACCAGGTTCAGGGGGATGTAACTACGGCCTGATGGCTTGCAGGCTGAGTGGTCATTGACATGAGATGTGATCAATTTATAGGAGGAGTCTGTGATCAAGTCAAGTCAGCTCATGACAGCAAGTGTCTGAAATGGTTTTGGGAAGTCCTTTAGGTCCTCGGTGACTCTAACCAGGGAGGAGGGATCACAAACCAGCATATGATACTTGCTGGAAGCACAAAGAGCAGTAGTGTCTTCTGAGAAACCCCACTGAATCTTGTTCAAAACTGATGTAGGGGTTTTAATTCCAATTAAAATACTAATGGAAAACACATCAGCAGGCACTAAGATAAAATTCATTGTCATCATCCCAAAGAAGGGGGATTTTCCAGAGCAGTTTATCAAATTTATCACTCTCAGAGTTTACTCCTTCCCCAGCTCCCTGAGTCTTCAACAGTACAAAGCCCAAACACCGCCACACTCACAGGAGCGAGGATCATTCGAGGATCATTCGTTAGACACAGAAAGAGAGGCAGGAATTAACACGAAGCTGCAGGGGGATTTCTTGAGAGCAAGACACAGCATGGGGTGGGAGCGGGTTAATTAAGAGCAAAGCATCGCCTGTTTGTGACCAGTCACTGAACACAAACATCACAGACTGTGGTGCAAAGTCTCACGCAAATCAGGAGGATCTTCACTGAAGCTGCTGGAGGTCCTTCCAGATTTGCACTCCCATTGCTATGGCGCTCTGTCTTCCCTGAGATATTTGTGTAATTGTGTCAATACAGAGAAACTGAAGTTCGGGCTTTTGCATTATAATTGTTTTGAGAATACTTATCTAAAGCACTTATCCTTAAGGAAAAGATAAAGCAATGCACAGAGATGACTGAAGTGTTCAAAGATACTCACATGGCTGCAAATCGTAATTTTTCATGCATTCATGAATTGTTAAATAATTCAGAAATTCCAAAGTTATTCCAAATTAATTTTGCTACCAGCTTTAAACTGGATGATTTGCCCACTATTTCAGTCTTCTGCTGGACCTCAGACACTTCCATTTTCCACATACAGGGATTAAGGATTTTATTTGGGCAAATCGCAACAACATGGTGAATTTACAAAGGTGGGATTTGGTGCTGGGGGCTGATCTGCTCCTTACTAGTGGGATAGACCCATATCTGCACATATTTTCTTTATCAAATGTTTAAACAACCCTGCTCTTTTCAGGGCTTCGTATTAAGCACCGAGTCTGGGAAAACTCTAAACAATGGGATTTTTCTGTCATCTCCAACAAAGAGCCCATCACTACCGACACAACAATGCCGTTTAAATATTGTGTTTAAGCATAACACAGTTTGCCGCCTCAGTTTAGGCAGCTGGGAGAGAACAATCGGGCACCAGATAAGGTGGACTACAATGAGACTCAAACAGTTTTGCCCATTCATCTGGTGAGATAACCCTGGTTCGGTCCTCGTTTGGCCTGAAGCCAGCACAAAGAATTTGAAGCGAGCGCTTCAGACGTTACGTCCGTGAAGCCGGGGCTCACAGAGCAAGACGCCTTTGCTAAGTTGCATGCTTTCGTTTGTCCAAAAGCCTCGCTAATGAACTTAGCAGCAGCGGTGATATTAAGGCTTTATTATTCATATATAAAACATAATTCCATCCCTTCAGAAGTGGTACAGTCCCATGGAGCTTGACCTGCTCTTCGCAGTGCGTAACTACGACGTTGCAAGTCCAGGTTTCTATCTCACCCTGCTCTTCCACTTTGCTCTGTAATTTCGAGTTGTCGAGGGCAATGTGCTTCTGTCTAGTGACTTGGCCAAAATCAAACAGCAGAAGGATCCCAAGACGGACTGGGACCTGCAGAAACGCGAGCCGTAAGGGGTGTTCATCTCTGAAAGGTTTGTGGGGTTGTCTAAGACGTTAACGCTTTGACACGTCTCAGATTACTAAATTGGAAATAAAGATGTGAGCAGCTGTGCGCCGTGTTTCTGCTATAATTTTTAAAAGCCTGCAGTGCTTAATTTGCATTGGAAGATTTCTTTTATCCTTCATTTAGTATAGGAATTGCAGTTTTACCCTGAATACCTTTTTTTTTCCAAGGGGTGGGGGAAATATAAATGGCTTCTCCATTGAGGCCAGTGATTCTTTCCACTAGAGTTAAATAATTTGATTATAAATTGAGTCCTTAAATGTCAAGGAGATGCTGAATTCACCTGAAAACAGGCATTTAGAGAAGCTCATAAAAGCTGTGAGCTCCAGTCAGTTAGCTCATCATTCTTTTAGCGTGCACTTCATTTAGCAGTTACTGACCACCAGATTAATTCTTTCAAAGCATCCTGATTGCAGCTAAGGTCTAGCATGAAGTATTGCATGTGTGTTAGCAAAAAGTCCGGAAATCTGTCAGAACACCTATCTGCCGCAGCTGGGTTAAAGCTCAGGAAAATTTGCGGGAGAGGTCAAATATACAGCGTCTTCCCACCTCCCTGCATTAAGATCTGAGTCCCGTACCATGAATTCAGAGAGAGCGCATCTCCTGTGCCTTCAGCAAATTCACCCGGAGAAGATGAACTTCAGTGACCTGCAGCAAAACGTGGGAGGTTCGTTCCCTTCGGAAAATCTGCCTAAAGAGGTCATACGTGATGAATTTCTGGCTCCACTGCTTACGTACTGAAAAGTCAGCGCACTCTGCAAAGCTAGAAATGGCGTGGGGTGTACCATCCAGGGACGGGACGTGTTCTGGACTCTCTCAAACAGCTGGTCTCAGATCAGACTCCCGAGTAGGATTCTCCTTTGCTTTCACTCGTAAAATAATTATCTTCTGATGGAAGGGAATAGGAGTACACTTAATCTTGCCTTGTGTGCAGTCCTTCTACCCGCCCAGGAAGGCGTGCAGTGAAACCTGCCCCATTTGCAAAAGGCTATGGGAGATGTGGAGTTTCAGAAGCTTTATCCTCCCAGTCTGCATATAACCTGTGCCTGTTTTTCACCACTCTTGCCAGATAAAAAGGGCTCCTTCTCCCATTTTTCCTAGAACCGGCAGCAACCCCACGAGGTGATAACTGGGGAAATTTACTGCACATGTTGAAGATGTCAAAAACACGGCAGACGTCTCTGTTTCCAGACTAGAGGTGATGCTTCAATGACACAGGTGTTGAGGACTTTAGTCCTCAATCAGGTGATTTTAGTTCACAGCCCTAATGAAGGCAGGTTTGAAGACAGACACCCAGCACTCCGCTGGGACACCTGAGGCATGGACATGTGCTATGAGGATGCTCATGCCCACCTGCAAGTCCTCTTTCAAGACCGTAACAGTGGTGATTTTGGGCAGCAGCAACAACACAAGCTGCCCTGGCTAAGCCTGAGTGCTCTCCTGTAAGGACAAATTATACCATCCCCTGGATTCGGCTCCCTGCAGATGCCTCTTCCACTCAGATGCTTTTGCAGGCTCCCCACCACATCCATAGCAAAGGCTTTCCCACTGGAGGAAATTTAACCAGGCTTAGCAATAAAGTTTTGGAGCAACAACAACAACAAGAATGTTTCTGTGGCAATCCTAGGTGAGGCGATGGTGAGTGACACCACATTTTTGGGGCATCGCTCTGCCGTTTTCTGAATGACACGTATCTCCGCTTTGATGTTCATCCCTCATCTCTCCTTCGTCCCTTCCCTCCCCAGCTATGGCAAAATCACCTTTACTAATAAACCTCCAGCTCGAATAGCACGTTTTATTTAGTGTGCTATAAAAACAGCCATTTCTCAGATCATAAAAGGGGCTCAACTGGACTGCATCATTTTGCTGAAGTGAGTTTTCTGGTGGAGCGATTCTCTCTTCTAAATGCCACAGTCCCCCACTGCCAGTATTTATGTACCAAAATAAAATGCAATTTTCTGTATTTTATTAAGTGTGAATCTCCAGCGGAAATCCATTTGGGAGCTGAACCCGAGATTTAATTGTCCCTTGATTTTATACTTTCAAGACTTTCTCAGTCGTTTTCACAACAACAGCACCAGGCTAACTACAGTTTTATGAAGGTGCAGCAGCATCACTTAAAGGCCCTGAAGAAGCTTAGGTTTGGCTTCTACACACATAAATCAAGAGCAGCACAGGCCAGAAGAGAGGGTAGGGAACAGTAGTCTAGAAAAGGGGCTTGCAATGCACCCCAAGCACAGCTTTGTGCTTAAATGACCTCCCAAACTTCTCCAGCTTCTCACCTAAGAAATCAGGGGTAAAATGCGGCTTATTGAGTCCCTGGTCTTTCACCCATGCGGTTGAATAGGCAGGTGGAGAGCCTTTTAATATAAATTCAGGCCTGGGATTAGCATTCAGAAGAGCAAAGCTTGTAGATCTCCTAGGTCAGGATTTAGCTTATCCTATGCTGAAGATCTGCTCTGGAGGAACCCTTAAATTCTTGAACCTGTGCAGAAATTCAGTGATTTCTATGCACATGCTCCCCTTAGGAGTGGAGACATCGAGACTAGACAGAGCAATCGTGCGGTACCGCCAGCACTTGAGAGCATTGCCCTTTTAATTGCCCTTGTTCTAGTAACTCACCTAAGTACCTTTCTTTGCTCTACACATGTTGACGAAGCAAAACCATTCCCAGCCCTGTTATTGCTTCCTCTTAAGTGCTGACTGTGTGCTTGAGTCGAGTAACTCTATGAAAATACTGACACCGAAGATACAGTCCCCTATCCAAGCAGCTTGGCACACAGGGTAAATCAGAAGCAGGCAGTACACGTTTCAGACATCAAAATGCATTTTTCCGTGGCTCAGGGAGCAAAGTTATGCCTCTTTCTTTTCAAAATGTAACTTGTTCTGAAGGATTGGCATTGGAAGAGTTGGCAGAAGATAAGTGGTTCCAAGAGCTACTCGAGGAGAGAGAGGGAGATCGGCTAAAGCACAGGTCAACCTGGTGTTATAAGCACCTGAGATACACATCAAAGGGACTAAAAACACATGGGACAAGAGTGCCCCAGAAGGTCCTTCAGTTTCACAGACGCATACAGGGTTTGAAGCTGAAGGTAGGAAAACGGAGATGAGAAACACGGCCCACATTTTTAATAGGGACTTTAAATAATCATAAGAACAGCTTATCATAGCAATGGCTTCTCTATTACCGGAAGTTTCCTTTAAATCAAGGCTGGGTGTTTTTCTAACCGATACGCATTAGTGCACGACAGCTATTGGACTTGTAACAGGAATACATTTAGGCAAATCCCCTGGTATGAGTCATGCAGGAGGTTTGACTAAGTGATCACAATGGCTCTTTCTAGCCTTAAAAATCTGTGACTATATATCCTCTCTATATCCTCCAGTGTTTTGTCCAACCTGGTGTTAAGCAATTCCAGCAATGCGTCTTCAACGCCTTCCTCTGGGAGGCTATATCCCAGCGTAATAAATCTCACTGTTCAGAGTCTCTTGTCTCTTCCCCTGGAATCATTTCCATCCCTAGACACACCTCAGTTCTGGATTCGTCCCAACAATTCCTCCTCATCCTTGGCACCAAAAAGAATACTTCACGTTTTTAACAATTTATTTCACTTGCCATATTCCCTGCTGCTGTAAAGCAGCGTGTCCCACTGGTACCACAGAGCTGGTTTACTAGGAAGAGCCTTTCTGTCTCAACAAGCCTGCTGAGATGCGGTGCCCATCGGAACAAGGATGGACAGTGCTGTACTGCACACGGTTCTGCAAGCACGTCCAAAGACAAATGCCATCAGTTAAACAGACTCAGGCTACCGCCATGGCGCAGGACAAGCCGCCGCGATTCTTGTTGCCATTCCTCTGCACTGGCTGAGCATGGACTTTCGAGAGGCAAATGTACCTGAAACATTCCTCCAAACAGACTCTGTCCTCACCAAATAGCCAAAATTTGACCCTGAACTTTAAGAGGAGGCACCAAGTCCGATACCCAATCTGGATCTAAGTCTCACAGATATCTGTAAAAGAGCACAAAATCAAAAAATCCTGGATCTGAAGACATGAGGAACCCTGGAGTCAGTTTTAGGCATTGACTGCCTTTTTCTTTCTTTTGTTTATCCTGCTTTAAATATGGAAGAACATATTGATTTGGTGTTTTCTGGTTTAAATTTCTCTGCTGGTTTGTATGCTGCATCACAGTCTCGAAACAAGAACCCAGATGCAAACCCCTGAACTGTTGGAGGTCTCTGCCTGAATCCAAATGTCACACTCAGTGTTCAGAAGGATTTTTGGGTTTTTTGGGGGGCCAGGGGGAGAAAAAAGAGCAAAAACGAAATCTCAATCCACTGTACGGAAAGGTTACATACATTGAAGTCACTGGTGCAGAGACTATTCGGTGACTGCTTTAAACATAATTCAAATTAAAAAAAAAATAGCACTCTAGGTAAAGTATTTACTTATTACTTAGAGGTAATATTTCTTTTTGTGTTTTTCCCCCCCTTTGTTCTGTTTTCCATGATACAATGCACAGACTTCTGCATAGTCCCCCTTTAAGGATTTCTCTCAAGGATACACGCATATCTATTTTCTGCAACCAGACAGAAAAACCTTCTGAAATCAGTGCAGATTCATCACCCACCCCGCACACGACCTTATCAGCAGTTGCGATGGGTGGCCCCCGTGGAATACTACGGAAAGGGCAAAGCTGGAAAATGTGCACTTTAAAGTGCCAGAGACTTTAGTTCAGTGTGCAGCACTTGTAATTTCTGCTGCAGCAGACTGCTCAGCTTGTTATGGATATCTGAGAATTTGGGTTTTCCCTGGCTAGAGGCTGTGAGATTTATTACAGTAATTTTTTATTTTTTTTCCTTCTTTTTTCCTCCTGGAGTAGGTAAGGCATAATTGAGGGTACCAGATACCTGCATGTATAATATCTCCAGAGATGAAGAGAGGAGAGAAATAAAGCTTCCTGGCACTCCTTTCCCCACATGTGACATATTTTGTGTTTACTCTTATTTATTTATTTAATATGTAAAGAGAAGCCAGTGCTGTGCACAAAGGCTAGGTTTTGGTACAAGAGGTATGATAAAAAAATTGACCGAAACTCTTCCTGCTCATCCAGGGGCACATTTAGGTTTGTCAGACTGACAAGGACTCAGATGGATGGACTGCTGTGGTGGGTATGAAAAATTAAGTTTTTAGTCTCATCAAGACACATATTCCAATCTGGTGGCATCTCCTTGTAAATATAACCAGAAACCAATCGTTTCTATCAGCCTGCTTGCCCTTCTCCACCAGGAACCGTGGATATACATTTTGTAAAAATACTACTTCCATGAGTAAAAACTGTGTTTGTGTGTTTACGTGTGGCAGGGTGGTATAAACCAATGAATAAACAAGTAACAAAAGTTTATTACATATATTTTCTATCATCCTCTTCAGAATTACATCCACCATATCATTCCCACAAAGCAAAGAGACCTTGTTGGTATCTAAAGTTTATCTTCAATAAATCTCAAAGCCCTTCATGAAAGAAGCAGGAGTCATTATTCTGCACACTACACATGGAAATACTCAGGCTCAGCGATTTGCCCAAGGTCTTTCCATATTCTTCTGCCAGTGCCAGTAGAAGAACTTAGGTTTCCTCACCCTCGCTTTTGCCAGCGCGTACAAAGGTTCCCAAGACCAAGGTCCCAAACCCGTGTTCTCAAGGCGTTTTACAACCCAGATGAACATGACTTCAAAGAAACAAGTATCTGGCTGAAGTGCAGACTGATCCTTTGCTATACGTGAGTCTGTGCGTGTCAGCGTGGGTGTGGAAAGAAAAAGGCTCTGAACTGACTGCAATGATGACTTGCCATCGAAAGCGACCACGGGTATCGGAGCCACAACTGGAATCCCCATTTGCCAAAGCAGAAAAAACACGGGGCTGTGTTTCAACGCAGCACAAACCCTTTCGCGGCCAGCCAGCCCGCTGGGATTCGGGGAAGTCTCAGCCATACAGGGCTGTGATTTTTCTGCTGCAAACGCGCGAGCCAGCATTTTTTAAGTCCTTTAGCTTTGTGGTGATATTAAAATGGATTATCCACGCATCTGCAGTCGCAGCACACCTGTAATGCTCTACCTGCCCCTCTGTGTGCGTGTGTCTGTGTGCAAGTGTGTTGGTGGGCGTTTAATTTTAAAGACGGGTTTTTTTTTTCATGCGGAAAGAAAGCTGAGACTGTGGGGAAGATCCCCAGTCATCCACCCTTCAGGTAATTACACCAGGAAAAGCTATCAGGTCTATCCACTTCTCATCAAGCAAAGGACACGGTCGCAGGCAAGAAGTGACCTCGTGTTTCTGCTGCTCAAACTCCCAGCAACCCGCAGCAACTTAAATTAGAACATGTGCAATATAATTAGATTTCCTTCCCTCGCAGACTTGTCGTGCTTCTCCTGTCTGAAAAGGAGGGGACACTTCAGACAGAGGCCACAGCTCAGCGGGGACGTCTGCTGCTCACCAGGGTTTTGCTTTGAGCGAGATAGGGAAAAAAAAAGTGCGATTAAAGCAAAGCCTTGGTGCTTTCAGCTCCTGCCCTCCAGAAATAGAGTTTTTTAGCTTGGAACCACAGAAAATAAATTCTAGAGTAGGAGGTAAAATAAGAAATTCAGGTCAGGATTCAAATCCAAGTTTCCTCCACGTGACTGAGGTGGTTCTTACCAAGGCTGTAGCTTGGAGCGACCTGGTCAGGTATGAGATCAGGTTTGGAATGATACCTATCAAAATATTGCAGGAATTGGCCCTCCAGCACCATCTGCAGAAAAGCTTGGCACAGCCGGTCAGTCGGAGCGGGGTATTTGCAGAGCACGGCTCCGGCCACCAAACTCCAACCAACATCTGGTTTGGGAGCCTGGGTCCCCTATACAGTCCATGAGGCCTCCAGAGAAGACATCAGAGCATGCTAACTCACTCTGCTGACTATATAGGGCACCTAAGCAGCTAATTCAGGCACCTAAATTAGGTATCTAAAGGGAGGCAGGATGAATATAGCCCAATTTACGTAGGTTTTCTGTAACACACATTTAACCCTTTTCCTGCTGCTCCATACCAGTCCTGAAAGAGCTGACCTATGCCTTTACAAAAGCCTTTTGGAAACATTTCCTGGCCAACAAAATGTACAGAGGCCCAACCTGTTCCTGACAATGCTCTCAAGATTTTCACCTTTTTCTTTTTTTTTTTTTTTGCATAGAGATCCTTACAGTTCTTTGAAAACGCATTTTGAATATAGTAAATTGTGAACCTCTGGGGCTTGCCTAATGCCATTCCTCTTGCAGAGGATTTTTCATTCCTCACCATCAAGCTATACCCTTGCAAAGTCTTAATTTGAATTGCTCTTGAATGAAAGACTTCTCTTTCTTTTTTGAGGTAAACCATGGAAGAGCAAAGACATAATCTTGGATACACCACAGTCTCTGTGCCTTTTCTTCACTGTTCCTAAGCAAATAAAAGTATTTTGAAAACAAAAGCAAAGTACAAACTTATGGACACAATTCAAATTTAAACTCGGTCTTTTTTTGTAAGTTAACAGAGATTAACATTTCCTTCTACTCTCCCTGAAAATGCTGCATTATACAAATGGGCATTTCAAAACAGAGAAAATCTGTTACCAGGATTCAAGCGGGTCACGCTGTTCAGAAGACCAGACCTCTAGCTTCTTTTTCAAACTTTTATTTGGCCTTTTGAGGTTTGCTTATCAGTAAAATCTCGAGTTACGGATATTCTGTTAACCACAGGGTACAGCAGCTGACCACAGGAAGAATGCAACTAAGCTAGCTGCCCGCTGCCCATGGAGCACCACCATCACCTGCCTCTGGGCATCTTTGGCTTCTTCCACAGGTTATTTCCACCAAGCGCACCTCTGCTCCATTTGTGGTGCTTCCAGAACAGCTTCATCCCATCACCACACCATTAATAACCAGTGCATTACTCAGCCAAGTGCACATGATGGCTGTGAGACTAGAAAGTCTTTCTTCTGCTGTGATTAAATGGGGTTTGAGGTAGGCATACCCCGCTCTAGCTGGGTTTTTGAGTCTCGGTCACTGTTCCCCAGGCTTAAGGTTCAGCAGAGGAGAAAAAAGAACATAATTATGAAAAGTGCTAGGGGGAGAGCACTGTCTGATGTTAGACATCTAACCTGAGCGTGGGGAGTAGGACTCTCACCATACACACGGCCAGTGGATTTTTGATGCTGGACCAAGCCTTGGCCCTTCCTTGGGCATCCTTTCAAGGACTCATGTCCCCTCTCTGTTTCTTTCAATTACTAATTTCTCATTCTTGTCACCTCTAGCTACTTCACCTGGCACACACACACAGAGGACTGTGGAAGTAAGCATGGTCTAACGGACCTAGGAGTTTGGAGATTGGTGTTGTGCTCTTGCATCTGCCACTAACTTCAGCGTGCCCCGGTCTTTGATACATCCAGGGACAGTCTGCTGTACTGATTATAGGGCAAAACTGAAACCCAGATTTGGCAGAGTCTTCTAACTACTAGTATTATATAAATCATGATTTTAGTAAAGAAGATGTTTCAGAGTTTTTTTCCGATTCTCGGGGAGGCCCTGCTGAAGTGAGGGTGTCTGCACTATTTCTTCAAAGAAACACGAGCTGAAAAGCATTAAATTAAAAGAAAAAAACAGTGGATGAAACCCATTAAATTTTTACCATCTCAGCTCATCCCCTAATCTGACAGCCCTGCCTCATCACAAAGCACGTAACAAGGAGAATCCCTTTCCAAGAAAACAAAGGGGAAGGGGTCACCTGGTCTCCAGTGATCCGATTTCCACTCTCACCAGGGCAGCAACCCCAGGACCTGGCCGAGACATCTTTCCCCTACTGGCAGGTGGCTTTGCCTGGCAGCAGCGCGCCTGGCCAGTAGACAAGCTGCAAAGTTTAGCTGAAGCTTGTGCTACGCCTACTTGTTCGTTGGGCAAGCCGTAAGAGCTAACGCGGCAGTGCTTTCTGTTGGTGAACTGATGAAAAGAGTTAAAATTTCTCCCTTCCAACCAATATATCCTGATGGGAAAGAAGTAAAGTTTGGCCCTTTCAGGAGACCAAGGCTTAATGCAGGAGTTAGTGAGGGAGCCTAAGAGGCACCAGAGCAGCACAAAACCCCCTCTGAAGAACACAAGAGGGGTCATAGGTGCCTGTTTAATTTTTCTACCCACGCTACAGTAACACGGGCAGCAAACAAAGCCAGGCTGCTGTCTAACAATCTCGCCTCAGAACCAGCGAGGGTTTGGGGAAAATAACTGCAAAGCTATGGTGTAACTCAAAGGAAAACACGAAGGTTACTAGGGATACGAGGAGACTCATGGAGTAATTAAATAACCAACAGACACACACACCCACACACGCAGCCCTCATTTACTCAAAACCCTGACAGTTGTTTATTGAGAAGTAGGTGTTGACAGTTCACTTGTCTTGGATGGATTTCTCCCGGAATAAACACCAGTGCTTTCAAAATGCCTGATCCCCTTTTCTTGTAAAAGAAAAAAAATTAAAAAAAAAATTAAAAAAAACTCACAGACACTATATACAGAGCGAGTATCATTACTGCTGTGTGCCGTGGAGAGGGGACTCCATGTATGGGAAAGATTGAGCTACAAGAGTGTTTTGGAAAACGAAGAGTTATTTCGCAATAGGCCATGACATCTCCCTTGGAGAAAACTTGCTCAGATTCTGCAGATTACTTTGCAGATGGAAAAGGGACAATGTCTGATTGCAATATACTCTCAGATATAGTCAAATTTGACTTGATGTCAAACTTTCCCTTCCCAGGGGGCCAACATTGAACATTGAAGGAGTCTATCCTTCTTTAAACTAAACTTTATATTCAAGTGCAGGTGTAATCGATAACGTCGGTGAAGTCTCCATTGCAGAACAGAGCCCACTGAATGCCAAAACGCTGAGCAAAACTCCCCTTCTCGGTCGCGGCGCTGTGCTATCAACAGCTGAAGAGACGGCTGGCTTTTCACAACACAAATAGGAGGAAAGGGATGAAATGAAAGGAAATTCAGGCTTAATATTAGAACCTGCTGACAGCGAGATGTATTAAGTTATAGGGCAGCCCACAAATGCAACAGGAAACCTGTTTCTTGAACACATAGGACTAGAAAAAATAAGACAGAATGGAGAAAATGCTACAGGGAGCAATTGTGCAATGATAAGAAGGGAGACGTCGAGGCGATCTAGCTATGTCTTTCACATTCTTCCTTTCCATATTTCTATAGTTTCTGCTGTTTGCAGAATTTTATTGCATATAATCAAAACAAGGCTACTCTGATACAGGTCTGTCCAATCTGTGATGGTCATAAGGGGCAAACCCAAGGATATATAATGCTGAGCAAGGGTGGATTTCAGCAGCTATGCTGAGCTGCTGGACTAGCACATCGATGTGTGTATGAGCCCACACTTCCAAGTCTCTAACAGAGGTACGTGTCTTATAAGGATCCCACTCCTGACTTTCCTTGCATTAGAAATGTAGGCACGTTAACCCAGGGCATGGACTATGTTTGCATTATCAAAGCCTGTAGAATCAATCTTAGGTAGCATAAGACTTGTTAGCAATGCTCCAGGCTCCTGTGATTCTTCTCTCTGTATTCTTTTACTTGGCTTCAAGTGCTTTTAAAACCACCACTATCCATACGTCATTTTTGGTGGACATGCATTAGCAAATTCATCAAGAGATACTTCTTTTGAAGGTACAATTATGCACACAAAAATTTAACTTTTGCACTTCTAGGACAGCAAGAGACTTACGAAATTTGTAAAGAGATATGAAAGCAGGCAAAGTCCATTCCAACCTTCTGCACTAAGGACAATCTATGTTTGTTTTGATTTCCACACCAGGAAAGACATAGGATGTTAAATGATTTGACCAAGGACAGTTAATCAAGGCCTCCTTACCACAGAGGGACTAGGAATCCAAGCCTTAAATTCTATGTTTTCTTTTAAAATTTTAAAAGATTCATTGTAATTGCATTTATTCACAGAATCACAGACTGGTTGAGGTTGAAGAGATCTCCAGAGGTCATCTTGTCCAACACCCTTGCTCAAGCAGGGCCACGTAGAGCAAGTTGCCCATTATTTGCACTGTGATTATGTAAACATTCAAACAGGAGTGGACATGCTTTACTGTAACCACTGTACAAAAAAAAACACAGCAAAAAAATCTGTCCCAAAGCTATTCCATTGAAGTAATAAAGGCAAAATGGAGAAAAGGGGAGACGCAGAAGGAGAGAGGCCGAAATACCACCTAACACAGAAGCCACATCTTCTGACTTCCAAACTAGGTCTGAGAACATTTTGCCAGGATGCTGCTAGGTTTGCCACGCTCCCTGACTTACCAGTCAAAGCAATCAAGCAAATAACCCGTCTCACACACGTGTTTAAACAGGCCTTACACACTTGCTGCGTGCATTCTCCAGGGGACCTTTAGATGCTGTTTGTACACACTGCAGCGTGGGCTTTCAGTGGTGTGAAATAAAAAGGTTAGTGCCACGGCAAAAGTTCCAAACACAGAAAATACGGCTCAGGATGCATAAATAATTAAACAGTGTGCATTTAAAACATGAGCCATTAAAAACAGCCTTTGTGGGGGGAGAAAAAAAGCGAAAGAAACTGTAGGATGCAAGTTAATCTTTCATAAGGCAAACCTTCAGATGGTTGCTTCTTCACGGACACTTCACAGTGCTCTGTTTCCTTTTGAACCAAACGTTGGTACAAAAAAGAGTTTTGACAATCCCACTAGGATGCTCATCCTCTGTGTTCAGAGAGAGATTTATAAAGATCACAAGGCAGGATTGTGAATATAATGATCCCAGGGATTAGCCTTTCTTCCGAGTACGGTAGGGCAGTCCTTTGGACCTATGTGAAATCAGAGAGGGGGCTCTTGACTGTGAGCCAGTGTGCGGCTTTCTTCTCACTACCACTATCCCTTCCCCACCCTCTCTCGTGTGGTTGCAATACTTTAAATACTTAAAAGTTTAAAGCAGTCGTATGTTAGCTATCACCTTCCCTGTCAAGGGAAAATGAAGGAATCTCCATTAAGAATCAGTGAACTGTTGCTCCCAGTCAGAGTAGATCTACTACTGGAAGCGCTGTTAAAGTATTGATAAGGAGCATATTTAACCTACTGGAAAATCAAGCCCAAAGGACAAGAAAAAGCTTTTTCAGAGGAAAGAAGGTTTTGTGATTAAGACACCGGATAGGTATTTAGACGACCTCTTGTTTACTCTTCCTTTCTCATACCATCTTTGTCTTTGAGCAAGGAACTTAAAAACATAGAATCAGAATCACCTAGGTTGGAAGAGACTCTTAAGATCATCGAGTCCAACCATCAACCTAACACTGCCAAAACCACCGCTAAACCATGTCCCTCAGCGCCACGTCTAACTGGCTTTTACATACCCACAGGGATGGTGGTTCCACCACTTCCCTGAGCAGCCTGTTCCAATGTTTGATAACCCTTTCGGTGAAGAAATTTTTCCTCATATCCAATCTAAACCTCCCCTGGTGCAACTTGAGGCCATTTCCTCTTGTCCTATCACTTGTTACTGGGGAGAAGAGACCAACCCCCACGTGGCTACAACCTCCTTTCAGATACTTGTAGAGAGCGATAAGGTCTCCCCTCAGCCTCCTTTACTCCAGGCTAAACAACCCCAGTTCCCTCAGTTGCTCCTCAGAAGACTTGTGCTCTAGGCCCTTCACCAGCTTTGATGGCCTTCTCTGGACACGTTCCAGCACCTTAATGTCTTTCTTGGAGTGAGGGGCCCAAAACTGAACACAGGATTTGAGGTGGGGCCTCACCAGTGCCGAGTACTGGGGGAACTTGATCATTACCAGTCAAAACACCAGAAGAGCTCAGCTCCTATTTAGGCATTTAAGAGTGGATTTAATAGGAGCTGTGGTCACTCCCTAGTCAAGATGCCTGATTTAGGGACATAGGCAGTCACACAGAGGCATTTCTGTGGTCCGTATGAGAGAAAGAGGCACTTCCATAGGGTGATTAGGCCAGTGAAAAACCTAGCTCGTGCTCTAGAAGTCCACAGGCTATGGCTGGAGTCTAAGGATAAAAAACAGTGTTCTCAGAAGGAATTGCAACATTGCAAAATGTTGTTCCAAATGCTGTGGCTTCCTGCCCAAAACAAGAAGAGAAATAATAATCCTTCCCTTCTCTTGCTGCATACCCCTGTTTTGGCTTTGGCCTACAAACTCCAAGGAGCAGGACCTGCCTCTCACAGTGCCTACCACAACAGGGGTCTGGTTTAGTTCAGGTCTTCTCAGACTCTCTGAATTCAGTGGAGACAAACGCATTTAACTGAATTAACTGCTTTCACCCCTTGCTCCCGAGGACGAAAGGAAAGGGCAATAACATCATAAAAGTAGTTGAAATAGCATCACTCATAAAAGAAGAGCAAACGAGCATGCCTGAGGAACTGTGTACTACTTGTCAATATTTCCCCAATTTTTTATGCATGTGAACTTTTACGTGGTTACATTGGTTTATATCAGCTATATAATAAGTATATATAATAACTGACATAAAAAACTTGTCATAAAAACAGTATATTGGCAAAGGCAAGAACCTGAAAGGTCTCATGACTCGATGAGTTTGTGAGCGTGACCTCAATTTAGTCCATTTCTGCAAACAGATTAATGGTACAGACTTTAATTACATGGTCACATAGTGCTCTTTTCTGCAGGGCCCCTGCTTCACCGAGTGCCTGTGAGCGGTTTTCATCCCTGTAACTTTATAGCACATTAATCATGGGTGATGAGGCCATGAATCAGTTATGCGAGTCATCCCAAATACATACTGACGAAATCTGTAAACCACCACCCAGCACCCATACTCTGATTATCCACCTGTGTCACAGATGAACTATTTTTGGATTGTTTTAAACAGCTCTGAAGATGTTTAGTGCTTTTTCAGTAGCACAGGGATATCCTACCCATAATACCATGTGCCTCAGTTACCATGTGGTCATTTATGAAGGGCTCGCTAAGGAAAAATACGATGGTCCAATATTTAATGCCTTCAGTGGTGACCTAGGGCAACCTTCTGCATGGAAACGAGCCACCACAATATCTTTAGACACAAGTCGTATCGAACTACGAAACGTAGATAACCCTTTACATGGTGTTACAAAGCTCCTAACTTTGTGATCCGTTTAAAAAACATAAGCTCTGTGACAGTTTAATATGTTTTTAAAAATCTTGTGGCTACAAGGCAGAATGTTGCTCATTGCAATTTTACATCTATATGTGTAAAAATATGGTCAAGATCAGGAGGGTATTTCTTTTTTTTTAATTTTTTTATGTTTCGTGCTGGGTAGGTAAAAGGAGCTCTTTCGAGGAACAACAGATGAAGTAATAAAAAGGCAAAGACAAGTAGGTTTACTGTATTTCGTTCTTATTCATCATATGGAGACATGTATACAGGTTGTTGCAGCTATTGGTGTTATCCTTTCTTGTTAGTGGCTTGAAATCCACCACTCACTGAGTCATAAATACTACATTTGGAAGGACCTTTCAGGCCATTCAAGCCACCCTCTTGCAATAAGTACAACAGTCCCTACTGAATATTCACACGCATAATTCAGTTTTGCCATCAGAGGGGTCATTTGCCTTCTAATTACCATGCAACGGAATAATGCAACGGACCACTGGTCCTTCACCACAACACATATAATACTTTCGAGTATACTCCAATATATACACACACATATATTGTACTTGCCTATTCAGTTCACTGCTACAACGTGTCCAGCCATGAGTATGCTGTCCAGTAAACCCCACTGCTGACCTATAGTCTCAAACAAGAAACCTCTTCCTGTGTTTTAAAGTCTAATCTGAAAATGCATAGAGAGCTAACAGCAGCTTTTCTTTGCAGAGTTCTGATAGTTAAAATAATTTGCTCTCAAAATTTCTGCTTTACTAGGATTTTAGAGGGGAAGGAAATAAGAAACAATGGCTTTGAAGTAATTCATCTCAGAGAAAGAAATTAGATCAGGGTTCATATTTTACAGTGATTTACATCTTGTGCAACCCCATTACATTTAATGGGACTACTGAAGGTCTGTGTCAACATGGAATGTGACTCTTCAGGCTTAAGTGCCGTGATTCATGGACTGGGTTACAGTGGCCACTGTTTTTAGGATAAGACTTTATCTCCTGGGACTACTGACAGAGACTTCAGTTTTATTTCTTTGGGATTTTGTCTTCCCTTTGTTTGCTTCTTGAGGAACATTCAATGGGATTAGCCAGTCTATTAGATGCCCATATTTCATGTCTTTTGCTGTCACGATTATTCTAAAGGCAGTATCTGGACTCCTGGCATGTATACTGTCATTTTTTTTGATGGCGTATCACTTTATTATTGATAATATAGAATACGTAGCACTCAGAAGGAATCAGTACTGCCTGCAAGTGAAAACTAACGGCCAAGGCCAAGAAAGGCACTATTTTATAAACACATATGGTGATATTCCCCTTCTCAACTTCTATTGGCTTTCTTGCTTTTTCTTTTTTTTTTTTTTTTTTTATATCCTACAAGAACCTGAAATGAGTATATGTGGGCTTATATATAATTTTTTTCCTGTAAATATTTATAATATTAAATTACTATCGTGGATGAAGCAGAGTTGCTACACAGTTTTTGACGTTGTTGAAACAACAGGCTGCATGTATATATTCAAGATGCTATTGAATGAAACGTTTTGGTGCCTTTTGCCATCTCTCAGGAGGGTTGTAAGAGTATAATGAATATTTAACATTTCTATTCTATTTTTATTAGATTTTGTAGCACCTTATAAACTACAAGAAGCACTTACTGCTTTGTCCCTTATATACTTTTCCTGGCTGAGACTGTAAACTACTAGACGGCATTTCAAAAACCATCCTGAAAAGGGAAAAATACTGCAGCAAAATTACTTCAGATTACTGAACTGCCCCAAAATATATGAATAATTCTGTGGGATATTTCACAGCTGCAGTTTCTAAGGAGGACTGCCAGCACATTTCTCACCTGAAATGCAGTACACAAGGCCCGCTCACGTGCAGGAGTTTCCGTTCAAAAGGAAAAAAAAGACCCCATCGATAAAGTCACTTGAGTTTTGCGCCGAAACTAGTGCGTGCAGGAAACAGATATTTGACTCTCCCACCGATTTATTCTGTAAGGGCTGGAGAATTTACAGTGGAATATTCCAAAGGAAACTACGCTCAAGTCATGCTGGTGCAGAAGCACTTTCTATTTGATACTGTCCTGGCAGCTGTTGGAAGGGCCGTGTCCTTTCTCAAGGTGCAGCGGCTGCACGGGAGTGGGATGAAATCTAATCTGGGAAACTCTAAATTAAGGCATGCCTACACTTTGTGCTTAGCCTAGGCTCTTAAATTTGTTTTTGTCCAACTCTGACTTCTATCATGCAAAATCTTATTTTATGAAAGCTTGTTTGTACTTTGAGTGTGCAATTCCTTGCCCAGAAGAGGATATACGTACAAATATTACCTTTTTGGTGTACTACTGCGGAAGACTGTGAGTATTCCCTCTCAAGCGGTATCTGAGAGCTCATTGCCTTTCACAACAGAGGCAAGATATTGCAGGCGCTTTAGAATATATATAGAAAATAAAAAACAAAAATAGAAAGACTGTTTTTCTCCACCAAATTGGACGCCAGTTCATGAAAAACAGGGCAAAAGAACCTCCAAGCCGAAAACAGAGGCCTGAAGGATTACTGTGCCCCTTCCCATTTCAAATGGCGAGTGGGCGCTTTGGCTCGTACCGCGCATTTATCCACCGCTTTCCTAAACACACGTAAAAAGATCTCCAAGGCTCAGTTTGAATCTCCTGCCCTCTGACAGGGTGTCGGACCAGAGAGCCTGCTACTCTGCAGTTTGCTTCGCGTGTCCTTTATTAATGGTTTACCTTTCTCCCTCCTGATACCTCCCAGCGTGAGCAGAGAAACCCCGGCAGTCGATGTGACCTTTGCAGAGGCGAGGAAGGGGAAGAGAGGGGAAGAGAGTTTAGAGGTGGGTTTGATCTACTCCGCAAACACTGACCACGCCGTGAAACAAACAGCTGCAAGGAAAGACAAAGAAGGTCTGAGAACGGAAACCAATATATTCTGAGAGCTGGGAGCGGTTGAACGCGATGAAGAGCCACAGCAGCTGATGGGGAGGGAGCTGGGAGCGGGAGGAGGGAACGCTCTGTCACATGCATTCACTGTATTATCATTTTTCAATACTCACATTAAGAACAAGCAAACCACAAAGTTTCATAACTTGTCATTTAGCTTAAGGGAGGGGGGGGAAGACGAAGGGGGAAAAAAAAAAAAAAAAGGTTAAAAGAGGAATAATAAAAACATCTCTGAACCACAGAGAACTGCAAGGTGACCTTCAAACAAAATGTGGGGTGAGCAACCCACTCCTTGTCTTCAGATGTCGTTCGTTTCCGAGCTCGCTCTTTGCGAAGGAAGGACGAAAGACAGTTTCTCGAGTCGGCTGCAGGAAGACGAACAGAACAAGGACTTGCTGTTTGTCTTCTGTGTTCCTCTTTTTAAAATAATCACAGTGAATACTATGATCAGAAGTGACCGCCTCGGGGATTTTTTTTTTTTTCCTTTCAGTTTTTAGTGCCCTGTTCTCCCCGCTGAGTGAAAGATCCACGCAAATAAGCGGGGGGGGTTTGCACTGAAGAGACTGCACGGGGGAAGCAGCCAAATTGATTGCACACCCATCAGTTTGCACACAAGCACTGCCAAGTGCCTGGAGTACACAATCCAAAAAAGAGAACGGCACATTGTGTTCTCTTGAACTGGTTTAACTTCTCGCTATCTTAGGCACTCCTTGTAATAATTGCTCAAATTTAAGATACAAGTCTGATTTTTTCACTTAACCTTCCCTTGCTCTCTTCTACCACAGTTTTAGTTCCTACAACTCAGGAACCTCAGGAGTGTCAAGACCTTTGGTGGCGTTTAGGTGGGGAAATGGAGGTACAGAAAGACAATGTTGTTTGGTCAATGTCCCATGTCCCGTCAGGGGATAATCCTGCAACCTCATTCAGACCTCCCAAATTCCACTCCCTTCTTTTGCAAATTGCTATCACTTTAAAATATGTATGCGTAATAAGATATAAACTGTCATGTCTCAGGATATAAGCCAAACATTGAGTGGGGGCAGTGGATAAGAAGCTATTTTTCTTATGAGCAAATTATAACTACTATTATTGTCTACTACGTGGTTTCTTACATGCTCCTTTGAAGCATCTGGTGTTGGCTACAGTCAGTAATTGGAAGCTCGTAATAAGACAATAATAAGACTTTGACTGGTGTAACAGTTCCTGTGTTCCAATGCTTAATAAATCTCAAGAGTTAAAAAACAACAACTCATTTACTCACTATTAGTATCTAGGAAGCTTTCGTGAGTGAATGAAGGCTGGCTTTTGTTGGATTCAAACTTTTATTAGCAATAAGACAAAAGGGTTTAGATCCTTATATCCTCATTATAAACGTTAACTTTCTGAATACGAACCCATTCATTTAGTGATGAAATAAAATCTGTCTTGTTTCTCTGCCACTGCTCTCAGCTTTTTCCTCCAGGTGCAGCAGAGGTTTTGGATATAAGCCACTCAGCTGAGAATTATGAAACAGTGTTAAGCACCTCCTGAACTACAGAAGATGTTCTGCGTGTCCCAAGGTGAGGTTAGCACCACACAGGACATATGCACCATCACGGGACAAAAGCAATTATTAGCTCTTAGCAAATGTTTCCCACAATATGGTAGCCACGATGCACCTGAGTCAGAGAAGCAGCTGGCAATGAGAAAGCGTCTCAAGTCATAAAGAAGTCTGAGTGGTGGGGTATGTCTCCATGAGGGTGTTGGTATCTCCATGAGGATGTTGGTATCTCCATGGTGTCAACTTCTTGAACTATTCCTTGAAGAGGTGTGGTCCTGCTTGCTCGCACACTTTCATATCCTCAAGCCAGCTAATGAATCTCACTAATTTTTTCCAATTTTCCCTTTTGGTGGGAGAAAGCTACAATCTTAATGTCTAAAAATGAGAATGAACCTAGTCTAAAACAAAATAAAAGACTTTTCAGGAGAGAAAAAAAATAAATTTAGGGTTAGAAAATATAAAGAGGTTTCTGCACTTCTTACAATCTATCAGACCAGAGCGAACTCTGACAGAGTGAGAAAACCAAATGTCACTTCAGAGCCAAAGTTTCACAGCTCACCCTAAAAGCTTCAGCTGCTTATTTCCTGCTGGAGTGACCCCCTAGGCACTTTCTGTACCTGTGCTGCAAGTGAAGCTCCTGTTGACCTCAGCAGGAGTGTGTCATGCAGGAGAGAAAACTGCACTAAAAAGCCTCTGCTTAATGGGACGGTGAATTTTTACAAGGGGAAAGCATGCGTGAGCTCCAAAAGTGCAAAGTTTCCTCTGCATCCACAGTTCAGGTCAGCGTGCAGTGATTTTCCTCCAGGCAACCTTTGCACGGAAAACTCCATCACAGCAAGATGCATGCCTCCAAGGGAAGCAGCAGGTTAACACTCCCCTCAACCACCGTATTACCATGGGCAGCCTGGGAGGAGCTGCTACAGAGAGAAAATTCACCACTGGCTGAGGCAATGCGCATACCATCATGTCAGCAACAGCTGGATGTGGCAAGAGTATCATGTCCCCCATAATTGGAGAGGATCAGATTTCTCTGCAGCAGCGAGTGGGAACCGAAGAATGGCTAAACAGCCTGTGGTACAGTATCACGGGAGCCTGCAAATTGCATAAGCGAAGAATCAAAAGGAGCCGTGTAGTAATGACAATCCCGTTCCTTCCCGTGCCATCTGGTTGCACCATTACTGCTCCACATACCAGGCTGCGCGTGCATAGTGATATAGGCAACATATTGCTATCTTCAGGATCAGTGGTGCAGAGAGCCGATGTGGGCATGGTGTCTGCAACGACACATGTTTACACAGCCCCTCTATTTCACAGAGCTTCCGAAATTCAAATTTATCCAAAACAGTGAGATATGCCAGGACTGCTCTGCCATTGCTTAGGTGGACAGCAGCAGCTGTTGGACACTCAAGAGTAATTATCCAGGAAGATAATGGACCTGGAGAAGGTAGCCTGATAACAGGCAACTGGCAGGGACCGAGACTTGCTGTATGGCCATACTCGACTTCTCTGCAATTATATAAAGAGTGATAAACTCACTCTGCCTTGGAAATCCTCTCTCTACTCACTGATGTACTACAAAGCTTCCTAGCTAGTATGTGGTCGAAGGTCAACCAACACCACCAATTCAAGCCATCTTGCAGTGGGAATGTGACTGGGACATCTAGGACACATATCCCTCCCTGAGGTCCATAGGAAGACAACAACAGAGTTTCCTATGCTGAGGAACCTGCCAGAGGCATGCACCCCTTCCCTTGACAAGGGAGGGCATTTAACGTGGTTAAGGCCCTACATTAAACACCACAGTTGCTCACCTCAGGTGTGGGCTGAGCATTGCTCCAAGTGGCTTGGAGCACACCTCTAGCATGATGACAGGCTTGTCATCTTGAGCGACAGGGCTAGACTCGAGGAATTTGGATACACTACACAGGAGTCCGTTATTCACAGGATACGCAAGAGGCACAGGTCTAAACCAAGTAACACCAAGTGATGAAATGAATTTGGAGCAGTGCCAGGAAGAATACAGGACAGGAAGAAATGAAAGATGAAAGTGTTTTTAACACTGTCTCCACATGCTCAACACGGATTTTCTCAAGAGTCTTTGCTCTGCGACGTACAGCATTTTTTCCAGATCTGCCCTTCATCTGATCACTGCTTACACAGAAAGAATCAAATTGCTATGGCAGTTGGATTAATCCTTTCAAAATGGCTCATTTTTGCTTTTATTCTTCAGATGCAAGGCATGGTAGTTCCACCAAAACCTGTGAGATTGCTGGGACTGTGTGCCAGAGTAACTCAGAACAGGATTTGGCCCACCTTTACTCACATCCGTGCACCTCAAGAAATGAGAGTGATGTTCTCAGGTCCTCCTTTCAAAACACAGAATGCTTCACCAACATGGGAATATGACTCAAGCAGTAACTGACTCATAAATGATGCAAAGCAAGTACTACCACAAAACAGGTCTCTGCTCTATAAATTAAAGGCTGCTGTTCCACAACTCCTAGGTGTCCCGCAGAGGGATGCGTCTTTCCTCAGGCATCTAAAAAAGGGATGCCTGAATGTGAACGAGTCACTGAAGGCCTCCTTGATAGTCAATGGAGAGGAACAGGTACCCCAGAGGACAATTCGTGTCGCACTAAAACAGGCATCTAAGGCACGTCAAATGGATTGCTCCCTGGAGATGCCTATTTCTTACTGTTGACTAAAAAGGGAGCTCAGGGTGACCAGTTCAGCCTTAGGCATCTAACTTTAGACATCTAAAGTTGTGTGAAATGAATCACACCCGTAGAGGGATTAGTAGATCATCTATCTTTTATATGTCATAGAGCTTTAATTTTTACCCAGTTACACTTTTGTTGAGCCCAATAACTTTTGTCTAAAATATTTCCTCCAGAGAGGCCTTCAATCCTGAAGACATCAAAAGATGAAGAATTCATCACTTCCCCTGGCCCCTTGCTTTAATGATTAACCACTATCACTGTGAAAAACACTGCTGTTTCCAATTCACCCTTGGTTAATATTGCGTTTCCCTCTGCTATTTTGAAAAGATTGCTGTATTTCCTCTCTGGAAGCACTGATGCAGTTTCAGATCGCCAGGTCTGAAGGCCAAGTGGTCCAACCTTTCTTCCCTCTTGAAAATAAAGGTCTTTGTACAAACTTCTACCCACCTAGGAGAAAACCTGCTTCATTTTTATGTTGAACTAAGACATTCTTTAATAAGACCAATGTCTTTCCATACCCCAGCTTCCGAGGGATCTGAAAGAATGCTAGAAATATTAATAAATTATGTCTCAGCATCTGTATAAATAAATATTGCTGTGCACCCATCGGGAACTGAGAAACTAAAGGGCAGAAAGGACAAGTAACTGACTCAGCTCTAGAGCAGAGACGGGAGCAGGTCTCCCTTTCCTGATTTATAACGATGTCTTCTAAACATTGGATTTCAATTAGCACTCTGCCACCTCGAATCACACCTTGTTTGTTTTCTACTGCAATGGGACATGGGTTGGATAGGAGAAATTTTATCTTCAGTGCTTCATTTCCAATAACCATGGAGACACTTTTTGTTCTCTTTACACCGGTTCCAAAAGAAAAGGTTTCCAGTCTCTGACTTGGGCTCCGTGGCATTACAATATGTGTGTTGGAATATTTAACAAGTTACAATCATCATCTGAGATAAATTTTGATGGGCTTCACTTATTTTTACCTCTACGTCAGTAACCACACCAAATCTCAAACAAATCTCTGCATATGATGAAACAGGCATTTGCAGATAGAAACTGGGCTGGAAGGAGGGCAGTTACCCAAATCACTAGCAAAAATGTAAAGGGCTGTGTGAATACTAAATGTGTTCAAAATAGCCCATCGACCCAAATGTCTGTATTCTCTTTATTTGATTGCCATTGTTTCTGTCATCATAGATGAAGAGCCTATTGCACCTTGCACTGCACAAATAACAGAAATGATAATACAGGTTTCTATTTTCATAGGACTCCATCTACTACAGCCAAAGCGAGAGAATATTCTTGAAAATATCTCCATATAAAAAAACCCCACAGCTATATATAGATGCTAGATGGAGTTAATCATATCATGAAGATAACATGTTTCTATGATCAGCTTCCAGATACACCTAGTAACAAGGGTGTTCCTGCCAATTTTACGCCTTTCAAACTATTTCATAATGGACATGAACAGGAGACATTCCTAAGTATAAACATCTCTCCTGGTCTTCATTTCTGTTATCTTTATCTTACAGTACTCTCTCCACCCCATATTTATTGCAACTGTGTGCTTTCTTTTTCCTACTTCAAACTGGATACTCCTCCTGAAGGAAGAACTCAGCAACTTTAACGCGTCTTGCTATCACTGTGCGTGCCCAGAGCAGAATATGCTGCTACAAATGGTCCCTACCCACAATTTGGATGATACGGTGACCTAAGAACTCTGTGATCAGAGTCAGCATAAGAAGATATTGTTGTATGTGTGCATGTGCATACACACACTCTTTCAAATACTACTACTACTAGTACTAATTACTATTATTATTATTATTATTATTATTACATTTTTCCATATATGTCCTTTAGCACATTTAGCTTTTGAGGAACTGGCTTAAATGGATGGTGAAATTGTTAAGCACCTGCAAGACAGAAGTGGAACCTCATTGGGTTTGCTTTTATACCAACCATGCCAGAGCCTGACACTCAAGCCCTGTGCACGTTACTTTTTCCAAACTGTCCAACCAAAACATAGATTTAGAAATGTCCACATACCTTCCCAGAGTGTTTAGCGTGCTTTAGATTAAGGTCATAATAAAAGTACTAGTTTTATTATTCCACAGTTTCAGCAGATGGTCTGAACTATTAAGAATCAATTTGAGCCTATTAAGAATGTCATCTATTCTATTTCCAGACAATATCGCAGCAGTTCAACCTCATTACTTATCTGTCACTATGAAAAGGAGCTAAACCTTCATCCATCACATCCAGCTACTTTTTGTGCAGAATTCTTGATCTATTTTTCCTAGGTTTTTTTTTTTTCTGTTAAATTATTCTTGTTTAAGTTCTACAGCAATGAGGGCATCCATTCCCTGTTCCCACACACACAAAAAATACATGCTGTAAGAATATCTAGTCTTCACATATCACATTTTCCAAAGAATGTCAAAGTAAATCACAAAGGACAAATGTATCATTATACCCTTTACTCAGATGAGACATCTGAGGTATGACATCATTTGCCTACATAATTTAACAAATTTTGTGAATTCTGAAGGTAAATAAAGAAATCAATCCTGACACAGCACAAGCTTCATTTTTTAAATCATACAGGCTCCCAAAATTTCCAGGACTAGTGTCAGCTCTTTTTTTCCAGTTTCTGCTCTAGCTTCTTAAGCCAATCATTTTTAAAAATAATTTCCAAATAATTATTTCCAAAGTTTGCCTTGGCTGAAAGCTATTTTTCCTTGGAAAATATGAATAGTGTTTCTGCAAATTCTGTTCACTGACTTTTAAAATCTACATGAGTAAATCTTTAGAGCATATATTTTATTTAAATCAAGGAATAAGTGATGCTTCACACTGCATCTTAATTAGCAAAGTCATTAGTAACTTATTCCTAAGTTTTTAAAAACGCAGCCTAATCGCTGCAGGCCCTGTTTTGGAGGTTCGAGGTTCAGACCCATATTACATATTCACATCTCTCTTTTCTCTTCTTTATAAAATTAACCATAAACTAAATAACTGCCATTTGACTATGAACAGGATTTAAACCTTCAAGGGCTCTCCCGATACGTTCATTTTATCAATCATGTTTATATAATTCTTAATTACACCTAACCTATTGAAATAAGACTATCATCAACATCCATGACTACCATATTTATTCACACTTATGGACAGATGAGAAGTAATCACTAAAGGTACAGTCATCCAACACGTCCTCATGTGACTGCAGCTGTGACATACTTTATTGTGTGAATTCAGAGGCGGAAAGGAAAATTTTGATTGCGATAACTCAATCACATTAGGAGAAAAAATACGTAATACATATCATCTATCTATTTTTATATGACAACACAGAGACACTTCAAAAAAAAAAAAAGAAAGAATGATGCTTTGATCAACTAAAGAGATATGTTTGCTGATATCTAATACAACTGCCACTTTAGGGGAATACGGCTTTTTTCCCATCACAGAGAATATCTGGAAACATGAGAAGCATCAATCAATACCTTCAGTTGCTTGAGAGGCAGTATTAAACAAGAGAAAAACCGCTTCCTTTTCTGCTATGTTCTACTGTGAGCGTCTACGCAGAAGGCCTATGTTCCAGCCAAGGCAATTAATGATTAATGCAAAGCAGACGTAGCTTGTTTAGCGGAAGCAGGGAGCCCACAAAACTGAGCACTGCATGATGACTTCATTAAAAAGAAAAAGGCCGAACACCATCTTGGGGGAATAAAAAAAAGACCGAAGCTTTTTCTGCGCTCTTTGAACTTCCATCAAGCAGGTTGCTGAGCCTTCTTCCTATGGTGTTGCATGGACTACATGGAAGGAAAGACCTTCACCAGGTGGAGACCTGTACTGAAGTTGTCTATCTATGGTGGTCCGTGGTTTTTCTCATCTTTGAGTCACCTGGGTGGGAGATGACTTTGGATTTGACCACTTAATCCACTCCCTGAGGCTGTGGTTGCGGCCAGTCTCACAACTGACATCCTTGACACACTGTGGCTGGACTACGTCAGGTACCGGAGGAGGTACCTCCCAACTTGACAGCTGCTTCTACTGCTTGTAAGATCTTAAGAGCTGTAAATGTTTAACTAATATTTACTCTATTTCAGCTTATGGGCTGGATTTTGTCTTTTGTAGCCAGCTGGAGGGGCAGTGTGGCAGTGGAAAGCACAGGAGAAATTTGGGCTGGCTTGGCCAGAATCCTGTCTGGGATCCCCTGAGGAGAAGACGTTGCCATGGCAGCTTTGCTGTTCCTTCAACTGGTGCAATAGCTGCTGTTGCTACATTAAGCCAGCTCTGCTGGTCTGTGAAGGTGAGCAGCCTTCTCCGGGTAATTAGAAAAGTACCTGCTTCCCCCCGCGCTTCTGTTACTCATCCCTCCATCTGCCTAAGATACACAAAGATTTTGTTATCCTTTCTGCAGGAGATGACCTGCCACAGCCGTCAAGCTGTTCATCTCTCAAGACTGTAACAGCCAGCTCTGGCACGGAATGGGCTGCAGCTTTTACTGAGGGACTCAAGCTGGCCCAGTAACGTACCTCCTAGAAATGAGAGTGATGTACTTTCATTTTAGATCTGAGCTCCACAGTGGCGTTCATCCTGTCCTTCTACATTTTTTGTGTGTTGTCTAGTGCCTATGGCATCGAAAGCTACTACAAAAAACACCTGATGAAGGGCTGAACCGCTCAGGATTGACCCAGTTGAGATCTACAGTCTGGGACCTTCACCTGGTAAGAAGATCTCAATCTTTTATTTGAAGAACTGAGCAAGGGTGTCCCCTTTGCAAACACAGCCAAAGTGCTAACATCCCTTCACCTCTTATACGAGGCCCGCTGGCTGGATCACAAAGATGAGCCAGAGTTGAAGCTCTTTGTCTATCAAATCCACATCTCACACCTCAGTGGAGAAAGCCCTAAGGCCACCGATGACTCTGAGCCGCAGACATTCACCCGTCTAGCCTGCTGAAACTGTGCCAGATGAAATCAATGGGATCGTAAGCATTTAAACAGAAATTACTACTGCTCAACCAGCTAAAACCGTCCTTTCTCAGACACAGCCTCAGTCACATCCCTTCGCTTGAGACATAAACAAAGCACATCAAACTGGATGTTGCATAGATCTACGTGCAGGTAGCGGCCTCTGCTCCTCATCTTCTCGAGGTAACAGCCATTACAGAAGAAGGAAGGAAGAGGTAGGGTTTACTGCATACGGATCTTGCAGTTCTGGAAATGATACAACTACCGTATCCCTCGCAGAGGGCAGGTCTGAGAAATTCAGAGCTTTGAGATCTCTGCATTAAAAAGAGACGTAGCAGTATTGCTGTGATTTAGTTCATGCATGCATGCACTTCACCCCAGACTAATTCCCTGGGGTTAAAATGAAATAGAGTTTAAATCTAACAAGGGTAGAAACTCGTAACCAATTCCTAGGCTTCTCAAAGAGAATATCAAATGACGTGAAATCCTTAATTGCCCTGAATGAGACACAGACATCTGAAATGGAGTTACTTGTCTCCTATCAAAAAAAGAAAAGAGAAAAGAAGTTAATTCTTTACCTTCTTTCTACCACCCCTAGAAAATAAAACTTGTTCAAGCATAAAAATAGACTAAGCTTTACTAAAACCAAGTGCGGATTTTAAGCACCTACTTTAAAAGGACAAGTTGTTTGTGCAACTGATATGATATTATGAAACTTTAGACGTTTCTTTCACAACTGACAAGGAACTGAATGCATTAGAGAGGCCTGTTTCGCATCAGAAGCCACAAAGGCTCCCAAGTCCATATTCCTCTGGATTTTTCTCTGAACTCCATTGTTTGTGGTTAAAAAACCAAAAGGGTCTGACCCATTTTAAAAGAAGGAAATCATATTTCTTAGGCTGCGAGTGATACTCACTGCTAGCAGAAAAACAACTGGAGCTTAATCCTCCTGAAGGAAGGAAATGTCCCAGGTCAAAGTCACAACACATAATCCCCCACAGAAAGTAGGGGAAAAAATAAAATACACCAGGTCCAGGCTGGTGGTGCAGAACCACATGGTACTGGCAAAGGTCACAAATGGCTCTGTCAAACGCAGCTGATTTCCATCTAACAATTAAAGCAGTGAAATGTTTTTGGTGGAAGGTTAGCATTACTTTTTTGGCAAAGCAGAATTGTACCTTTATTCTCAAATACCGCTTCATGGTGGGAAGCTTTGCACACAGTAATGAAAAACAATAATCTGTCTTCAAAGTCTTTTTGAAAGGTCTAGCTCATTCCAGTTCCTCAGGGCAAAGCAAGACAAAGCTAAGTGGAATTGTTTCCATTTCACAGATGGGAAAGATGAGGCAACAAAGCAAAGGATTAAATTGGGAGGGGATTGGTGTGATTCCGTTTTTGGATGTTCAGATTGCAGTCTCGGGCAACCCGTCTTTTTGCATTTGCATTCAACTTCAGGGTAAACTTTTCTGCACTTTCTACCAATGCAGCGCATGAGATCACTACATCTGCAACTCATTGTGCAGCGTGAGTGCACCAATTGGCCTGAACATCAGGGAAGTAAGCCCACAAGTTTGGATGAATCTCTGGCCTTCTGCCAAGCATGCAGAGATCTTGTTACTTAGAATAATTACTGAGTTAACCTCTTTGCAGGGAGAAGAGGAAATTACAGGAGCCAATTTTTTTGCCAAGCCTTAGCACGAGAACTCAGGACATCCTGGGTCTCTCTCCTGCTCAGATCACTGGGTTTCCTCTACGTTCCAGCAATTCCCAGTGCAAATGGATTTAGCAATAAGGAAGACACATATCCAAGCAGGGAGTTTGCTCCCACTGCTGAAGGAAAGAGAGACAAAAGACTCTTAGCATGACTACAGACAATCTAGTACTGAACTCGTGGACTGCTCGTTTTCCCTTGGAAACTCAAGTTAATCACTTTCCCTTTTCTTGGCACTCCGCAATGAGTTGCTCTCTAAGGCACTGACCCTGTTACTACTGACTACCAAGCCTAACACTTATTATCATGATAAGTCTCATTGGTTAAAGCAGCCTTCTAATGGTTTTCACATACACTTTACAGCCTGGCATAATTCACCGCTGCCGCATCCCAATGCAAAAGAACAGTGAAAAACGGACATTTTCTTTGCACAGGGTGTGTATTTTCCGTAGTGCCAATACTTCCAAGATGTAGGGCCATGTCCATTAGGACCCCAGTTTGTGTTGGCCATACTGAGGTTGAGAGGTTACTGAAACAAGTGTCCCTGTTGATCGTAGATCAAAATTGAGATAGATTTCATCTAGCCTTACCACCTGTACATTACAGACCACACAATGACCCTGGTTATTCCTTGCATCAACACCAGTAAAGTTTAACTAAGTCGCATATTCTGCAAAAACCTCCTGTCATGTCCCAAAGCAGCAAATCTCCAGGAACCAACTTGGTTTAATCTGTTAAACATTTGCCCCTTTATTGTAACTTGTACTTGTCTGGTTTTAACTTCTGGTCACAGGTTTTGTTCTGTTTTTCTCATTGTGGTGGGTACTTTCCATGGGTAATTTCTTTGTATACAGAACTCCATGACTTTATTTTATGACACTGTGAGTTGCCTGACAAGTCAGTCTGTTTCAGTGTCTGTCGTCATGAAAAAACAATCTGTCCAGGAGAAGAAATTACAAAAAGGATGTGAAATCATGACGGTCCGGGTAATTTCCTTTCCAACTATAGCTCTGTTGACATTAACTACAACATTAACAGCTATGAATTAGGTTTGTCATGTACTCTCCATGCAAAGAAGAAAACAAATGGAAAAGTTAAATATTTACTTTCTGACAGCTTATTTTTTTGCAAGTGTATTTTTTAACTCAAGTTCCCCAAAACCATCCCAAACCATTTTGCCAAGGGAACTGCTGTTTGCGGGATCAGGAGATTGTGTTTGCTTAAGAACATCTGTGAAGCCAAAAGAAAATAAAATTTAAAAAAAAAACCCAACAACCCAAAAAAACTTCTTTCACCCATTTCTCATCCATTATTTTATTAACCACAATTGCAAGGTTAGAAAAATACCTACTGCATTAACCTCCAAGGCATCAGATACAGGACTCCAAAGCTCATTTTGTACTCAGTTCTGGTAACTTTCAGCACCTCCTGATACCGTGTGGCACCATGCAAAGTAGATTGGACTGTTATTTTTTTAAATGGCAACTTGGTCAAATCATGCTTTCGGTTATTAACAAATACCATACCCCAGGGTCAGTTCAAACTTTCCACTACATGCCTGAGGTGACTGAATGATAAACAAACGATCAGTGGGAAATTTTGATGCTGGCATAGGCCGTCTGGTTAGCTTTTAGAAGGAGGAAGTGAGAAGATGTATGGTTGATTTGCCAAAGTAGTTTAAAAGAAAAGAAAAATACTAAAAGAAGAAAAAAGTACAGTCTTTCCGTCTTCACTTTCTTATGCAGATACCTACAATCAGACTTGTACTTGTACAGAGAGGTGCCAAAATAAACAGGACTTACTCTCAGAGCATCCATTAACTTCAATTTGGGTACTCAGTGTGCTGAGGCTCTCTGTAAGAAAGTTTACTTTTAAGTGCCTAAAAAGGATTGAAGTGACTGGCTAGGAAACAGTCATCCTGATTTGGACATTTCTGGCAAGGCAAAAGCACGAGGATAATGGGATGTCTGAAATTGATTCATTTCCTGGCTAGATCAAATTCCAGACTGATTTAATATAAGTGGCCAAAGCATAGAGAAAGGAACTAATGTGGTACTGTTCGTTGCGGGTAGCGTAAGAAATAATGTAATTAAACTGGGGTGAAGGAAATGTAGATGAGACATTAAAAGAAACAAGTAAATGGTAAGGATAGTTGCATGTCAGTGCAGGTCACCTGAAGGACTTGCCATCGCTGGACGTGCATAGGAGCAAATTAGATGAATGTGTGTTGAACAGTTTGAGGTAGAGTTGGTCCTGCTTTAAGGAGGATGGATGCAGCGACCTCTCGAGCTTGGGCGGTTAAGACATCTGTCATACATAGCTCTAGAGAGAAAGTATCCTCTAAAGGTGACAAATGCTGTTACCAGACTGATGCTTCACTCCTCAGATGGCCATACTTTGGTACTACGGTGACCCTATATACTCTTAGTCAGTGAGGATGTGATTTGTTGCACCTACTTTAGAAGACTCTAGGCCTATCCACACCAAGAGAGGAGAGGAGAGGAGAGGAGAGGAGAGGAGAGGAGAGGAGAGGAGAGGAAAGGAAAGGAAAGGAAAGGAAAGGAAAGGAAAGGAAAGGAAAGGAAAGGAAAGGAAAGGAAAGGAAAGGAAAGGAAAGGAAAGGAAAGGAAAGGAAAGGAAAGGGAAAAAAGAAAAAGGAAAAGAAAGAGAAAAGGAGGAAAGAATGGAGGGAGGGGGAGAGGGAAACTTGAGACATGCCTACAGTATATATCTATAACTATTTGATAGCATTTTGTAACACAACAGACATGATAGTATTGAAAATAATGAATGGTTTGGTTAAGACAAATCTATCTGTCTTCTGCTCCCAGCTGCATAATACCAAGTCACTCACAGAAATGGATTGGTAGTGAATTTAGACATGATGGAAGGAGATACTGTACTCCTTTGCATGATATATAATTAATGTGTGGAATTTCATTTCTACGAGAAATTACTGAGTCAAATAGCTTAGTGGGACTGTAAAGGAGTCTAAATATAGAATAGGCAGCTGTGCTAAGATAGCAGGTTAGTTCAAACTAATGACAGTGGAGAGCACACTTCATTCTCCAGGATCAAAGCTGTTGTCCACTGAAAGAACAGGGGAAAATTCCTAACTCGATGCAAAAATGACCAAAGCAAGATGGAAGATGTCTGCCTTTCTCTGAGGCAATCATAAATGGGCCACTGACAGACACAAGGCACATACAAAAAGCATAGAAAATGCCTGTGTTTCTTTTCTTTCATCTTCATTCCCTATTGAGAATGAAGATGTGATGTCAGAAACAAATTATTTCAATTACTTGATAAGCTATTGTGCTGCAGCATAAGAAATTATCTCAAATATGATTTTGTGGCTAACTGTAACCAGCTTTCCATATGCCATATGTAACATATACATGCTACATAGAAGGAGTTAACCGTGATAAGTTGTATTTCAATAAAGAAAACACTCATATTTCAGGCCAGTTGGTTAACAATATTTCAGAAGAATAACCCTTCTTTAATCATATACTTTGATGGAGGAATGCTCATAAGCACATCAGCACAACTCAATTCTTTCCACGAGGACTGACATCTTAAACTGCTCTACACAATGAATCACCTTGTCAAATAAAGTGCAAAATGGAAAACCTGTTTTCAAACTCATCTGATATAATGACATTTACAACAACATGTTTGAGGTGATAAACCGACAATAATAATTATATTTCTCTTAGACTTCCATTGTACTTTGAAAGTTTTATGCAATCATACGCTCTTTTTTTTTTTTTCTTCAAGTAAATTTTATACCAGGACTTTTACTTTATGGGGCTTTAAAACAAGCCAGGAGGGAAACCACATTTTGCATACAACTGGAATTCTGAATTTTAATATTTTCTTAGAAGAAACTATATAGTTCCAATTGCAAACCAACTTATATATCTTCATCTGAAGATTCAGGTGTTTCTTTTAGAATGTAGTATGTATTAATATTATATTCTTATGGTTTTTCAACGGTGATCAATAATACATACGTTTCCTGATCCTTATCATGACGGTCACCTCACTAATGAAATATCTCTGAATGTATTTCTTAAGCTTAGTCAAATTAAAAAGAAATTAAGCGAGTTCATGTTAATCTTAGAAACCTACATTCTAATAATTATATTTTATCATACATTCATGAAGTTTGTGGAAGGATAAGAAAGCGGTTTCAGGAACATCCTTCCAGTCACTCTTGCCACTACCAGAACAATGTTCTTGGCTGCCTCGCCTACTACAACTGGCATCTCTGAGCAGGGGCTGAGATTTCATCAAAACAGATCTGCAGCTGAACCCTGGCATCTGTGGACAGCGGCTGAGATTTCATCCAGTTCTTCTAAAAAGAAGGCGTGACGTGACATTTTTAGAGGTACTAGAACTGTAGTTATTTAGTATCTGCAACAAACACAAATAGATATGGTGCTGTAGAAAAATGGGCCTCTGGGGAAAAGCTTGACTTTCGGCACTGAGTATGTGTGTTGAGCTGGAAAACAAAGGCTTAAGAACATGAGATAAACTTCCCAGACACTCTGGTGAGCAGCAGCTGACAGTCTTTAATAGGAAGAAATGAAATGGCAGATCGGGTACTTGGAAAGTAGAATTTGGTAAGTGATGTATTTGAGCCAGCACATGGAGAAGAGATGATTTGGTGAGGCTTCTGCACAACCAAGAAAAACATTTCTCAACGTAGGTGTGGGCTACTAACAGAATTATAGTAACGGCTACAGTTATATACTTGAATCTAAAATGTACACAGTAAGTATATAATCTTTACAATATTATTTACCGAAACATGAGTTTGCATGTCCTTATCCTATGCTTCATTATCAATGGAACCTCATAACAAAATGTTCAAATGAACATCTCATTCAAGTTATTTTCCCCAGTGCTTTTTCTCTTGTGACTATATTGTTATTTTTGCCTTGCACTAAAGGTAACAATAGAGTAGGTTTTGGAAGAGTATCTGTTTGTTATTAAAAGGAGAAAACAAACAGCAACCCACCAACACTTCCTCTCTACTCCTACTCACAAATAGACACATGAGGCATTTCTCATCAGCCAAATTTTAAAAAGAAGTAAAATTACATAGTATACAGTTCTTCCATTTATGCCCATCCACATCTAAAACCAAGTCCAAAGTCCTTAAATGTAATTTCATTCTGACAATGTTAGTGAACAGAAGCCAAGCTGTTCCTACACAAGGATCCATAAATAGTGGTTCTGAAAAGGGAGCTCTTGCTGTTTCATTTACTAGTAATGCCTGCACCACAAAGCAGGCTACAGACTCTCATTGTCTGTTTTGCTTATCAGGAAATTCTGTTCTCAGCACAGAGGATATGATTAGAATGAAAGAGGGAAAAGATCCCCGAGTATTTCTTCCTTTGCAGTGTTGGAAAGTGGAAGTCGGATAGTGAGGTCTTGTATTCACCAGGGCAAAGCAGTGTATAAACAAACAAGTAAGTGGTGATACAAGATACAAGTATGGGAAACTGGATGAGACTAGGAAATCGTCGCTTAAAAAGGCAGTATTGTTACGAAGTAAAAAAATGCCACAGTGGTCCCATAAATAGCTAGTCTTTATGCAAGATAATTTTCCATTACACAGATGGAAACCAGAAGCAACTAATATGAACTCATTAAAGTGCTAATAAAGTGGGATGAATCTGGCAATAGAACCAGAGGGCCAACACCTGTTTGAAGCGTGGCAAATGATTGAAAAAAGAATCACAGCACCTTTCCTTAGCCCAAATCCTTAAACATGTTTACATACTGTATGCTTAAAAAAAAAGGCATAGTTATTTCTTTGTGCTATAGCAGTTTCATCCAGACTATACTTCGTCGTATGTCAGTACTTTCGGTTAAGTAACAATCTGGCAATTTAAACATGATAAGCTTGCTATGGTGCTGCATATTACTTACTACTTCTATACTGGACTGGTTTTTTCATGATCTCATTCTGGATATAGAAATCTGTTTCAAGGTCCAGTTAGAAATAGAAGGCTTTAAACTTAATTTATTTCATAACCAAATCTTTATGTTTTACTGTTGTAAATGTCTTTGGGAAAAGCAAAGAATAGTTGTTTTGAATCTGAGTATTGAGTTCTATAACAAACTACACACTTAAAAGGAAATACAAATGCCTGTGTTCTAAAGAAATCCTACCAGTTAAATAACACATTAACTAGCTATATTTTTAAAACTGCATTGCAATTTGTGATTAGTGCTGCCAACACAAGATTTTGCAGAACTTAGATCCTTTTCACAATTAAAGTTGCTAAGTGCATAGTGCCATAGCACATGACATACCACCCTTTAGCACGGGCTAATGAGAGACCTAGTTTATTCGTAGCGTACCATGTGTCCTAGTATATAAACATGAAAAAAAGTAAGTAATGACAGGAGAAGACCTTTAAATGGATCACTCTATCCTCTAGATTAGATGATGGAATGGTGCCTGGACTTGAATTCCTGGCCACTTTTGTGAGACTAAGTTTTTAATATTTTTTAAGACAGAAAAATGGAATAGGTATTGCACTATTAATTTGGTTTACAATATATGAGTTAGGAGTATTTACATAAGACAATGCTGAAAGGCCTAGTTTTTATTAGTGTAAAAACAAAAGCATTAATGTTTTTATACTTTTAATACTCTGTGTTTTTCTAGTGCTTGTATATGAACTCTGGGCAGCTGAATAATTTAGTGATTTGAAAACTGTGCACTTACTTTTCCTGTCCCAACCAGTAGTGGCCTCTTTGCTCTCACCACAGCTAGACAAGCCCATACTTTTGCAGAGAACAGAAAACTTTTATTCCCCTCCCTTTTTAAAGGCACAGAAAGCTGCACGTAAACACACTGGAGAAAGTGTGAAGAAAAGTGTGTCTCAAGAAGGGGACTAGTCTGGGGGCTCCGCAGCAATAGCAGAAGAATGACTGTCTTTGCTCACGCTGGAGCAACCTTGAATTTTCTTAAAATCAAGTCCAATAAGGCCAACATCCAAGTTCTGAGGTTGCCCAGAGGAAAAGGTTTGTCAGACTGCAATCTTTGTGGAAAAGCTGTTCCTTGACCTTTTTTGCCACTGTATGTCTACTGCAGCAGAGGGAGGTCAAAAGTGCAGTAGTTGTTAGCACCAAAGATGGAGCTTAACCAGACACTGAGAGCAATGATTGTCAAACGGCTCCATTTGCAAGACAAGAAGTGTATCCTTAGCAGAGCAAGGGAGATGAAAGAGATTATTTTCTAGGGGTCACATTTGTTCTTCTTTTCTGACCTCTCTCAAGATTGCAAAAGAAGCGGTAAGAGTTTGCTATCGCAAAGAGGTGCTACAAAGAAAACGGGACTGTGCTTTCCCCATCTCTTCTCTGCTAGTCTTCCATCCGCGCTTAAGCGCTGCTCTGCCTTGCTCTCTTACTCTTTCATAAGAGCCTAGTGAAAGCATAATAATTGAATAGAGAAATTAAAAGGACAGTTTCAAGTGCCTGTAGTTTTACATTTTAAAGCCCTTCTCAGAACCTGGAAATGAGTTTGGGCTACCATTTGGAGCTTTTTGTTGTACTCCTACCCCCTGTTTCTGTCATTGGTACCAGCATGGTGGCAGCACCGAGGAGCCTTAGCCATGGGTCTGTGAGGTACTGACCAGATATGAGCTGTTTCTGTCTTGCATTTCCAGCCTCACTCTGATTTTTATTGACTATAGCTTGAAATGAACTTACCTGATTTAATTTCTGGTTCCCAGAAACTCAGCTACTTTCTAGGTGTCAGAGCGTTTCGGGGAATGGGAGGGTGTGTGTGCAATGCTGTCTTTATTCCATCCTTTGGTTGGCAGGCCCCGCTCCACCAGGCTTACAAATACAAAATCTTGCATGAAGAGAGACTCTTTTAACAGGTGCTCAGAGTTCTGAAGGTACTGCAATGATACTATAGCAATTTACAGAAGTACCTTAGCTGATTTTAAACTACCTGTTTGATTCCTCTTAGAAGCAGGCAAAACACATCCAAAAGCTATTTGAGCTCTAGAATGTTGAGGTTTTGAACTTGAAATAAAAAAATAAAATTTTGACCTATAACTGAATTCTTCAGATTATCGTATATTGATAAGATGAATTATTTGTCATTCAAAATGATGTGCTTTTTTTTAATAAGTGGTGAGTATGAAACTCATCACTTCTCAACTCTTTGGTAAAAGATCAGGATGGTGGATAAATGAAAGGGTTATTATAAAGCACAATGTGAAGTGATACTGATTTTTGTGCTTCTCTACTGTGACCTAAAAATCAAGTTAGACCTAATTTTTCAAGATCAAGGAGGGGAAAAAGAGAAATTCTATGCAGAGGTAACTTGGAAATATGTTTCAAAACAATTGACTAGAAAGATGGAATAAAACTCCCTAAGTTACCCCCCAAAAAATCGGTATTGGTTAAATTTTTGAATACTCACACCTTGACAGAGTAGTTAACAAACCAAGTGTCACTTGATAAACATCCCCATAGTGGGAGGCTCAAATTATGGCCAAACACTTCAAAGCTATGCAAAAATTAAAAAAAAAAATCGCAGTAAGTCAGTAGGATATAAGGCTGAGAAAAGAGAAGGAATTCTGACAGTAATGGGCTACATTGTTTAGCTGCAAATGTTTCATGTACCTTTGCAAAGCTCCCTTTCACAGCAATGGATTCTGTGACTGTTTTTCTTACGACTTTAATTTATGTTTTACTGTCAGTCATCAGTGTTTGCTTAACACGTGGAAAAGTTCTATTTAAACATTCCTTCAAGCTACTTGGCTAAACTTGCTATCCATTGGGTGCCTCGGAGGATAAATTATTGAAATCTAAGCAGATTAATACCTCATGCTTATTCCCATGGCTAACGCACAATTTTGCAGTTGGAATAAGAGTTTTAAGCCAAAACTTTAAGCGATGGAAAATTTTGCCTGCCTTATAAAGTAAACAGGTTCAAGTTGCCTTTTCAGTTTGGGAGGAGCTCTTAAGAATCCCTTGATGTGGGAAGGATGGGCTGGTCGCCCCTGTGAGCCCATTGACCAGCTTTTCCATAACTGAAACTCAAGCAGGCCGATTCCCTATTTAAAAGCATAACCTAGGAATGGAGAGGATCTTAGAGGGTATTTCATCTAGTTCTTGAATATCTTCACATCCCGTAATGTTCTTCTGAAGTGAATAAAACACCATCTTTAATGGGACAAAACCATCCCTACTTTATTCCAATTTCTGGGCTGCTTCAAAACATTGTTTTCCTGATAGTTAGAAACTTTCTTCTAATTTCTTTTCTTTTCTACGAACAAGAATCTTTATTAACAAGATACCGATGACAGTTATTATATATAAAATATTTTATAGCTAAGACATATACATACATATTAAGACACAAACAAGACATCTTTCTATCTTGTTTAATCAAAGATACTAAATGGATATTAAATGTCCTCAGTCCTGTAGGTGCCACATTTCCTTGATTCTATTAATCCTTGCCCTCTCTAACAATTGCACCCTACTTCTTCCTGTCAACAGCAGCTTTTTGTCTCACTGCTTACAACTCATGTTAAAAGCTCTTAAGTTACGGCATTTGATAACAAGGCTGGCAAAAGAACAGTCTTTTTTTCCCTTATGCTAGATAGGTGTCTTCTAAGAAGCTTTAGAATTCCACAGTAGACCCCCCAATGTCTTAAACCCCACCTGTAAATACTCTCTCATTTTGCTTTAAGCAAACAACAGGAAAAATAACAGAAATTAATCCATTCTTATGAAACCAAGATATGAATAGAGAAATACCTCTGCAGTACTCCTGTAGGCACTGTTGTTTCCCTCCCCACCCACTGGAGCCCTTAAAGCAAGAAAGAACATGGTGATCTAGTGCAAAATAACAGAATGTAGGTCTCAAAATTTGGAGATCTCAATCCATATCTGAATCTTGAAGCAAAAGACTTGTTTTTCAGAAATTCTGATTTGTCCCTATTTAAATGGCAGTTTTTAAATTAGGCCATGTAGATTGAATTTAGGCTTCTAAACCTGAAATACCTAATTTAGGTGCCCAAAGTCATTAAATCTGATGATCTGAATGCTTTGTAGAGCTGTCAGAAAACTTTTAAGTATCAAGGGCAATATTAAATATAGCTTTCAACAGAAAAAATGACTTGTGGCCCTGCCTCTCCTGTTCTCTCTCACTCTCTTTCTCTTTCTACACTTTTTAACTCAAAGATCATCCTTCATTTTAGCAATGGAGTGTTAAGAAAAACTCAACATGTAGCTCAACACTACTGTAATACAAACTGACTGTTGTGATATGGACTGTGCTTCCAGCAATGAGTACAAAATACTGTACTTAGTACATTTTTTTTGTCCCTCTTCTCTTAAATCTTCTGCAAAGCACACTTTAAAGAGCAGGCATGACCCGGCTCATTGTGCTCAGCATCTTTTAGAAACTCAGCAGAGCTGTGGAGAACAAGCACAAAAAACATGCTTCTGCCTTGACATATTGGAAAGAAACAAGAAAACCACAGAGACTGACCTGACCATTATGGATAGATATTATGGACCAGAGCCAGGATGCGTGTTAGGTTAATTACCTCAAAAATAGTTGAATGACAAATAGCAATGATTAATTTAATAGAAAAAAAAGTACGCAAAATATATCAAACCTAATGAAGATCCTACTGCAATTATTTCCTTGTGCTTGCTAAATCTTTCAAGATCCAGATGCTCTTCCAAGAATTAATTGTATAACTTACCACGCCTCTCAGATTTAACTCTTAATTATTTGCTTTGGAGAAAGGAAATACTCAAGTTGGTTTGGGTTTTTAAGTGCAACAGTAGTTTTTCAAACACAGAGGGTACAATTTACCCTATCTTTTAATTATACATTACTTTCTAGAAAGTAATTCATTCCACAAAACTCGATATAACTGGTCATTCTGCACCCAGGAGGGTTACTGTCGGAATAACTGGCATGCAGTAAGCTAGAATTTAAGTATGTTACCCAAGTAATATAGACTTCAAGTAAAGAATCAATGATCTGTTTGGTATCTGTTATGATAACACACTCCTGCAAAAATAAAAGCATAATATGATATCAGGAGTGAAATTAATAAGACCTGCTCATTCTGAAAGATAACAATGGTATACAACTTTGATACAATACCTAATGTCCTGACTGTATATAAACAAACTCGTTGATTATAACCATTTACGCATGACCTATATTTACAGGAAGGGCTAAGAAAATAGCAAGAACGAGCATTGTCTTCATAGGGACAGGTAGCATTCAAATTTCTAAGTCATCACTTCATGTTGATGCTATAGTTAAAACATGTTTGGAGCTAACTTAAATGTTCAAAGTGGTTTTGTTTCAAATTCAGTAGGGGATGAAAGTTCAGCTTTAAAATCCAGGAAAAAATGTCTGCTTTCTTTGCACCCCTAATGCAAAAGGCTGAGGATTTAAACCCAGGTCTTTTGTACAACATCCCCATACAGCTCAATAAGTGTCTTAACTGGTGCAGGGCTATGCTCACGGTCTTTGTCCTTCTGAATATTTAATAATTCAACAGGCAGGACTCCCAAGCATTTCCCTTCCAAAACCCTCGCAGCCTTGTGGCTATAGCACTAGCCAAACAGTTAAAAATGAGGTTAAAGTCTCCCCAGGTAGAGTAATTTAAACTGTCTCCCATATTTGGAGAGTGTTCTTATCACAAATATGTTGTAGATATAGGATGGTGTTTTCTTTTGAAAGAAGACCAGTCATCACAATGGTTGTTGAGACTTCAGGAGAAAAAACGGTTTCCCAACATATCATAAAGCATCAGTTTGGCAGGCTCATGTGTAAAACTCTCTTTGCCTTGTTTTGGGAGGACTTTATTTGAAAGGCGTTTCTTCATTTATGTGGCCAGGCTATTATCAGAAAATATTGCCAACTTTTTCTTCAAAATTGTGAATGTATTAGCTGGCATTATGATTATTCTTTCACTGTACCTTTACCAAAATTGTTACCTACATATTGTAGCCATATGAGATAAACTATTTTTGGTGGACAAGTAAAACAAATAACTTTCCTTTTCTAGTGAAGTGGTGTGGAGTTTTCTTTTGTTTTGTTTGTTTTGGTGTGCTGCGGGTTTTTTTAATTAATTACTTGTTCAGACAATGCTAAGAGAACGGAATCTATCTTTCTGGAATATTCAGGAAACACTATGTAAAAGATTTTTATATTGCTTTGAAATTCCTATTCAGAGCACAAGCTCATATGCAATGGTAGACTATCACAGTGTCCAAAAAAGCCACTGTAAATGAAATGATCTTGCAGCTTAATGAAACAAGCATAAGTTAATAATCTGATTAAACTGGTGGCCTGTCTAGATATAAAAGCTTCTCATGGAATTTGTATCTAAATTCCGTATTCCCAGTACCAGAAGAATAATATTTACTTCACTGCAGTTAGGCCTCTTTAACAGAAGGGGACATAAAACACAAAAATTGGCATTGGGGAATGAATACATGAGCAGTTGTACTGAATCTCTATGAGGTGAGCACTGACAGAACAGCTATAAACAACGTTCAGTAATAAGAAGAGGGTTTTACGCTAATGTTTCTTGGCCTGCTTTTGCGGAAGGCTGTGTCAACGATCTTAATGGCAGATTTAGTCTCTGCTCTTGTAAATCAATCTGGCTGTAAATAAGAATCTGTCGATGTGGACGTCTTCACTGGATTGGGACCACTCAGTATTGTATTTTTGCTGGAAAGATTATGAGACCCTTCAAACTGCAAATTTGAATACATTTGGATACCAATCAGGCAGCTATAACATCAGCAAAACTCTGGCTGACTTGAAGGGAGTTTTGTCTGTGTAGAGAACAGGATTAGCCCCTCACATAGTTATTTCCCCAGAGAAAATATTAGAGGAAGGAGACATGGTGCATTTCTCCTGAATTTAACATTATTTGCTCAAAATAGTTTTCTCCTATTTTGTATTTCCACATCCATATAAACCCTTTGTGTTATCACATACGTCTGAAGTCCGTTGATTTAAGGATCTTCCTTCTGCCTTTAAACCTACGTCATACAGAGCAGACGTTGGCTTCTGATCTATCTTGACACTATTTCTCAGGTTTATTTATCATGCTATTATTTTATCATTAATGAGAATAACCCACATCAGAGCAACTGTGGCACAGCTGCTTCCAAGAACTGCGTGCTGACAATATTTTAAGTTCACTTGCTGGGAAACTTCACAGATTCTGTAGAACTGGTGTAATTATAAATGACAGGTGTAGCTACACTTCCTAGCTGATGTCTTACAAAAGGCAATGAAACAAATGAAAAGAACTAGTATTTTCCTTGGCAGTCTCAATCAACAGAGCCCTTTTCTAGACTGAGAAAATTAAAGCCATGGTAGAAAATATCTGATAACACAGGTTAACAGCTACTGTGTTTGAGAGTCTCATGTAGATAGAGAAATAGAGGACTGAACTAATACCATAGGAAAGAAGAGTTTTGAACTCCAGCAATAACCTTCATTTCATAAATAGGTGAGGAATTTAGAGTTAATATCATGGCTTTTATTCAAGTCTAGGAAGGATAGAGCAACCATTGTGGAAGTCTCCAATCTGAATGGTAGTTCTGCTCTGAAAACAGTCAATTCAGTCAGTGCATTGGACAAGTAGTAATGGGTAAAGTTGGACAATTGCTACTAATTCTGCTATGCAGATCAAGAGACGATTTCTGTGTCCAAATTACCTTTCAAATGTACTACTTTAGCATGAGAACAGAGGATTTGATTCATATCATGCTTTGAGAAGAGTAGTTAATGGAAAAGCTGTAGAAGTTAGGAAGTAAAAGGTTTTGAATGTTTTGAATGTGCACTGGCTTTCCTACAACGTGGCATATGCCTCCATGCACCCTCAGAACATGACTATCAAAATAAAAACTAACAGAAAACTGAAATGCGGATGCATGTGCACCAAACTCCAGTGATGTAGTATTTATTCTTGCATATGCACCAAACTCCCATGCTTATCTTACTATATCAAAGATGGTTCCTAGAGCAACATTAAGTGAAACTAAATGAAAATACTGCTTTATGTGCACAGGATGAAGAATAACTTCCCTGTAATTCCCTCCCTCTTTAAGAGGTTTTTACCTCTGCCAGAAGCACCTATAAAAAAATCCCTGCTTGTTTCCTTTCCAAGCTTCCTGAAAATCTTAGTTGGAGGCCCTCTGGTTTCACAGGAGAAAAGCTATTACTTTGTCCTCTGAAGGGAAGCCCAGAAAAGAATACTTGAACTTTGCATCATCTCGCTGCAACACATGCAATCAATACCTATCATTGCCCTATAAGCTTTACTCAGTTTCATTGTTTCCTCTGTTCACTTTGTAGTACCATTAGTTCTACAGTGCATTTTTTTTCTTCATGTGGAAAAATAATTACATCATGCAAATATTGTTCTTCTGGCGCTAGGCACTTTATATTTCTGTTGGAATTTCAAGAGAAGCAGCGTAAACATCAGCCACAATTATTGAAAGTATTTCCCTGCGTTAACATTACTTAAAATAGTCGGCTTTCAAACACTTTGAACAAGAAGTTAGACTAACTCGGATGAGATGTCTATCTTTGCATAGCCTAGCAAATGCTATTTGCTGAAGAGTTTTGTGAGAAAAGTAAACTGCAGCTAAAAAAGCCAACACTGACGCTGGTTTAAAATATATGTTTATTGATTCCCTTTTGGTTGTTGCAAGAATATTGTACTCTTGACAGCAAGGGACAACATATTCTTTCCTGCAATAAATTCTTATGGATGGGTATTTCAGCAATTATGTCCCAGACAATTACTGGACCAGTGTTCTGTGTAGACACATAGGCTTGTGTCAGCCTTTCTGGTACTTAACATCTTTCTGAAATCTGAGCCAACCTGTTGTGAGGAATGCCTTGGTCTACATGGGGTCACAGGGGAATTCTGAAAAAATCATGTAAATGGAGTTCTTTCTTTGCCTGTTTATCTCATAGCTCAGAGATAAATCTTTGTGTCCTCTACATATAGCAGTCTTTCACATAAATGGGATGGGAAAGCGAGGAAAGAAAGAGACATTGGTAAAAGTGTGGGGAAGAAGAGGTACAAAGGTTACAGCTGTTCAGAATTAACATACACGTTAGGACTTCACATTTTACACACCTCTTGGACTTCATTTCCTTTAAGTCTCAGAATTACACCCTGAACTCAGATCCACAGGCATTTTATTGTAGTAATCAGTACTGCTTCCTCATGAAAATATCAGCAAAAATTTCATACAATACTCCTGATAGGCAATTTATAAATTGAGACATACCATTCCATGTCCTAAACAGGTTTCTAATTTATTAAGGTGCTAGACTAGTTGGCATTTCATCCTACTATAGAGAAGAACCTAAATGGAATCTCAATTAAACCAATTTTACACCAAATTCATCAACTTCCATATTTCAAACAAAAGCAGAAATACATGACAAAGACAAAAGGGAGGGACTCAAAAGAATGCTAACATAGGGAACGTAAAATGTGAGGTTGCAATAGCGTAAATAATTTTCTATAATCACTGTCCTATGACAGACTTTTATTGACATCAAAGTACACCAAATCTGCATTTAGTAGTGCTTATATTACATTGAGGAGTATTTCAGAGACATGATTTCATGGTTGCATCACTTAACAAAGAGTTCTTTATCTTTATGGAGACAAACGGGGGACTAGTACCACAGTTTTCTGTGCTCTCACTTACACATTTCCTGGTCAAAACTTAGCTGCCATATCTCTCTCAGTTGCTGAGCATATCCTTAATGAAGTTCCCCTAAAACATTTATAGCCTCATGTTGTTGTAGATCATTCGTATTTAAGATGATTTATACCTATACTAGCATTTTTGTTTGGATTCAAAGCATGCTTTTGAACGGTAGCTCACAATGATTTCCATTTCCAGGCTTTGGTTCACATTGCAGGTGGTGTGAGAGCATGCGATCTGGATTGCTCTCAGGTAAAACATTTTAAAAATTATGCCCCAACAGTAATGAGCTCTAATGTACAGGCGCTCTAACGCACAGCTCTGATGTAGAGGCCCAGCCTAGAGCTAGTTTGAAAGAATCTTTTTCCCACCCTCCAGGTGGATGTACATTAGAAAATATATGGTATGGATGCTGGATCCTCAGCACCAGCTGTTCTCCTCCACAGATCTGACTTAGGCTGTGTTTACATGATGAAGTCGTGCAGCCAAGAGAAGCAGATTTGTAGAGAAAAACAATTCAAAACAGAGCAAAGAAACTTCTGATTGATATGATATTTTAGTGGTTGATTTGACTTTTACTGAAATAATGCCAATCTCCCTACTGATTTGGGAGCTGATTCTCTGTCTCTAATGAGCTATAATTGAAAATAACAAATGCTCTCCTCTCCCTCCCCAAAAACATGCCTGTTGCTCGTTTGAAAGCTCGCTCTTCTCTATTTGGTAATTATTGCTACCATATTTCATGATTACTTTTTTCCTCAAAGGATCAGAGCCAAAAATTAAGAGGCTGTATCAGTCTCAGTGGCAAGGTGTTCACAGGCTGCTTAATCTGCTTTGTAATTTCAAAAGGACAGTTGTCTTCACCTGCCTGGCAGTTACACATAAAACTCATGAGGTGGGCTTAGTGTTTGAGCTCTTCCTGGAGGGACGAGAACTCAAGACCGGAGTCCTGCTATTCCACACAGTACTGTGTGAACATAAAAAAATCAGCGAGGACTTGCGTCCCGAGCAAGAGCATCTGCTGATGGTAGTGGAGTCAGCCAAACTGACTGTCAGAAAAATCAATCATTTTTTCTCACAGGCTGAAAGTTAAATTACTTGTAAAGAGCACTCTACTCACTATGTTCCACAATAGGTTGTTGACTAACATTGCTTTCCTGCTTGTTATTTTAATGCATCATATATATTTTTTATGTCTCCTATGTTACAAAGAAAGAAAGAAGCCAACCACACTAGGAGGACTAGCCAACCATTCACAACAGGGTGCAAGATCCCCTGCCATCATGGGTAAAATTTAGACACTGGTTTGTGCTCCATGAGTCCAGAGATCAAGTTCAGTCGCTCTTGATGCTGCCCGTGCAGATGTGAGTGATATTTTTAAGTCAGCTTCAAATGCTATGAAGAACCTGGTAGAAACAGATTGCTTGCAGTCCTCTGTGGTTTCGCCTTCTTTTTTTTGGCTTGTTTGTTTTGGAGATCCAGTCAGTCTTTGTCACTTCAGGGTTTTTTTGACTGGAAGTTATTCACCAAGGTTTCTTGAGTTTATTTCAGTTATTTCTTCTGCGATTATACCAGGTGTCTTTTTCCTTTATTTTTTCACAACAAAAAAGAGTTAACTTCTTCTCAAGTGCAGGTCGGTTTCCTAATGATATTAGTGGGAGCTCCGTGTGTAAAATGAGAGAAGATTAAGTTATTTTATTTGGGGGAAAAAAAACCCCAAACAACTGAAAGCAGCTTTTTTTCAATATAAAGCAAACATGGTGCAAAGACATTCCACCTTCTTCATCATTCAGGTAAAATTTTGTAATGGAAAGCCACCAGAGACCTGAAACTACAGTCTTAATTCAGAGAAAGTGCTCTTTGAATTCTATGAAAATTTTAGTTGAGGAATGATTATAGTATCTAATGAATAAGATACAAAGGAAGACTTAAAGTTCACCACTTGAGAAGAAGCCTACACTGCCGAAACGATACTTTTATCGGAAGTATCAGTTCAGTTGCTACTGAAAAAAAAACAGAGTATAAGGTTCAGGAGGCAGCCTTGTGGCTTCATGATGAATGATGGAATAAGACTTTAACAAGAATCAACACGTTGCTGTGGAAATTGAAAATGGAAAGAACACCAAAGGGCTGGGCGGGGGGGGAACCTAACCCAAAACCTGGTCAAGTTGAGAAGGCAGAAAGCATTTCAGCTGAGTGACGTAACGCTAACAAATGGATTAGCAAAAGAAAGTTGTCTCTGTAATACCAAGGGTAAACTAACAGGCAAGGTACACACCATGTGTGCTCATCAAGAATATTTTCAGCTGTGTTACAACTCCTTTCCTGGGCTGTCTTTATATGGAAATCAAGTTGCGTAGTGGGGTGATTCCTGCCTGAATCTCACTCTGACACAGAGGTGGGCTACATACGTAGTACACAGTGAGACTTGCAAGCTTGGTAGTATTCCTGACCCTTCCAGATATACCATTCGCACTCCTATTTACTTTAGAAGAAGCAAGACTGAGCTAAGTGCTTGGTCATAAATTACAAGAGAAATTAAAATGATGCCTTAAAATGGTGTAAGGTACAGTAACAAACAATTTACAAATAATTCCTTCAAAGCAAGTAGAGGAAGATGACAGAAAAATTAAGACACACAGACCCAGTAAAATTTATATTGAGAAAGACTGAAAAAGGGAATACTTTAAATATATGAGCACTTGTAAGTTGCCTGTTTAAGATGAGTGACACCCTAACAGCGCCAAAAGAGTTACACTGTGAACTTGTTGTACCACTGGCATGTTTATCATCTATTTTAATTCCTGATAAAGTAAGAAAGACATACAGGACAGAACCAAAGAAGGAGAGGAGAGGAGAGGAGAGGAGAGGAGAGGAGAGGAAAAAAAGAAGAGAAGAAAAGAAAAAAGAAAAGAAAAGAAGAGAAGAAAGAGAAGAGAAGAGAAGAGAAGAGAAGAGAAGAGAAGAGAAGAGAAGAGAAGAGAAGAGAAGAGAAGAGAAGAGAAGAGAAGAGAAGAGAAGAGAAGAGAAGAGAAGAGAAGAGAAGAGAAGAGAAGAGAAGAGAAGAGAAAAAAGAGATTTCAACTTTCAAAAATGTTCTGACCTCTGACAGTGAGTACTTTGTATCCCACAGAGAGCAGGAACAGTGCCAATAAACATCCAGATGACTAAAGAGTCCTATGAAATAAGCACTGTGAGTTTAAAACTAATAAAATTTACCTGTTGAACATGATTTTTTTTTGACAGAATAACTGATGCTCTTGTTTAATAAGCTAAAAAAAGTCCATAAGAACATGACATAAAGTTTATAGTGCTGGCTGTACTACATTTGGATTCTGGTTAAATATTAGGTTATATTCGCTTCCAGTTTTTACAAATTCATATTAGTTTGATTTGGAAGATAACTATCACTTGCTATGACAACCTGGACAACTATATACAAAGGGTATTGATAAACAGCATCACAGTCAATGGGGAAGAGAGTCCTAGGTTACCACAGTAATCTGTATTATGCTAGGCCTTGTTTAACTTCATTAATGATCCCAGAAAGGCAGTAAACAGAGCTACTAATTTTCATAAATGATGTTGAATTGGGAGGAGCAGCCATTACCTGGGAGGAACAGAGAAGTAATAGCAAAGGAAATCTAGAAAAATTAGATTTGTGAATAGAAAGTAATAAAATCAGATTCAATTACAGAAAATAAAAGGTAACACAATTAGTAAATTAATCCTAAATGCCCTAAAGCTAAGAAGAAGACCTAAAACAGTTCTTTGAATAAGATAATAAGTTATGGTGAGAGCGAGCTAGATATGAAGATGCCATTTGGTAGAGAACAAAAAAGGAGTGCTGCAAATGTGGCCTCTTTGTGCCTGTCTACCGCATCAGGAAGCCAGGAGGCAATGTCCTTACAAAATAACTGATTCAAAGCCCACTGAAGCAAATGGAAGGACTCCAGCCCCTGTCAATAGGCTTGGATCAGGCCCTAGGCATGTCTGCGTGAAGTCACTTGGAACATTGCATTCCCTTTTTAGGCACAGCCATTACCACAAAGACACTAAGAAACTGAAGGAAGGCCAGAAAACTCTACTACCACAAGCACAGGGATTGGAAAGACTGAATTCAGGGTGGATTGATTTAAATCAGCACACAGGAAGCTTGCATTTGTACAATTAAATATCCCCTTGTTGTGCATTTGTACCATATTTTCCCTAAAGAAAAGTTTATTCTTTCCAATAAATGAGTGGTAAAGCATGTTGATAAATAACTTTTTTTTAGATCCCTCTAATTCAAAGTTTTTTTATTTAACCGACAACAATTAAGTATATTTATATAAATAAGTTTTTAATTTAAAAACGATTTTACTGAAGGCAGCAATCAAGAGAAATTATTCTTTTGGGCTACTATGTCCAAGATTTTATAAACAGTTAATCTCATTTTTTTCCCCTAGTTGTTATGCATAGACTAGAAAAGGAAAAGAAGTTTCCCTGCTTTCTAAAAATTGCAATTGGTTTTTCAGCTTTGAAAGACGTAGCTAATGAACTGAACCTATTAGAGTCAGAGAAATTAAGAAAATATTTTCTCTGGATCTATGGGCAGGGCTCCCATCAGGAGCTGGTTTAGCTTTCTAACAAACTCTGGTTTTAGGTACGTGGCTACTGACTTCCAGCAAGTTCAAAAGGCTTTTTGTCTTTCTTTTGAACTTCCACAGCAGATATATACTGTGCTTTTAAAATAATGAATTACCTTAAAATTAGAATAACCTGTGGTTTTAAGAAGCTTAGATCAGATATCTTCTACAAATGTTCCTATGGAAAAGTATCTTGTATACTTCTTGTTGTCTTTTCTAATTTTCATCCACTTGATTGCTTTAATGTATCTTCCTTTATTACTACTAAACTGTTAACAGAACTTGAGTGAGAGGGAAGCAAGTGAGAGTACTACGGTTACCAACCTATAAGTGCTTGGAGTACATAATTACTCAAGAGTCAGGCAGCGTGTGGCAGAGCTGCCTGTAGAAATGACTACTAAAATAGGTAAGGGGGGAAAGACGAAATTTCACCATAATCCATGCTTTCCACAGTGCTGGCCAGTGTCTAGGTACAAGAACTAAATCATACCAGCATCTGGAGCTCGATGTCCTCTTCTCAAGCCCATTCCCTCAAGGGGAAGAATCCTGTGTCCTGTTCCTGAATCTTGATGTTGTGGCCATCCTAGGTCCCTAGCAGACAGGGGAGTTGTTAAACAGCTGTGCAGAAGCTCACATGGAAATGCCGTAAGCTTGAGAACAGATCTTATCTATGGTTATATGGGCTGACAATATATATGGCATATCATTAAAAGATCGGAGACCTACCTGAACAACTGTCCTTCAAACTGGGCACTGTAATGCTTTCAAGCAAACAAACTCACAGAAAGATAACAATCCTATGCATTCAGGCCAAAGAGTCCCAAAAACAGTCATGGTTTTCAGGTACTTATCCTGCGACACCATGCAACTGGTTTGATGCAGGGATTTTATCACAGGCTGCTCCCACTGACTTCAAATCAACTTACAAAGTTTTATAGCTTTGGGAAACTGGTACAAATAATTTTAAATTGCATATCAAAAGTTAGTAACCACTCTTAGTCCATGCTGGCCCAGAGCAGCTTTTTTTTATTTTCTGTAGTCACACTTGTGTAAAACATGTTTTAAAAACATTTTGTGTTTAGTCTGTTTTGTAAACTTCTTTGGGACAGCAAAGAGGGCCAACATAAATGACAAAATGGATGAGGAGAAAAGAGGTGTCTAATTCTGGACAGACTTTTATTGACATAGTCCCTGTTTATTTTCCCCCTTCAAAAAAAGAAGAAAAAAAAAATGTTGGGAATATTTGAAAGGACTCAGAAAAGCACAGGAATGTCTTGAGTTAAAGTTGAAAACATAGGCAACTATTTCTTACTCTTCACATACATAATTTCACTTGTCAAAATGCTCAAATCTGAGTACCTATATAGGATGTGTCTAGCTAATCATAAGGATCTATTGACTCAAACAGACAAGGTATAAAATGAGCCAGTGACTGAAAATTACAACTAGAAAACTTCAAGCTAGAAATAAGATACATTTTTTGACAGTAAGAAACCTACTTTGCATCAGGGAATATCATATTTTTGTTAAAATTAAGACAGAATCCTTGAACTTTTTCTTATTATCACAAGAATAGGGTAAGGAAAGACCTTCAACTCATTTGGTTCTGTGATCTACTTAAGGCAGCATTCATCACAAAACTTTAGGTATTTAAGGCACCTGGGATGTCTAACTTAGGTGTGATTGGTTGATTTCAGCAGATGTCTATTTCTCTGCACTAGCTGCAGAGGTAATCCTGATGACTAATTTAGCCGGGGAGAGCTAAAATTTGCACATCTTAGGCTAAGTGAGATGAATTCTACACCAGTAGTTTGGTTAGACCTCCTCAGTTTGTGCTTGTAAACTGTATTTCCAGAGCATCTTCTAAGGAAGTATACTAGGGAGGCTTATGAATTTAAATTTTTAGCTTTCAATATCCTCTAAAAGAAGGTGTATTGAGGCTAGATTCAAGATGGGATGTCATTCTAAAACGTATTTTCTAGCTCAATTAAACTTTATGGTCTCTGTTATTCAGGAATTAGCCCAGCTAGCCAGAACAGCTCCTTCTGATCTTAGAATTTTATTATGAAAACCACTGAATGGAATAAAATTTTGTTATTTAGTTCCTATCTATAGATTAAAGAAAAATGAAAATAGGGAATTGTCAACAGTGCAGACACAGGAAAAAAATAATGCCTCCTCAGTACTTAAAGTAAATAATGAGTCAGGAAGAGAAAAATGTGGCATCCCTTACCTCTGTGCTGCAAAAAAAGGACATAATCTGGAGTAAAAAAAAAAAATAAATCAAACCACTCAAGTATATTGGCTGAAGTACTGCATAGCCTTTATACTTCTCTCTGGGAAGAGGGAGAGGACCAAAGAATTCATGTAATGATAGATCACCTCTTACAGCTATTGCTGCTCTGCCACCTGTTCTCAAACAGTCATGCCAAAAGTCCCTTCAAAGTGAGCCTCTGCAACATATAAAATATACATCCATCCCAGGAAAGCTTTCTTCAGCGTGGTCTGCATATTCAGGAGCTACTTACAAACTGTTAACAAATTTGTTGGTGTTTCATTTGACAATAAAGGCAAACTTCTGATCTAGTCACAGGGCTTTTTCAGACATTGTCCTGGCTCCTCAAGCATGAGATGTTAAATGTACCTTGTATCTAGATAATTAGCTTTTCACGAGGGTGTGAAATTTACTCAAGAGCTGAGGACCTGAGCCAGGTTCCGGTAACCGGTTTGCTGCCTGATGAACTCCAAAAGAGAGATTAAAAGCTTTGGGTTTTAATGGCTACTGTCCTACTGTCTTTAGTAGTACTGGAAGAAATTATATTGCACTGTCTTGTGCAGCCTTTTATTGCCAGGAGAAACATCATGCAAGGTGACAGAGAAAAAAGAGATGGTCTTGTGATTAAAAGTTTATGTTGCTCTTGTTGACAACATTACACTTAAGTGTCAGTAGTTGCATAAACAACATTTTATCTCATATTGGACTTTTAAGATAGCTGGTTTCGTCTTGGCTTCCAGGATGTCTTGTCAGAAGGACGTGTAGACACATAGGCTGTGGTCTTGTCCAAAATTACTCAACATTTGGATCTTTGTGTTTCAGAGTATTAACCAGATTACAGGTCATAATCTGTAAAAGCTCCCCTGCCACTGCTCTGCTTGACTCCATTCCAGATGAAATCTCTTCAAATAAATCCTGGATCACAATGATACTGCTTTGTGTGTCTATAGCCAAAAAGAAGAGAGCAGAAAGGAGAGGAAGGAGGGAAAAAATTGTATGTGTATAAAAAGACATTTCCTTCAAGGGTAAAGACCTAAATTAATGAAGTTCTTCATTTATCATCTCTGGAATTTTAAAGTATCGGTTCTTGTAAGAGAGGCCAATTACAATATTTAGGGTAAAGTAATTCATCTAGTGATCTCTCTTCCATTTGAAACTTCTTAATTTCTTATGCCCTTTTCTGTGGATTTACAATGTGAACGTACCTAGGCATGCATCTGTTAGTTATGGCAATTTAGAGCAATTACTTAATTAACTATGACATATGGTTTTGTTTTACATTGGGGGTATTAGACCTGTTTTCTTTTAAGAGGAGAAAAGAAAGGCTAGATGTAAACAATACACATGAAAGAAATTAATTTAATTTGTTGCATCACATTAGGCCATTTACTGTTTACCATTCAAGACAGCTAGGGATCCAACTACCTGTTTCTAAATCCTTCATGAAATGAATTCTTGATCAACTGCTTCCATTTATGGCAAAGACAATACTGAGTGCACAGGACAGGGAAGACTACACCTGCACTCAGGGACATAATTAAAGTAAAATGTATTTATAGAGTTTTCCATAGTATGACTCCCCACACTACATGACCACTCCATACAGACGCATCCCTATGTGAACATGAAATTTAATATCACTAGTTCCACTACAAAAAAAACCCAAAGGACTAAAGTGGAGAGAGACGGAGTAAACAGTGTCTCCAGGATTACCCAGGAATTCTGTGGAACAAAGATGATCTGAGACTTCTTCATCTCTAAGCACCAGCCCACTGTATCTAAAATCTGGTCACTACCATTCAAAGAAATGGAAGAAAAAAGGAAGCAGTTGGCAGTTTTATCTGCACTCATATATGTAAAAGTAAGGGTGTAACACTAAATCCACTGCAATGTTCATAAAGATGTAAATAATACAGATGTTGGTCTCATGCTCGGAAATGATGTTTTAATCCCACTGATTTTCCTCCAGTGGCCTTTAAATGCTGAAGTCATTTTGGGAAACAAGACTCAAAAACCTAAGTCCCCTGTAACCTTCAAAAAACCTGCCCTGTAGCAAGACGAAGAAGGGCTGATAAATAAACTATGTTACTCATTAAAGGAAAAATAATGGCTTTGCTTAGATGTCATGTTCAGATGAACAAAAGTCCAGAATTTGTGGTCTGATCCAGCAATGTCTCCACTATGACTGAGTTCATTCTAGGCATCTTCCACCACTTTAGTTAATCAAATGTGACACCAAGAAGAACCCACAGTTCCCATAGTATGCAAAGTATTCTATAGCATACCTCAGCAGAGTCACAAACATCAGATCTAGGTCTGGTTTCTTTGCTACATCCAGTGTATTAGAGATCTTAGAAAGTTAAGCTTTCTTGGGTTTGTTTTTTGTTTAGTTTGGTTTTTTTTTCTTCCCCATTATTACTATTTTCTCAGGGATAAATTCTGCTCTATAGAAGCCATCATGCAGGGCAAGGAACAGTTGCTTTCAAGCTCGCACTGAACTCTAGGTTTTCAGATTTCACAGATATTTTACAAGTTATTTTCATGGTCTAATGACAGCAGTATCTAGAAGTTTGTTATGGAAACCATTGATTCTAGCTACTGACTAGAACATATTATAAATGTTATAAATTATAAATGCTGCAGTAAACCGTAACTGTCCTATACATAGAACGGGGACCATGAGCACCTTCCAGGAAACGAGTCCTGAGAGTTAGAATAACCAGCTTCACTAAGGCAGCAGAACTTTGAGAAAAACATTGACTGCTGGGAGTATATACCAGGAAAACTATTAGTCTACATGATGTCTCTGATACTGTTTCCCCAGCATCTATTTTTGACTACCCAACTGAATGGGTTTGTATACTGTCCCAGGACAGCAAGTCTTACTCTTTAATGATAAAGGGGGTAGTAGTAGTAATAGTAACAGTAGTAGTGGTAGTAGTAGTAATACCCGAGATTTCTTACTGTAGAGGAGAAAAATGCATATTGATGCTTCATAAACTAAAATCAGTTTCTACACTATCTTGTTGACTGTTTTTCAGACTTAGCGTACTAAGAAAACTCTCGTATGTGAGATGCCATTACTCAGGCTGCTAATGGGCTGATATTTTTTCTATTGTCTTGTAATGAACACTGCAGAAGTTAAAACATCAAACACCCATTAGTCTGAAGGTCTCCCAAGAAAGTAATCGTAGTATACATAAAAGCGGGTAGCTAAAATGTCATTGGTATTCTACCATGAGTTTCCTTTGAATGTGTCTAGCCAGAGGAGAAAAGAAAGAACAAGGTATTTGTCTGAGGTGGAAATCAGAATGACAGTACCTATTGTTTCTAATAAACAATTACCCGAGGAAGCTCAAAAGGAAAACCACAACAATTAGATAACCTGAAAGCCAGAGACTTATGAAGAAGATTCCAGTTCTCCAGGCTGGCAGGGGCCATGAAGGGCCACCCTCAAGGGTTGAGCTGCTTACCTTGTTAAACACTGCCTGGTTTCACCTGACATGATCTATAAGGCTGTAAAGTAGTCACACTTCAAGTGCCTTTCATGTGCACTTCAAATTCTTTTTCTTTTGAGATATTCTTCACTAACAGGATTTCCCACTTTGAAAGGGAGAACTCTTTCAAAAGATGACAGAACCTCTCAAAAACACAGGAAAAATGAAAAAAATCTAAAAAAGGTAAAAACAAAACAATGCTTTGGCACAGCCCTAAAAGGTAACGTTAAATAGGAAGAGTTTTATTTTCACCTTTATCAAACAGCTTTACTACCTAACATGATTTTTCACTTTAGTATGGCTTAAATGCAATTTTTTCCTGTAAAATATACTTACACAACAAATTACGTGACAGACTAAATGTGTTTGAAAGTGTCCTTCCATCCTTATCATTTGCATTTTGAACTGCCCATGTGGGTTGTACACATATATGGCTTGTTGCCAAGGCACTCAGCTCCAACACAAAATGTTTTCTAGTTCAAAGCTTGTATCATTGTTCACCTCATTCTTATGTTTTACCCTCACTTCGGTTATATCACTAGAAGATGTTTCCCTTGCATCAATAAAATCCTTAATAACTTGCTCACTTTTAAAATGTGCAAGCCATAAATAAAAAAAAAAAGAAGACCAATCTGATACATAAAGATAAAAGATGCCAGCTTTGTGCAGCTGCTATATTCAGCTATTTTTAACTAGTCAGTGTATGAGGATTCAGAAAGTTCAATTAACCCATGCATAGAGATATTATTGCTCTGTTAGCAACTTTGTCTCCCACCCCAGGGCACATCTGCGGACCCTGTTGCCAGGAGGATTCCACACGGGCCTGGGGCTTCAACGAGAAGTCTCCATTTGCAAGACCAGAGCCTTTGTCCTGGCAACCACTGACAGAATAAATATATATATATTTTAAAATATAGGTCAAGTTACCGGAGTATGCTCTACTTGCATACAGTATCAGTGGTCATCTTTCTTTTGTATGTTTCCTGGTATTAAATTATTCCCTTTCTTAGCAAAGCTTTTTAAAAATAAATAAATATATAAATAAAACATGATAGAGCTGCTTTTCCCTTCTCAACAGTCAGGTTTTCTCTCTTGAGTGGTAATTGGGGAGGGGGAGTACAAATCTTGCTTTGAATTTCTTGATTGCATTTTCATGCTTGTTGCAGAGGTTTTTCTTTTCTTTATATATGCACAGTAACAACAAAGATTGGGAATAAATTCTACTTGGAAAATATTTTTTAGATGCCCTGAAAGTGTCTATAAATAAGGCTTATGATTGAGTGGAATATAAGAGCAGAAGACAAATATCTCTACGGGATCTAGAAATTCTCTGGGTTTTCTGATCCTCCTTATTTATTCAGCAATATGTGGAGGACTTCATTGTGTGTCATAACCTATGGCATCTATGATGATTTACAAAGGTTAAGGATTACATCTGCATACTCTCTGTTCTCTTGTGTTGCACACCTTTTTCCTTTTTTATACTTTTACTCATTATTTTTCAAGAAGCACCTACCTCGCAAGCATTTGTACTAACAACAGACTGATGGACCCATATTGTCAGAAAGATTGCATTAGGATACCTGTTTCTTACTCAGTATATTGTATCATCTCACTTGAAATGGTGACACGGTACAAATACAAATCAATAAACCATGGTACACAACAGTTTGTGTTATGCTCTAAAACTGGTGATTTTAGGCATGCAGTCAAAGGACAAGTGCTGTCACTGGATAAAGCATGTTATGATTAGACTTCACTGTTCAACCCCATCCGGATTCTGTCTTGAGCTTTAAAAAATCCAAGCTATCCTATTAATTTGGGATAAATTACTTGCATCACAGAATGTGAGTCTTTTTGGCTTTGTAAAAGAAATAAATAAAGGTTTAACATGAGGAAATGGTGGAAAGAAATAATTTTCTGTTGGGTGAAAGTCTACATTTCAGGAAGACAGCCTTCAACCACTGTGTTTGTATTGCGTTTGAAATTTTGCTTGCATTTAACTAAGTGCAAGCGTCATATGTGTTTATCTAAAAGGAAAAGAGATTCTTCTAGAGCTACTCCAAACACAAGGAAATAGTACAGAGTATGTGTTGTAATAACCTTGCCCTTTTTACTTTTCAGTGAAGTGGAATTCTTTGGAAAATGTTCTGTGAAACACATGTTCAATTATTTTGGTTTATGTGTATTTTTAATGAATATGTCAAGTTATGCATGGGCTCAAGTTATCATGCTGAATCAGAGCCTATAAATATTTTGGAAACAGTAGGTTTCCTGAAATTCTGGAACTGACAATTTAAATTACATAGGAAAAGGAAAGGAAAAATGCTGACAAATAGGTCAAAACAACTACAACAGAGGCTCTTCAGTAAGAGCAGGAAAAGGGAAACTCGATGAGGAAGAGTGTATCTGAAAACTGTGAAGTGCCTCCAAAAGGAAACACTTGGCAGAAGAAAAATAGGTTGGTGGTAGGAATTAATGGGCCAAAGCTATGCATATCATGGGAGAGACCTAAAGAAGCAGCTGTGAAACTGCACTTCTTCCCTCCCTCCTGTCCTCCCCTTTCCTTCCTTCCTTCCTCGCCTCTTCCTCATCCAGTGCTTATGAATATGACTCTGAAAAGAAATCTTGGTCCAGCTAAGTGAAATGGAGCTATGGCACCATTTTCAACTGAAGCTTCCCAACTCCTGCCCGCCACTTGCCTGGCCAGGAGGAAGATGAATTGACCATGATCAGACACTTAGGGTACAACTCAGTGCCCAAAGGTAGGTGGCTAGTGTCACTTTTGCTACCCAAGGATATCCCACCTGGGAAGTAGTTGTCACTTCAGGAGTGCATTGGTCTCCCACAGGACCTGCCAGCTCCGTGTCGCTGGCTTAGGTACCCCAGGATGATTCAGGAGCCTACAAGCCCATGATAAGGCATCCAAACTGCACCCTAAATTCATGCATCATATATTTATCCAGAATATTGGAGCTATTGACAACCGTAGTTTCAATGAATGGTCAAAAGCTGTATGTAGCAAATAATTATGCATTTGTGCTAAAAGGTCACCAGTAGGAAAACGTACAGCTAAAATGTTAATTTTTTTACCATGTCTACATAGTAAAATTTAGCAGATCTACATACACTGGTCTATTCAGTATAATTTAATGCTGCTTCAATGAATATTATAGATTCTCCGTATGTCCAGTATCTCTAATTTCATCTTAAAGAAAGGATTTCACAAGCAGAGAATGTCTCTCTTTACTAACCATAAGAAGATATTTAGAGCTGAGGACAATCACAAAAATTTTCAAGTTACCAGATTGTTTGGGTCAGTGTCAAATGTTAAACCAGGTTGTACAGACAGAGGGCTGTAATCCACACACTAGTGCGTTATTAAATTTCTGGAAAGTAATGAACTGGCACTGGAAGTGAAAAGGAAAAAAAGCAGTAATGTGGAATGGCCCCTTATTCAGGAAACTTTGAAAATGTGCAGCCATAATAGCTGTGGTGAAGTTCCTTTAAATGAGACCTTGGTATGCTGTGGAATAAAGTCAAAATAGGAGATTGTGGCATTCCAAGTCATACTGAATAAATGCATACATTGGGCCAAATTGTGGTCTTATTCACAAGGGAACATTTTTTCCCCCTTTTCAATTAAAAAAAAAAAAAAAAAAGGAGCTGAGAACACTTTAAGATACAGGGCACAAATGTGTAATTATTCTTGGCTAACATGGTAGCTGTTGATCATTTAATGAAACCATAATTACCATATAATGGCAGGGTATTTATATGACAGATTACTACATTATTACAGGGTAAGTGCATGATTATTTCTGTCCTCAAAATCAGAATAAAAAACACATGGAAGTGGAAAAATAAGTTGAAAAAAGAGGGGGGAAAATCTGAATTTCCCAATGCTACTCCCATATTGTTACTCCATCCCCACCTCAATCACACAGTGATGGCAATGGCCACCGGCATTAATGATGAGGCCAAATCTCCACAGGAAACCCGTGCCACAGTACAGCAGATCATAAGGCTCTTTGCCAAATGGCTACAGCTCTGGGCTTCATTGTACTTATAGTTCAACTCGTTCAATAGCAGTTTGGTTGCTGGTCTCTTGTCCTCAGAAGACACTATACTCCTGCTTGCTTGGATAGATGGTATGTACGACGGACACAAGAATTTGCACTGAGAGCTACTTAACTCCCACTTCTATGCTTTTAAGAGAGAACAACGAACAAGCATAGATTTCAGAGTAATACCAGTTTTGTGCTGGCTGGAGAAGTTGGATTCTGCAGGACCATTTATGGACTGAGCACTGTTTGATACGGTTTGATTTCAGTGAACACTGCTCGTGTTTACCACCAAGTGCATTTTTGACTATTTAGTAAACATTGATTTAAATTGTGAGAAAATACTTAAATGATTTCTTGTATGGGGAAAAATGTATTGACAATTTGGGAATTTACAAAGTTATAGAGAGTTTTGTATGGTGAATAGAGTCCTTCTCAAGCTTTATCATGGAAACACTCCATATCGGAGGCAAAATCAAATTGTAAACCCAGCTGACTCACTGATTACCCAAGTCCTCCACAGGTGTTAAAAGAGCTACACAATCATCTGCTCCACCTGAAACGTGCTTCTGCATCTTCATTGTGCTACTTCAGCTGTGTGGGAGAAGGTGGCCAGCACTCCCTGTTTCCAAAAAGCACTTGCTGAGCCAGTATTCTACATTACAAGTTATTGTAAGTACAAGAGTTTGGCCCTGAATAATAACTTCTGAATTTGGCCAGATTCTTAACTCTGGTTTTCCTAGATTTTTGTCCAAGAGGCAGCGTTGTTGTAGTTATTTTCAGTCTTTAGTTATTTCTCTCCCTTTTCCTTCTCGAGTGTCTTTGCAGGGAGGGAAAATAGACTCAGGTAAAAACCACGTGCTGTTATATTTGCTCAGGATTTATCCTATAAGTCTGTAAAAGAAATACAGGTTACAAGAGAAAAGAATTTGGAGGCACTAAGAAATCAGTCTGTGTACACTTACTTAGAAGGCAGCTATAATTGCAGTACCTTTGTAAATAGCTCCCTTAATAAACTGGTTATTACTCTGAATGGTCAATGATTGCTCATAATTCACTGCTGCTAGGTTATTTCTCTCTGCAGAGAAAAAAATCTCTGGTCCTGTAAAAGGATAGTGCACGCACGATGCCAGTGGGAATTTGGTTACGTTAGAGTCTAACCCGGCTCTCCCTGAAGTCGAATGGAGGCCCAGCACACTCCCACAGGCAGCAGCGTTCATTCATTCATGAAAAGCAATAGGTGACGACACATGTTGCCTGACAGAGTAATTACTTCTTTAAACTGTTTCACTGATATACTTTATTCAGCGTGGTGCCTTTTGTCAACTTCCCTCCCACCCCCCCATGTTTACTCTAGATGAAAATTAATGAATGAAAGAAGTTTTATGAACTGAACCCTCTGTTTCTGGTATCTCTTCATCACAGGCTTCTTCTTTCTCCACTATGCTTTTAGAATTATAAATTTTTACAATATATTGTCCAAATACCATTAACGTAGCTAGATAGACAAAATGGAAACTAAAGTCAATATTATGAAGCTCTAAACTCAGGAGATTGAAGTGTTAACATTTTTGCCTATTTGGTGTTCTTCATAAAGTTTATTCTTATGAAGTTAAACGTAGCTAGACCCTGAGTTATTTTAGTGTTTTGCAGATTAAGCGTATTTACAAAATCGTCTCTTAGAAGGTGGTGGTTCCAGTGGAAATCAACAGAATTAAGACATTCAGCACCAGAATAAGAATAATCCTATTCTTCTTTTGGGGATAGTGGTGTTTTGACTATTAATGTTTCCATTAGGAAAGTAATCAAAAGAGTTTTATCAAATCTATTTTTAAAAAAAGTCTTGATCACTCAACAGGGTATCAGGAAACATTTGCCCTCTTACCTCCTCATCTTCCCCAAAATATTAATTTTTAAAAAAAACTTCAAACAATTAAATGCTGTGTTACTCTGCAAATCCTTTATAGCCATTACAATGTTGTTATCAAGGACCCAGTCCTTCTGGTACAATAAAATTTCACCGACTTCAACCTAACATGGTAGGACTGCAAGCAAGTCTCGTGAGGAAGGGCTTTAAAATAAAGTTCAAAACAATTTGTAATTACTTCTTAGAAATGTGTTCCATTTTTCAGCCATTGTTATCTGTACTTTTCCTCTTTCATCCACTTCTAAGCAAAGGTCATATATTAGTAATTTTATTTTCAGATTCTCCTGGCAAAAAATCAGAGACTCAGGAAATTTTCTCCCAAGCTAAAATAAGTCAACTTCCAGGGTTTCAAATTCTGGCAAAGCAACTTCTCCAAGGTCTCGTAAAAATTCTAGGCTGTTATCTCCATATGTCTGATAGACTTTTTTTGTGATCGTAATTAAAACCGTCTGTCCTTTCTTTGTGACTTCAGGAGAATGGCAATGAGTCACAAGAGCTCTGAAAAAGCTAGAAGGATAGAGGCTGAGGTTAGCAGCTCAGAATCACTTAATCTGCTATATTTCATCCACAGAAATGTAGATCCAAAGCACTGCCATCTGCCTCTTAATTCAGGCAACTCCAGAACAAGTCACCACGGCAGAAGGCTGCATCACAGTTAGCACCAGGAAACAGAGGTAGTCCTGGGCTTGGATTGAACCATAAAGAGATGTAAAATAAACTAATTAACTTGATATGGAACATCATTATGCTTGTAACACTAATTTTTACTCTTCTTATATTATCTATTAGAACTTAGCAGTAATATGTTTTCAACAATATCTGGGTACAACATATTTTTTGAAATACAAGAGTATGTGAAAAGTGAGATGATGAATACACGAGGCACAAAAATGACACTGAAACCATTGTTGGAGTGTTATTAAGGGGAGAAATACTTAACCTTCAAAATATAATTTATAAAATTAATTCACTGTGCTGTTGTTTTATTCTGTAGTATTTGTGGCTGCCTTTTATTTCTCACACCTTGATATCCATTCTCCAAATTTAATTATTTCCTCTCTTTTTTGAGCAATCTTCAGTTCTGAGACTTTTTTGCCATTTAGCAGAAGCTTGCTCCCCAGGTGGGTCACTTCCCCAGCTCCTAGAGCCCTGGGATCCTCCCCTTTTAAAATGAGAATGAATTTCAGCAACAAATGGATCTGATGTTAGAACACGAGATGCTGGAAGATATAATCTTAATGAAAGCCTTAATAAGCTAATTGTATTCCTGAGGATCTCCTGCGTTGGTAATCTGATGCTGAGGGAAGCAAAAATTAATGTTTGACATGTTCCTTGGAAGTTCAGTTCCTCCCTGATGAGTCAATTAGTTATGTAAAACTAAGCAAACATTCACATGCCATGGTCCCATCATTCTCAGACTGAATATCGTCGCCAGCTTTGGCTCCCAAATTTTGGGGAAAAAGTTGAATGTCATATGAGAATGACAGCATATGTCTGAAGCATCAATATGCTGGCTGCCTCCCGAGACTTGATGACCTCGACACTCACCGGAGTTCAGAAAACCAAGTATCTCTGAAGATCTGGATCTTAGGCAGTATCACTTTTTAGTTTCAAAAAGAGTTGGGTACTTAAAACTGTTTGAGGACCTGAGCATAAGCTCTGCACAGGGTCAGGCTTTTTAAGTAGAATAAGGTTTGCTGATCAGAGACTGGATCTCTGTCAAACAGTGTGCAGTGTTGCCCTAATAAAGCAAAACATATATCCACCATGAAACAAATACTCTAAAAGGAACAAATGCATTCCTGGTATAATTCTCCTGAAATCAGCACAAGAGATGAAATTAGAAGCAACCTTCTTAGGGAAAATCTTTTATTTTTAATAAATAATATTTCTTCAGCATATAGTAATTTTAAAAGGTTCTCTTTTATCAAATTTATTTTGATTTCATGAAAACATGTACAACTATTAATATAAGCAGGCTTATCAGTTCAATTTCCTACTGAATGTTCTTTTTGTTAGTTGTCTTTATTTCCTTTTTGGTTTCCTGCTTTATCATTCAGAAGGTTTGCACTGTATTCCTGTACATATTTGGTTTGGTGCCCAGAAATGTATTATTTTAACAGGGCTAGTTCATTAAAAGTTATTACTTTACAGGGGTTCTACCATGCATACATAATTATATATATGCCCTTCTACAATGAACAGTGTGGTAAAGTTACCATAAAAAATTCTGCTTTTTAGGGTTTATCATATCTGCCATTTCAAGTCACATTGATTTGACTAATCCCAGCACCTAACTTTCTTATTTCAGTTATTTTTTTAAAAGGTATTAAACTGTCAAAACGTAGTTTTCATTCTTTCTTCAATAATATTAGTCCTTCAAAAACTATTGGGACTGTGAATTGCCCTCCCTTTGTGCTGTCCAAGGAAGAAAGCAAGCATAGCTGTTAACACACAGAACTTGTCCAGCCAAAACCAGTAAGCCAGTTTCCAGTGACCTGCACAATGACTGACTGTGATGCCCTCTCAAAATCTTTTTTGATTACTATATTTTTCAGTAACTCCGTCTCGCTCTATGAAGAGAGTTTTTTGAGAATATCTCCTGTACACAATGTAGTTCTTTTTTTTAAGACTTAGAGTAAGAGTTGAATGACAAATTTTGTGATGACAAGAATCTAGGTGAATTGTAAGGTAAACAAGTAAAAAGAATGACATTTCCTTGCAACTACACATTTCTATGAAGCTGCATCTCAAGGCAATGTAAGGGTAGAAGAAAATTCTGCACAACCTTTGCTGAGAGTTGGCATTAAAAGACTGAGTACCAGTGTGAGCAGTGTAACAGAGCATTGTACTAGTGTAGTTGGTCAGGAGCCAACATTTCCAAGCTGACCTGAAAAGCATGTTATATGCTGGTGCGTCTTTAAAGTTACATAAATGTCTTCTGTACTGAGATATACCTGACTTGCTTCCTGCAGCTAAAGCTGAATGAACAAAATCATCGATTACACTTGAAGGAGACAGGACATTTAGTATTTTGCTGCTTCCTTCTCATCATTGCCCACCTGGAGTTTCGGAGGACAGGTTTAGAGACATCTACATTGGCTGACTTAGACTTTTTAAGTCCTATGTTGACTGGGTTGCACATACTTTGTTTATCTTTTGTTACCGTATATACACTATCTAAGTTGGTTTATGTCCTTTGTCCCAGTGCTGATGGGACGTTAAGTAATACTTTCACTCCAGAGGTTCCACAATTACAGAATTATTCTGAGCCGCAAAGACACTCATGAAGATAAAGAATTAAGCATTTGATGAAACTTGGAATTGCTGTACTTATATTTTAAAATTAAAAATGTTTACAGTATCATTTTTAATCAATGGGAAACAGATCTAGCTGACAGAGAACATGTTAGAGTTGTGGAGAAAAAAAACCCAACCAAAACCCAAAACTGCATATCAATTACACAATATGGAATCACTTTGAACTATTTATATACCTCCACATATCTAGTTCATGTTTGTGTATTGTATTTGCCCATTGACTTTTTTTCTTTTACTGTAACGTGATTATACAGTGGCAAGAGTGTGGGGAATGACAGCATCCATGAAATGGTAAAGCAAAGGAAGTCTCTCACTCTGAAACCGTACAGAATAGAGCAAGATCTAGTCGTGCATTTGCTGTTTTTTTGTGAGTTCCTCTAAGCGTTTGAGAAGTTAATAGTGATTAAATTTAAGTTTAAAAAAATGTTGAAGATTCCTTTTTTGATGATAAGTAGCTAAACTTATTCTCCACCCGTTAAATGTTGCAAACCCTGTAAATGTTTTGCACGTCCGTTTCACTAAAGTGAGGGTATTCTTGCTCTCATGGCAGACTTGTTTCTTTCGTATTGGGAGAGAAAGGCAGTGAATGTGTTTTTGACACTTGCTACCCTTCACATGAGACATCCGACTCCTTCAGCCCAATTCTCATGGCTACCTAGAAAAAGCAAGAGCTTGAGGCACTGTTCAAAGGGTACAGGATATGTGATATCTTGCCTAACATTTCTCTCTTGAAAACATGCTGTAGTATTATGAGAGCTGTGCTGTTAAATGGTATTGTACAATTATCCTAAAAGCCTAGCTGCAACATCTGTTTACAGCCACTCCACCAGCCTCTGTGATATTAGTCTGGGGTTTTTTTAATACATTGTGTGAAAGTGATGATACACAAATCTCATACTTAATATAGTCTTTTTTTTCTTCATGAGACAAGGCTGTATTGAATGTAATTGCACTGTGTGGGGTTAACTTTCTGTAGCCTGTTCCCTTTGACTTCAATGGCTTGCTATCAAAAATTAATCTCCACAACTTCAATGAGACTCACTTCTGATAATGTTGGCCCATTGACTTCAATGAAACACTAACAAAAATTATTCTCAATTCACTTTAATATTCATTTTTAATAGCGTCAGACCACTGATTCCACTATCGTGCTTTCAAGACCAAATATTCAAACGCTTCATAAAGACAAAAGCAAACCTCAATATAATTCAGTGAAAACTTGTTTCTTGTGGTTGTAGTCTGTTGACTCCAGATAAGCAGTACTGATTACCTCGTATGAAAAAAGAAGCATCTTGCAGACTTCTTGCTAGTACCCTTTTATAAACATTTTTTGGAGGGTGAGGTGAGAGGGAAGGTGAAAAACACAAAATTACATTTTTAAAAACAAATGGATCAGCAGTGTTCCTTGTCCTTTGTGAAAGTCAGAAGAAAAGTCCAATATGATATACTCAAAATACTTATTTATGCTTTTTTTTTTTTTTTTGGTCATGCTCTGTTTTTTATGGGGACAGAGTTTTTCTGTTGTTATTTTAGTTGTTCGGTTTTTTTGGTTTTGATTTTTTGTGTGTGTGTGTTTTTGTTTTCCTTTGGGGTATTTTTTAGGAAATTACAGAATTCTTCCAAGAAATTAAACTGACAGTGGACATAGTTGGGGGAAGACAAGCATGCTTGCTTTTACTTGCTCTCTTGAAATAACTACAACTCAATTATTACTCAAATTCATGACTGAATAAGGTGTGTTTCTGTTCTAACCACTATGCTGTACTATAATGCTCTTATTCTTCTTGGTTTCTCAGAGGGAAAGTATAAACTGAACCTTTTGTTTTTCCATCCATTCTATCTGTTCAAGATATACACATGCCCTCTGATAGTTATGCATTTCAATTTGCCTTGTTTGAGCTCTTCAGAGTTTGTCATTCATTTAGATTTTTTGTTGTAACCACTGATCTAACTTGAAATCTATCCCTCTACAAGCAAGACAATTTTGCCATTTTCCTTCAGAAGCCAGACAATTTATAGATGAGCTCAGACCAAATAAATCAGGCAAGATATATTTATAGGTCTAATATACCATATATATTAATATATATTTTTAATCACCATCATACTGTCACTCTGCAGAAATAACTAGCTGTGAGCAGGGCATACACATGTGCTATCCAAGCAGATACTATTGCTGGTATCCAGGCTGGGACACTTCGCAACAGCCAGTGTTTAGACTCAGTCACTGCATACTGCTTGTGTCCATTAGTAATGAGGTGAGCCGCCTCCGTTTCCCTGCACTAATTCACCTGAATGACTGTGTAACTATAATTATCTTTAGACTGAGCAATTTCTTCATGAGAGAACATTTACAGTAATTCTGAACAAAGAAATATAGATTCACACTCACATTAACTTGAGTACTTAGTGGTGGAAAAAGGCATTGACTCATCTTCTGCTCCACAGCTCCTTTCCTCACAGCATGAAGCCTCGGGAAATCCTCAGTTTTGCTTTCCAAACAAGGACTGTGTCTCAGACAGTGGTCTCCATTTTGAGTTGACTAGACTTGTGAATATTCATGTATGAAAACCAGTGGTTTGACACTCAAAGATACCGATCTCCCCATGACTCTAACTGAAGTTAACGGGAGAGTAAAATTCTAGTTTCTCTATATGATAGTGAGCATTTACCCCTGGGCCTCTTTTGAAAGGTTAGTAGTAATTTTAGCTTCCTGCAGCATCATAACTGAACCTAATAATAAATCACTAAGCATCTGCTTGCAAAACAATGTTATTCTATAGATTATGGAATAATGTATGTGTGATAAAATGAACAATATAAAAATGCAGCCCATACCTGAAGAAATATTGTTTGGTAACTATAAAGGTACACTAAGTTAGTAGGTTTTGCCTGTATATGGTATGTTTCTTTTTTCCCTAAATGCTTGTTTTCCCTGAAAACCGTATTAATGGATATTCTTTCAGTTTGTAACTATCTTCCTAACTAACAGTGAAGACAGCAGATTTTAAACTCTGTAAATTCAATAATTTAACTCCAGCCATGTGTTCTACTAACCAAAACCAGCACCGTATGGAAGTATGTACCCAGTCTCTTACAGATACCAGGACTTCTAAGTAAAAGGAAGACAGAATGATTTGCAATGTCAAGCATCATCTGTTATAACAATAGGTTCAAAAGCTTACAGTCTCTCAAAGGTCAAATTATTTTGCATTATTCCCACTCACGGACTCTTGTTCACCTAAAAAGCAAATGCAAAAGAGTAATGTTAGTGGAAGTAGCAAGGACCCATAATAAGAATATTCTGAAAGCTAAGAATACTGTTGCTATCTAAACTGAGTATTTCTTCTTCCTGTCTTCAGATTTGCAAACTTTGAAGTATTATTAATGTATACTATAAAAAGTGTAGGACGTACAATGAGTTCAAGAAAAATCTTAACCTTGTTTTTTTTCTGCTTCAGGTGTTTGATATATCAGCTTTAGTCATTTTATTAATTCAAGATTTTTTTGCATATAAGATCTTCTTTATTATGCAGAGTTTCACCCCTTGTACTTCTCCATAAGCTGACAACAGTTGAGTAAAACTGATTAGAATCAAAAGTTTAGCTTCAGAAAGAGTAATAGATGATAGTATATTCTAGACAAATCTAGTCACTGTACTTGGTTGGCATATAGTGAAGGACTAGATACACAGAAAAGCTGTTATTGAATTGATGGCATAGAAAATACCATGGGCTATTAATAACATTCTTCAAGACAAAATTATAACTTTTAATGAATTCAGTGATTGCATTTGAATATTGTAAGAATTACTGCTATATGGTCTGGATATCCCCCAAAAGATTCAAAATTAGTCGTACCTGTATGATAGTTATTATCTACATATGGTTTAATTATTTTAGGAAGAAATACTGATTATTCCAGTTAAAGGAAGTCATTTTTCTAGTTTTTTTTTAATGATGAAACTTCCCGTGATGCTGCAGACTTTGAAACAAAAACATTTTTCCAGAAAACTGTTGCAGAAATTGAGAAGCTGAGGAGACGAATAATGATTATTACAAGTTGCAACTAAAAATAAACTCTGTCATTGTGCAGATGCTGTTGCTGCTGTTATAACATCTACTTGTTCCAGACTGAAAAGGCCAAATCTATATTAAATGATATATGCTTGAAAATCTGTAAGAGGTTTTCTCCAGAACAAAGGACCAATGTCAAAATAAATGAAAGTTTGGCTGGAGGAGTTCCCTTGCTTTTTCTTCTATATTATGTATGGAGAAGAAAAAAGGTGGCACCCTTAGCAAGTAGAAACTTTCATCAACCTGTCCTATCAAGGGACTAGTAAGAGAGTCAAGTTTTCGTTTTGTTTTGTTTTGTTTTTTTAATTGTGTAGTGCATACAAATAAAGCAAATAAACACAGACATTACTAGCTGTCAAGTTAATAAAGACAAATGAGTATGCATCTTGGGACAAAAATAAGACAGGTATGATAAAGCTTGTTTAATGACTTTTGAACTGAGAGAAATTGTAATTTTCTTCCTATAGACATCCATATCTACCCAAAAGATACATACTCTATAGCTCAATATATGTTGCCTCAAATGTGTAATCAAGAGAATAATGGCTAAATTCCATAACATTTAAAAAGCGTATAGTGATGACCAGGCAATCGCATTGCTTATTTCCTTCAAAAGGTCCAGAAGTTCTCCATCATATATATTGCCAATACCTAACAGACCGAGTCTCAAAAGTCACGAAGACATTTTATATGTTGTCCATTCATATGTACAGATAATGTGATCCATCAGCAGTGAAAAGAGAAGAATGTTAAGTAGCCTTTTTGGGTAATTTCCAGTGAATGAAGTATTCAACTTTTTCAGACAGAAACTACAGTTGTGACCGCTTTCTGACAATAAAAATACACTTTGAAGCGGTGAGAAGACACAACCAAAGGACAGGAAAGAAACTCACTCTTAGACTTCTGTACGTTCTGAAGTTGGTGCAATTTATGACCAGTCTGTGGGCTACCCTACCTGTGAAAATGAAAATAAAGGTCTAGCAGTGGACTAAAAAGATCTCAGATTATTTTTTGGTTTTGTCAAAATTAAACTCCCCAAGGAAGGAATTCTGAAGAGTGAAAAGTAAAGGACACTCAGTTGGGTGCTGCACGTCCCATTCGCTAGTTCTTCTCAATGGTTACTATAGTATGGCTAGCAGTGACAGAAGTGCAAGGAATGTGGATGGAGGTCTAACTCTGAAGTGAATAAAGCTATCTCTTTAAGGTTTCTGATAGACCATGTATAAATACGAGAAAGCTTTGTTTGTTTTTTAACCCAAGAGAAGTTTGAAAATGAAAGAGTAAGATTTAAGATGTGTTTAAACTTTGAAGGCCTCCTGTGACTATGCTCAATACTTGAATTTCTTGATTAAGAAAAAAAGGAAGGAAGGAAGGAATTTGGACAATTGGCTTCTTAACAGTGAGCAATGAAACTGCAGAATAACAAATAGTTGTAAACAAGAACAGTACTCTGTTAGAGATTCCTTTGCCTAGACATAGATACATTTTCAGCCAGGCTAGCTTGCATTCAAGTCTTTGACACATATATTTCCTTACAAGTTTTGATTATTTTTGGAAAACACTAGGAACAAATATCAAAGTATTTATTTCTAACTCTTAACGTATGCTTGAAGTTACAGAAACTGTTAGCAAAGTCCTAGATTTACATGGCTGCCCACCTGGGACCACACTATGCAGGAACACGATGCACTATCTTCTCCAATGAGTGGAAAATTAATGCTGCAGTTATAAAATAAACCAAATCAAACTGTGGAGAAGCATGGCTTTAAGGACCTAGCACTGCTTTAAATGGCGCTGGATACTTACAACCGCTGCTGCTGAGAGATCCCAGCTCCCACTTATTACGTTGTTGGTTTTGGTGCTGATTGGGACTTCCAACTTGGGGCGGTAAGGGAGGAAACACAGGCAGAGTCATGAATTTTCATGTCTTATGTTCACTGCTGCATGACTCAGCAGAGTACGGATGATGGTAGCTACCAAAGAAGAAAGGCCTCGTGGGACTGTACTGGGCTTGTCTGGAAGAGCTCTGAGAGAAAGCTCGGCGCTTTTTTTTTTTTTGCTGTATGTATAATTAACTTGGACTTGTTCATCAAAAAAAGAATTAAGAGAAACAGAGCATGTTTGGCTTCTGTTTCTTCTTTATTAGAAGGGAATGACTACTTAGTGAGGGAAAGGATAAGACGACTCCTCTAAGCACAGTCAAAATCTTTATGCTCCTATTGATGCTGTCTTTCCAGGACACACCAACAGCTGCTTCCACAAATTCTGTTGGTTTAGGAACACTGGCAGAGGTTGAAAATAAAGATAAATAAATAAATAAAAGGGAAAAGTGTTGACTAGCAGCCCAGTGTACTTTATAAGTTTCACTCATCTTATGGATAAGCAGGACTAAAGGGACCAACTGGACCAAAAATCTGAATGTGGTCAGAGCACAGGATAATACCCTGGTATCTCTTAGAAGCCCTGAAGATAAAAAGCATCTACATAATTTGTTTTTCCACTTTCTTGAATTAAGCTTCTTATCAGGCTGTGTGGTATGAATCAGGTTTTTGTGGAGGTGGAAGCAGCACAATTTAGTTGTGGTCTCCATGACCCCAATTTGATGCCAACGAAGTAGCAGATTACTCTACTTTGGAGGCATAACACTGATCTCGAAGACAAGGGAAATGGATATACAGGTGCTAAAACTGCCTGGAGGAACATCCCAGATTACACGCTCTCTGCAGAAACACGTAGAATCTGGAAAAACTAACTAGCTGGCTGCCCCTTGATCTTCTGCCGGAGCTGCTAGAAAATTTGTGGGGGATCAACACTGCAGGAAACCTCTGGTGCTAAGAGATAACTTATTCACTAAAATCTGGGGCCAGAGCAAAGTATACAACACAAGAGAAATTGACTTTAATACCGACGTTCCAGCCTTGGAAAATTAGCTGTCCTTTGTCACTATGCCGTAGGCCAGAGGCGCTTTTTTGCTTTCACATAGAGAGTGAATTAGGGTAGCTGATGATAGAAAAAACACGATACTCCTTCCCGAGACAGCTTCAGCGGTCAAAACAGAGCCTAGGTACATACCTTCGGGTGTGTGAGCAACATATCAGTCTTTCTCCACTGTGGACTCACCATCCTCGTAAGGCTCTCGGCTGCCAGTGCCAATGAGTGAGATCCTAAGATTAGCCTCAAACCTCAGCTGCATTTTCCCAGTGGCAGCACAGTCTGCTAATCGCTGAGCCATTGGGATAGCCCTGTAGGGCATTCTTCTAATAGTTTTTCTAGTTCTTCCACTGATGTCCTTATACATCTTTTATGATTTCGATAGTGATGCTACTTTCCCCAGGCACTTTCCTTCTATCTTACTCTCTGCTTGCTTTTCTTTTGAATACAGGGGGGAGGGGACTACCTTAATCTTGCCCTTCATTCCCAGCGCAACCTTTCAGAAAAGACATTTCCCTCATCTGCTCTTCCAACCCTGAGTACACGGCAAGGAATTGCGAAGGTGGAAAACATTCGAGTGCTTCCTATTTAAGTTTTGATGGTCTTTTTCCTGACTTCATGTTCTATTTAGAGGTTCTTCTTCTAAACAGATGAACAGCCAGTTCTTTTTGATTTAAAATTAAACTCCAAATATTTTCTTTAAACTGCACTCATTGCTTTTACAAAGGAACGAAAACAAAATGCAGCACGTGACATCATTTGAAGGAGAAAATTATGTTATCTTATATAGTTCTAGAAAGAAACTGTATTTTTTTAACTGCAGCTCTTCTCTAATGTGCACTGCTGATAAATAGTGAAAAGGAATTCTTTCCTAACTATACATTTCTCTCGCATTATACATATATAAATTCCTTCGGGAATAACTTTAGCAATATAACTTGAGATCTGAGGTAGCTGATATATGTGAGGTATTAATATGAAAAATATTTTCACTGCATGTATGTTCTAAAGCTCTTGGAATATTACAGGCAACGAAAGTATAGGTCAGTTAAAGAGTTTCCTTATCCCCGTTCTGCCCGTCATTTTCTTCCTGCAGGTCCCTCTTCTCATGTTTTCTTCTCCTCTGTTATTTTCATTTCCACTCACTATTGTGCAGGGCGCCTTTTGAGGAGCTTCTTTTGCTTCACACTGACAATACATATTGGTAGCAGCAACTGAAGCAACAGTCAGTGGACACTTGTAGAGATGGCGAGTTGTAAAATAATAAATCTAATATTTAATACTTAGGCAGAAGATGTGGACTTTATCTACACTTAATGGGTGGGGAGGCTGATTACTCATTCATAGCTACGCCACTTGTGAATGATGAGGTCACCCCTATCTCAGGAAGATAAATGCCATATCCTGTTATGACATATTCCTTTTATATAAAATTAGTTCAATTTTCTCACTAGTGAGGAATCAGTATAACTAAAAAAAAATCACTTCAAGATAAAGGCATTTTTCTACTGTAATTCATTATATATCCTATTTTCATTTTATTTTATTTCTGTTCTGTTTTGTTCTATCTTATCCTGTTCTACGTATAGTATTTTACTCTCTACCTAAATGATATCTGACTAAAGTGAAGCAAAAATTAGATGATACAATGAAGCTTTGTAGCATTCTCTCTCATACCTGTCACAGGCTCCTTCCAACAGCAGATAATGAAAATTCAAATTCAAACCATTTAACTTTAAGTAAATGGAAATGAATTTCCAGAGAAGAGATATTTTTTCACCTGTGAAAGAAAGGAACAGTAGTACACTGACAATGCGAATAAAGATATAATATATAATTGTGATAGAGAGGTATATGTAAAGCATAAATATTAAATGTTACTGTATTACACACTGTCATATGTTTTTAATTTTTATCTTTACTATGTTTTTGCCTAAGAGAGGAAGGTCTACAGTACATTGTTAGAAACAGCAGTACTCTATTAGAATATTTCTTAGCTTAATCAATACTAAAGCAACTTGCAGAATATCTTACAATAGTATATGGTATTGAGACAAAAACTATGTCACTTAGACACCAGAAGCTGTCAATAATTTGAGCAAAATGAGAAATAAACTAAATTTAAATTATTGGACTTGATTCTTGTCTCTCTTACACTAGCATACTGCACCGAATTAATTTAAATTCATCATGGTATGTTGTAGCACTGGTGAAATATGTGGCGAGTTGGGTCCACGCTATTTAATACGGCATAGAGTGTAAGTTCAATGATGGATATTTTCATCGGTGTATAAAATCAGTCTCAGAAAATCTTACTGGATTTTACCATCGTGGTTAATTTGGGAAAAAAAAGATACAAACAATCAAAAAGGACTTTTCTTCACATATGAGATAAATGGTTTTTTATTTGATATCTTTTAAGGGCTATGAGAAAGAAAATGCCTCTGTATTCTGTAGACATTCACAAACCTACCTTTGAATCCTGCTCGTTTTACAGCATACAAAACTATTTGTCAGGAGTTCCACTGACTCAGGGGGACTACTTGTGCAAGCAACGTTACCAAGACTGACTTTTCAGTTACATTAACACTTAAATTAAGATATTAATCAATAGTCATAAAAGATCTTATTTAATATCAAGAGATCCTGGTTCTGCCTACGCGGATGAAAAGCGGTGACTTTCGGGACTAAGCTGAAGCAAGCTTGGCTAAAGGCAGGCTCTCTGTCCTGGCTGTCCCTTTGAAACATGAAAATCTGCTTAGAGTTGCCACTGCAGAGCAGAGAGTGACAATCAATGGATGGGGACTTCGACATGATTACATCCACTCTACTGCCTGGCCATACATTGACAGACAAAACTACTGTAATGGAGTGATCATTTGGAAAATGGCTACTGCCCACATTTAAATTCCTTTCAGTGTTATTCCATAGCCAATTAGAGTGGTAGCCCAGCCTATATTCATGCCAGTCTTGTACTATATTGTAAGAAAAAGGAAAGGAGCAGCTCAGAAGTCTTTAATTATTCCTCCAGCCATTTATTGACCTGCTCTCTAAAGGCCATATACGGGCCTTCATCTGCATGCAAAATTCCTATTGACATCACTGGGAGGGCCACAGGCAGATGGAGGGTACTTTGTAAACCTTACATTTTAAATATGTTGTAAGAGAAAGGCGCAGAATTTGCAGTCCTTTAAAAAAAGTGAGCAGCTTTATCTAATACTGCTCTTTAAATGTGGAGTTTGAATAACACTTTTCCTAGCAATAACATCCCCCCTCTTCTCCGCAAGCTATCTAACCTACACGTTTCTGTAAAGTCTTCATATTTAACACTCAAACAATTGATGTCCCTATAGTATAAACAGGATAGATAATGAATATAAGTGGGATAGAAAATTAATCCTACTTGCGAGGAAAGAGAGTCATAATTCACTTAGGCTTCTCAGCTCTTACGTTATGAGGTCTTCAGCTAACTCATGGGATCCATTCCACATCCCACAGATGCTCATTATGAATTCTTTTTATGTGCAACATGTGGGGACTAACCAGTTTCATATCTCCTGGTATTAGCTGCAATCCAAAGCATTTTGTATTAAAACAGAATGCAAACACAGATGCTATTTAATACAAAGGATTTGAATGCAGTCTCTGTTTTAACATAAAGTTGGTGTGTCTTAATTTTGTTTGGAACAGGAATGGAAAGAAAAGTCAAGATAAGAGGATATTGTTAGATTAGGAGCCAAGCTACGATCCCAAGAGGCTCACAGTTGCATGGGAAAAGGGGAGACTGGCCCAGGTGACAGCTTTGATGTACGGAAGCAAAGGTTACAACCCCTTTGGAGCGATGGGGCATTTGGGACATCTGCCCCCTTCCGAGATGCCGCCATTCCAACACCATGCGTATTCTGGAGTGCAACCTTTATTCTGTCCCACGTAACTCCTCGTGGTACGAGCCCCGGTTTCCCCAGAAACGAGTCAACACCACAGCTGCTGCCTGTGGAAGGTGCGCTACACCGCCTGTCACTTTCTCCTCTAGCTGCCCGCTCACTAGGCGGGCAAAGAGTCCACTTCTGCCCCTCAGGCACGACAATTTTAGCTCCGGCAACCAGCAGCTTGGAGCTACAGGTCCGTGGTTTCGGTGTCACCCCAGAAGGTGGGACCCCACTATGGGAGGGGGGGGTCCCTTTTCCCCCCGTTCCCCTGCTGCCCCTGACTCGGCACGCCGCTCTTCTCCCCATCTGCCCTCCGGGGCGGACTCCTCACCCCTCGCCTCCCTCTGCAGCTGCAGGGAGGAGCGGACACGGAGCGCAGCCCCGGGAGCACCCGCCGAGCAGAGCTCCTGTGTCCGTGCCCCCTCCCGCAGCGCCTGCGGCCCCCACGCCCGCAGCGAGGCGGGGGAGCCGCCGGAGGGGGGATGTGGGGGGTGTGGGTGCGTGTCCCGCCGCCGACCCCCGCTCCCCGCCCAACTTTCCGCGCTTCTCTCCCGGCGTCCGCCCCCGCGCAGCGCCGCGGTCGCGCCGACCGGTCGGCGGGCGGCCCCGGCCGGGGCAGGGGCAGCGGCACGGCCCCGGCGGGCTGGCGGAGCCCGGGCTGAGCGCTCGGCGGAGGTGAAGGAGGGCAAACCCGGCCGGAGCGGACGGCGGGCAGGGCTGCGAGCAGCCCCGGGGCGGCACAAAGGAGCCGCGGCGCTGCGGCCGCGAGTCCCGCGGGGGCGGCGGGGGACGAGCCGCCCTCCTGGCGGCGGCCGGTGCGGTGCGTGCCGCAGCCGGAGGGGAGCTTTGCAAGGTTTTGGGGTGGTTTTTGTGTTGGTTTTGGGTTTTTGGGTTTTGGCTTTGGTGGGTTTTTTTGGTTTGTTTTTTTTTTTTTTTTTTTCGCAGCTCTCGGCGGTATAATTGATATGTTGAAGCAGCAGTAGGGATCAGTGCGTGCACACACACCACACACCTTACAAGTTTGACTAGCAATAACATTGCTGCACACTAGGAGGGGAGGAGAGTCAGCTCCCTATAATAGGGAACAAACTCTGCCATTGCACAAAAGCGGCGCATTTCCTCGCTTGTGAAAACCGTCCCTTCATAGAGAGAAAGAAAAGGGGGGGGCGGGAAGGGGGGGGGGAAGCAAAAGCAAGTTACCAAGAGCAAGAACTTGTGCTGCAACAATCCTCCACTCTTCCTCTTCTCCTCAGGACTCTGGGAGCAGGGATATTCCTCCCCCTCCCCCCCGCACAGTTGGCGCTAGCCCAGACTGTGGTCAGCCGCCTTTATTATTACTTCATTGAGACAGAGAAATCCTCTAAGACTTGCATTTTGGGTGGAGGGTGGGGGGTGGAGGGACGAGAAGGAGGAGGGAAAAAAGGCAACATTTGCTGCTCATCATTTTCACTGCACCGCTAAAGTAATTGCGCCCCCCTCTCTCCTCCCTGTCCCTCCTCAGCTTGGATTTTTCTCTTATATCTACAGCTTCAGTGGTATTAGAC